>JAQPPZ010017221.1:13430000-14030000 GCA_028583015.1 Wollemia nobilis
TCCTTATTGAATAGATCAGTGGATAGTCTAGATTTGAGTAGATCAAAGTAATCATTTTTATTGGGATAAGGATCCTTATTTCTATGTGAAGTATTATAAGGAGATTATCTTGTAGAGTACCCCACATTGGGGGAAACACATTAAATCTTGTGTCTCAATTGTGTGTGGTGATTTGTGATCTTGCTTACTATTGTTATCTATGTCATTAATGCACATTGCTATATTTGGATATTGCAATTAAGGACACTAATTGATATTTATTTGAAAAGAAAGTAAAAATTCGACACTATACTGTTCACCCTGCCCTCTCAGTATAAGCTTGTGTTCTTCATAGGTCAAGTTAAATCCAGGTAAATCATCTTCATTAGCATAAATTTTTCTCCTATAATAAAATGAAAGTAGTTCAAATTGTATCTATTGCACTTTAGGATTTCAAGAGTAGCACAATAAAGAAATGTACATGTACGATATCCATGAAAATTTAGTTTTGTCAAGGTAGCATAAGAAAGTAATTACTCTAGAGGGTCACCCTTGTACTTTAGGTTTTTAGGAGCAACATAAATAAAAAAGTGTCAATTAGGCTATTCCTATCACAAACCAAATTTCCTATCTCATCCATGATCCAATAATTTATTTTTTAATCCTAGACTCAAGTAATTAGGGCTAAGGTTTTGCTCATGGTCTTAGTGTCCCTTAATTGAGCTATTTATCTCCTCTCCTCAAGGAGTCACTCATATTTATTACATATAACATGTGGTATACCCATCCCTATAGCTTACATATGTCTTTCTATGCAAGTGTACTAGGTGAAGTGCAAGATTAAGCTATCAGTCTCATCCTTCCGATGAGCTAGCTTATTCCCTTCAATCCATCAAAAGGAACACACCAATATCTACACCATACATAATACCATTTATGTAGGTGTACTAAGCATGTAGTATAAGGCTATTGATATTACCTTCATAGTGAGCTAGTCTTCTCCCAATAAGTCTTGCTCAATGTCTGAATCTAAGGACACAAACCATCAAATCTCTTTTCATACCACTAGGATTCATCATGAAAAATATTTAGTCCTACTATAATAAGCATTATTAATTTATTTCCCTCTACTACCTTTAATGTAGATATTTGTATTAGCATGAGTTTCCCCTTAAGCGAACCATCATCACAAGTGTACATTATATGTCCCCAAAAGGAGTTGCAAACAAGTTTTATATTTAAAATAATGAATACTTGAGAATTATCCAAGTTCTTTTCTAAACCAAAGTACAATCTATTCCAATTGCATTATCAAGGTTTATCATACAAGGCTTATAATTTTTTGACGGAGTTCAAATAATTGGTGCATAACTAATGAAAGTATGAATCCATAATAAATTACCCATTTATTTAAAGAACATAGAAATTTTATTAGAAATTCAATCAAAGTACACCCATAGATAAAGAGACTCCACACATAATCACACAACATCTCATATATCCTGGGAACCCTCATGGGGAATAAACCCAACCTTGAATCGTTTCTTATATTATTTCATAAATAATTGGTTTCATGCATTGATTCAAAGGCATTCTATAAAGTCTTTATTCCCATATTAAGAGTTCCATAACTCCTATAAAATTATAATATGAATTTGTCCTTCAATTTGCAATTACATTTAGGTTCCATGCATTGATTCAAAGGTGCTCCATATTACCTTACACCCATAATAATATTCTCATGCCTCTTATGATCTCACAATGTGAATTTATCTTTTAATTCCTATATACAATCTAGTTTTCACAATTGGGTCAAAGATACCCCATAATACCTTTACCCCCATCATAAGAGCCCCATACCTCCTATGATGTTACATACAATCTAGGTCTATTTGGATTTATTCTTTCTTTATTTCATAAACTTTGTACACACAATCCACTTCTATTTGGATTTATTCCATATTCTTTATTTCATAAAATTTGCTATCAAGCAACAAGAAGTAAGAATAAAATCACATACAACTTATTCAGATAATAACATGTAGTCACACTTTGACTTATTCTACAATAAAATAATTTCATTCCATCAAAGAGCACTATGAAAATCCTTACTCTAGTTAATCCATTAATCAAATATTTTTCATTCATAATAAGAACTATAGGTGCATGGTCAACCCTATATTAGCTTATTTCAAAATCAAGTTTACCCAATTACATGTAGAATATAGTAAACACCAAGGTAAATTCTTCTTCTGATTAGATTAATACTTGATTTTTCCAAAAAGGGGTCCTCAACTCATGTTAGACCCACATCAACAGAAATGTATGATGAGTTACAACTCGTAGAATCAGCCACCAAGCAATGGCCTCCTAACTTCCATTTGGTGGTCGAGTAAGCATGGGGTCGAGTGGATTATAAGCACCCTCAATCCCTTTCCTTAGCTATGTTTCCTAAGCATGGTGATGACATCATGGTAGCACATCACCCAAGGATTAGATGTTATATCTAAGTAATCCTAGGTTCTTAAACAATAGGGTTATTTTAAAGGCAATAGAAAATATACATTCTATTGTGTGAGCACTAAAAGTAAAATGATACACAAGATGTGATATTAGTTTAGATTTTTCAATCAGATATAGTCCGCTCATAGAAAATAGTAGAGCAATATCATATAAACCCCATAAAGCATCGTCTCACCTTGATGATGAGCACAAAAATAAATGAGTGCCCTACTTAACACTTCATCCATAAGGTACCCCATCATATAATGCAAATATTAACTAATACCTCAAATATTAGCAAGGCACGACATTATAAAATTGCTATTACAAAATATATAGCATTGAAACGGATTAACAAATTCACTTCACGATGACATAGTATCATAATGATATCTTCCTTTCAATGAGGAAACAAAACTGAGTAAATTAAATTATTGGTTATCATTTCAGCAAAGATACAAAAAAATGAAGACTTCATTCAATAAAGCTATAGAACTAAAAATTCCTAAAATATTACTTCTATCTTCAACAAAGATGTAGCAACATATTATCTCCACTTAAAGAAGATATAACAATGAATTCTTTCAAAATATTACCTCTAATTACCAACGAAGACATAGCAAACTATTAGCTCAACTCAAATAAGATATAATAGTAAAATATTTTAGAATATTATCTCTAAATTTCCAGTGAAGACATAACAAAATATTAACTTAGCTAAAGGAAGATATAATTTTGAACATATTTACAATGATGCTTACCATTATAGAGATGACATAGCAATATTCAAGCATGGATATAAAACACCATTCATTTTAATGAGTGCACAACAACATTCAATCCCAATATTCAAAACACCATGTGTTTTCAACAAGAAAACAAGTTTTTAAACTAGTTTTAAGCACTACTTCTTTCTTTATCACTAAAGACAAAATATTCACAATGTGAAAACCCTTTTTTTCAGCTTTAATCCAAAAAAAACAAGCCAAATAAAATGCATCCCCGTCTTCTCTTACCTATGGTGATAGAATGTCCTCTCCTCCACTTCATTCACTACTTCTGTCTAACTAACCTACTTACCTACCCACTCCATCCACTTCGTCTTTTCAAATTCAAATTAATATATCCATTCAAAAGTGGGAGAAATCAATGAAGCTCAAACATTAAACTCCTAACTTATAAGTCACATGAATAAATTCAAGCTTGGTCACATTATTAAAATTAAATCTTGGACTAATTTCAACATTGTAAGCAAATACTTTAGCTATGAAACAAACATAAGATTACCTCAAACTATTAGCATTTCAGCATCATACAAAAGGATTCAAATGATGTTTAACCATAAAAAAACATTCTATGAGTAGGATAAATCAAGGCATTAGTCCATTTAAATATAAATTTGGGTATGCATGAAAATATAGAAAGAATTCTTATGTTAAATACAAAACCAATATCAAGTATCCTGCAAAACCCAAGTAAGGACATAATACCATTATCGTAAGGTATCATCATAGTTATAGGTATTTTGTATATCTACAGATTAAGCTATGCTAGGAATTAAGATAATAAAGTACACACATAATTAAATAAAAAAATTATTGCTAAGGTGGGGTGTTACATTCTTCCCCCTTGGACTAAACACATTCTCCTGTGTTCAATCTGTAACATAGTCTTTCTCTCCTTCAAACAAGAAAGGAAAATAACTTTTCATAACATCCACTTTATCCCAAGTGGAACTCCTCTCTAAATACCAGTTCTGCTAAACCTTACATTGCTCCAAAGTCCCTTTCCTCATCTTTATAGAGCAAAACTCAAGAATCTTCATTGGACGCACTTCAATGACCTCTATATCAACCATCTACAAATTAGAAAGATCTTAAACACGATCAGGATTAGCAATGTATTTCCTAAGTAAGGATAATGAAAGGTGTTATGAATCTTTGACAAACTAGGTGGCAAGACGATTCTATACACCACAAGACTAATATTTTCTATGATTTTTAAAGGTACAACAAAATGAGGATCTAGTTTTGTGGAATTTATGGCACTCTTCTTTGGTTTCACCCTTAGAAAAACTAAATCACCTACTAAAAACTCTCTTGGTGACCTCTTAAGATTGGTATAACTTTTTTGACGATTAGTAGATTCCTTAAGCCTCTCTCTGATCATCTTCAACTATTTATCCATTCTCTAACCATGTCTATTCCAAGCACAACCTGGTCCTTTGGATTATCCTAAGATAATGGTGTCCTACACCTCCTGCCATACAAAGCTTTGAATGGAGCCATTCCTAAGGTTGAATGATGACCATTTTTATAAGAGAATTTTACCAAGTTTAGATAGTCTTCTATAAATACTTTTGATCCATACAATACATGAGAAGCATGTCTTCCAAAACTCGGTTCACCCTTTTAATTTTTCCATCAGTTTTTGGTTGATACATAGAATTAATATTATTTTTGTACCTATGGCATGATGTAAAGCATGCCAAAACTTTGATGTAAACCTAGAGTCCCTATCCAAAATAATCACCTTAGGAAATCCATGAAGCCTAAATATCTCTTTGGAAAATTTGTTAGCCATAATCATGGCATCATCCTTGGTATTTTTGGGTATAAAATGCGCAACCTTAGTCAATATGTCGACTACAACAAGGATTGCATCATGCTAGAATTTAGTTTTAGGTAAACCTACAATGAAGTAAATTTAAATGACCCATAATTGTTGCATGTATATGTCATGTGGATACAATAGTCCTACAGGATGTCTATGTTCAACCTTAACCTTCTTGTGTTCAAGGCACTAGGAAAAAAATTTAGTCATGTCTCTCTTCATCCCTAGCCAGTAAAAATATTTCTTCATGTTTTCTCACTTATTTGCTCCTCCTAGATGAATAGAGTATGGATATCTATGTACTTCATTCATGATCGATTTCCTTATATTTCCTGCCTTGGGAATCACTACCTAATCCTTGAAGCATAGAAAACCATACATGATGCTAAAATCCCTACTTTCCTTGGGTATTCTCTTCATTTTTTTCAAATTTGGCTACAGTAATCCTAGTATTACATTTCTTTGATGTGCTCCATCAATTCCACATGGTTATGGGTTAGGGTAGTAATAAATCTTCTCATACATAAGGTATTTGTAGCCTTATTTTCCTTTCCCTTGATGTATTTGATCCCAAAGTTGTATTTGGTGAGGAACTCCATCCAACTCATCTACCTGGCATTGAGCAAAGGTTGAGTAAATATATACTTTAGAATTTGATGATCAGTCCTCAACTCGAAGGGTCTTCCCACCAAATAATTTCACTAGACAACCACTACCAATTCTAGTTCATGAGTAGCATAATTCACCTCATACCTCTTGAGCTTTCTTGATCCATAAGCTACGACTACTCCTTACGAGAGAACTCCACTCAAATCTTCTATATATGCATCCATACATACCAAAATATTACCCTAAGGGTATGGAATATTTAATATGGGTGTCATGGCGAGCTTTTGTTTGAGCAATTCAAAAGCTACCTCACACTTATCTAACCACTTGAATTCCTTCCTCTTTCTCTAAATATTAGTTATTGCAAAGGCTATCTTGGAGTAATCCTTCACATAGCACCTATAATAACCAATCAAACCCATGAAGCTCTACACTTTAGTCACATTTATGGGTGCTGGCCAATTTAGTATAGCCTCTATCTTCTTGGGATCCACTACGATCCCTTTTGATGATATTATATATCCTAAGTACTATGCTTTTGATGATATTATATATCCTAAGTACTTATATAGATTCTCGTATAGTTGATTCTTCCTTAGTAATTCTAGCATGATTTTGAGATGCCTATCATGCTCCATCCTATTTTATGAATATACCAGAATAACATCCAAAAATATAAGGACAAATTGATCTAGATGCTTCTGAATACACTATTCATCAAGTTCATGAATATTGTTGGAGCATTCATCAGCACAAAAGGTAAGACTGTAAACTCATAGTTTCCATATTAGGTTTTGAATATCGTCTTGTGGGTATCTTCTTCATGGATTCTTAATTAGTGATATCTAGATTTCAAATCAATATTTGAGAATATAGTAGCATCCTTTAGCTGGTCAAAGAGATCTTCAATTTTAGGTAGAGGATATCTATTTTTTATGGTTTCCTTATTAATTATCCTATAATCTATGCATAATTACAAAGAACCATCCTTCTTAACAAACACCATGGGTGCACCCCATGGTGACACACTTGGCCTAATAAATCCCTTCTCTAGTAACCCTTGCAACTGTGCCTTCAGCTATTGCATCTCAATGGGATTCATCCTATAAGGAGCCCTATGAATAGACTTTGTTCCTAGTTTTAGTTCAATAGTTAAATCAAATTCACATTTTGGAAGAAGTTCGGATAAGTCCTATGGGAACACATCCTTGAATTTTTGAATTACTGAGTGTTTTTCAAACACTTCTTCACTATTTTCTTCTTCAATTTCATTAAGATTAACTACATAAATTTATCCTCCCTTCCTAATAGTTTTCATAAGTTGCATCATAAAAAGTATCTAAGGTTGGAACTTCCTTTGTGATTTATAGACCCTCTATCTGCCATATTTTGAATACTCAATCCATCTTTCTTGGAAATTGATCACAACCCTATGGGCTTGTAGCCAATCCATCCCTAAGACTACATCAAAAGCATGTAGCAATACTACATAAATATATCCAATGGTCATTCCACTAGGTAAGGTAATTTTAGTTATAGGATAGCATTGATCCACATAGTAGGTTTATCCAAAATCATACTCGACCTTCCACCCATGTGCCAATATTCCTGGCCTTTCTGGTATATCCTTGATCAAACTAGTTGAAATAAAGCTATCAGTAGCTCCACTATCTATTAGAATTTTGACATCCTTACCAAAAATCTTACCCTTTATAAGTAGAGTGGCTTGCCCTTCTAGATTTTGATTTCTAGTCATTGCGTAGATCTTATGAGGAGGTTCCTTGTGTGCAAGTTCTTTTTAAATGGGTTCATTTCCCTTCAAAATTATCCTGCTTTATATGGACAATGGTTGGAATAATGTGGTCCTCAAAAATCATAGAATCCACCCTTGGGTCCTAGGTGTGTTCCCTACTTCTGTCCCCCTATTTTCACTACTAGTGTAGGATTGAACTACCCCTACGATGGTGGCTTGCTATTATTGTTGTTATAGTTGTTTGCATTGTTATTCTTTCCTTAGAATTTCTTCTTAAACTTTCCTTGTTTCTTATCATTTATTTTGTTATATCCTTGGATACTTTTGTTTGTCTATTCTCTCACCCATTTCATGAAAACAATGCAATTTCTTTTCATGAACACCTATATGTCTTTTTCAAATGCTCCTTCATAATAAAATTAGAGCTTTAGATAAGTCTCTAATTTTCTAGCCAAGTTGTAGGACTTTTGAGGGGTCTTAGGCTTACACATATTCACTTCATGCCCTATCATGGGATCTGCTCCTAGTATAAATTTATGGATTTTTATCTTCTCATTATATACAAGCACATATTCCAAAAACTTGACAAATTTATATTAATAAGCCTCCACCGTCTTATTTCCTTGCTGAAGATTGGTGAAATCCTCAAATTTCTTGGTATAAAAATGCTCTATGAGAAATCTTTTCTTAAAAGTTGCGATAAAATCCTCCCATTTCATGTCAACTACCTCAATATTTTGTTCCCCAATAAAATTCTCTCACCAATCCAATCCAACACCCTGTAAATGTATAGTGGAATATGACGTTCGAGTCCCTATAGAGTAATTTTTCAAATTGAAGAATGTTTCTATTTTCTTTAGTTAGGCTTTGGCTGCATCACCCCCTTCTTCCCCATTAAACTTGGAGGACCATAAATTCTTCTAATATTTGGCCATCTCAACCTCCAATTAAATTCTATCCTATTGTGCCTTTGTAAGAGGTTCATTAGCCTGTCTAACCCCAAAGCTCCCAACTTGTGAATCTTGATTCACTATAGTTTCTAATAGTCATATTTTTTGTTCTATTTTTTCTTGAATCAAAGCAAATATTGTAGTAAGGTTCTCCCTTTCATTAGTAGTATTACCTATACCTAAAATTGGTTCATGTCCTCAAAATTACTCCATCATGTCTACCTCTTTGGTGGGATAGAACTTCCTCTCCTTGTTATTGGTAACATTATTCCTGGTCACACATAATAAAGAGAGTTTATATTAGGTCAAAATTCCTTCTCCAAATTGTACCACTTACTAACTAATTACACAATTAGTTTGACTAGTCAATAGAGTTGGTTATCATAATTTGCCCTATTCTCATATGAGATATAATACCTACTAGTGATCTCACATCCTCATCATCCTTCATCACCTAGTCTTACTATACCTAGGTCTCATCTCATGAAGCTTATAGTCCTATGACCATGAGCTTTGATATCAAATATCACAACCCAAAAATCCTATCTCATCCATGATCCAACATTTTTTTTATCTTGAACTCAAGTAAATAGGGCTAAGGTTCTACTCATGGTCTTAGTGTCCCTCAATTGAATTTTTTGTCTCCTCTACTTGAGGAGTCACTCATATTTATTACATATAACATGTGGTATACCCATCCCTACAACTTACATATATATTTCTATGCAAGTGTACTAGGTGAAGTGCAAGATTAAGCTATCAGTATCATCCTTTCAATGATCTAGTTTATTCCCATCAGTCATTGAAAGGAACATGCCAATATCTACACCATACATAATTTCATTTATGTAGGTGTACTAAGCATGTTGTATAAGGCTATCAATCTCACCTTTATGGTGATCTAGTCTTCTCCCAGTAAGTCTTTCTCCATATCTGAATCTAAGGACACAAACCATCAAATATCTTCTCATACCACTAGGATTCATCATGAAAAATATTTAGTCCTATTGTAATAAGCATTGCCCATTTATTTCTCTCTACTACCTTTAATGTAGATATTTTTATTAGCATGAGTTTCCCTTTAAAAGGATTGTCATAACAAATGTACATTACATGTCCCCTAAAGGAGTTGCAAACAAGTTTTTTTTTTGTTTTAAATAATGAATACTTGATAATTATCCAAGTTCTTTTCTAAACCAAAGTACAATCTATTCCAATTGCATTATCAAGGTTTATCATACAAGGCTTATAATTGTCCCATGGAGTTCATATCAAATAATTGATGCATAACTAATGAAAGTATGAATCCATAATAAATTACCCATTTATTTAAAGAACATAGAAATTTCATTAGAAATTCAATCAAAGTACACCCATAGATAAAGAGACTCATACATAATTGCACAACATCTCATATATCTTGGGAATCCTCATGGGGAATAAATCCATCCTTGAATAATTTCTTATCTTATTTCATAAATAATTGGTTTCATACATTGATTCAAATGTATTCTATAAAGCTTTTATTCCCATATTAAGAGTTCCATAACTCTTATAAAATTATAATATGAATTTGTCCTTCAATTCGCAATTACATTTAGGTTCCATGCATTGAGTCAAAGGTACTACATATTACCTTACACCCATCATAAGAGTCTCATACCTCTTATGATCTCACAATATGAATTTATCTTTTAATTCCTCTATACAATTTGGTTTTCACGATTGGGTCAAAGATACACCATAACACCTTTACCCTCATCATAAGAGGCTCATACCTCCTATGATGTTATATACAATCTAAGTCTATTAGAATTTATTCTATTTTCTTTATTTCATAAACTTTGTACACACAATCCAAGTCTAATTGAATTTATTCCATATTATTTATTTTATAAAATTTGTTATCAAGCAAGAATAAATAAGAATAAAATCACATACAACTCATTTAGAGAACAACACGTAGTCATACTTTGAATTATTCTACAATCAAATAATTTTATTCCATCAAAGAGGGCTATGAAAATCCTTTCTCTAGTTAATCCATTAATCAAATTATTTTCATTCAAAAATAAGAACTATAGGCACACGGTCAGCCCTATATTAGCTTATTTCAAAATCAAGTTTACCCAATTACATGTAGAGAACAATAAACACCAAGGTAAATCCTCCTTTTGATTTGACCAAGACTCAATTTTTCCACAAAGGGATCCTCAACTTAGGTTAGGCCCACATCAACAAAAAGATACAATGAGTTATAACTCGTAGAAGCATCCACCAAGCGACGACCTCATAACTTCCATTTTGTGGTCAAGTAAGCATGGGTTCGGGCACCTTATAAGCACCCTCGAGCCCTTTCCTTAGCTATGTTTTCTAAGAACAATGATGACATCATGGTAGAACATCACCCGAGTATTAGATACTATATCTAAGTAATCCTAGGTTCTAAAACAATAAGATTATTTTAAAGGAAGTAGAAAATATACACTCTATTAGGTGAGCATTAAAAGTAAAATGATACACAGGATGTGATATTAGTTTAGATGTTTCAGTCGAAGATAGTCCACTCACAAAAATTGTAGAAATATCATATAAAACCCATAAAGCATCATCTCAACTCAATGATGAGCACAAAAATAAATGAATGCCCTACTTAACACTTCATTCATAAGGCACCCCATTATATAATGCAAATATTAACTAATACCTCAAATATTAGAAAGATACAACATTATAAAATCACTATTCCAAAAGATATAGCACTGAAACAGATTAAAAAATTCACTTCATGATGACACAATATCATTATGATATCTTATTTTCAATGAGGAAATGAAACTGAGTAAATTAAATTATTGGTTCCCATTCTAGCGGAGATACAACAAAATGAAGAATCCATTCAATAAAGCTATAGAACCAAAATTCTCAAAATATTACTTCTATCTCCAATAGCAATATATTATCTCCACTTAAAGAAGATATAATAATTAAGTATTTCAGAATATTGCTTCGAATTACCAATGAAGACATAGCAAAATATTATCTCAACTTAAATAAGATATAATAGTAAAATATTTCATAATATTATCTCTAAATTTCCAACGAAGACATAACAAAATATTAACTTACCTAAAGGAAGATATAATTGTGAACATATTTACAATAATGCTTACTATTATAGCAAGGACACAATAATATTCAAGCATGGACATTAAACACCATTCATCTCAGTGAGAGCACAACAATATTCAATCTTAATCTTCAAAACACCATGTGTTTTTAGTAAGAACACAGGTTTTTAAACCAATTTTAAGCACTACTTTCTTTATCATAGAAAATAAAATATTCACAGTGTGAAAACCCCCATTTTTAGCTCTAACCCAAAAAAAACAAGCCAAAGAAAACATATCCCCCTCTTCTCTTACCTCTGATGGTAGAATGTCCTCTTCCCCACTCCATCTACCAATTCTGTCTAACTAACCTACTTACCTCCCCACTCTATCCACTTCATATTTTCGAATCCAAATTAATATATCCATTCAAAAGTGGAAGAAAGCAATGAAGCTCAAACATTAAACTCCTAACTTATAAGTCACATGAATTAATTCAATCTTGGTCATGTGATTAAAATCAAAGCTTGGACTAATATCAACATTGCAGGAAAATAATTCAGCTATGAAAAAAACATAATATTACCTCACAGTATTAGCATTTTAGCATCATACAAAAGCATTCAAATAATTTTTAACCATCTTATAAGTCACATGAATTACTTCAATATTGGTCATATGATTAAAATCAAATCTTGGACTAATATCAACATCGTAAGAAAATACTTTAGCTATGAAATAAATATAATATTACCTCATAGTATTAGCATTTTAGCATCATACAAACACATTCAAATAATGTTTAAGCATTAAAAATCAAGGCATTAGTTCATTTAAATCTAAGTTGGGGCATGCATGAAAATATAGCAAGAATTCTTACGTTAAATACAAAACCAATATTAAATATCCTACAAAACCCAAGTAAGGACATAATACCATTCCCGTAAGGTATCATCATAGTTGTAAGGATTTTGTATATCTACAAAGCAAGCAATTCTAGGCATTAAGATAATAAAGCACACACGTAATTAAATAAAAAAATGTTACCAAGGCGGGGTGTTACAATTCCTTGCATTTCAATTTCTTTAGGTCAGCATAAATATTTAGAATATAAATCTCATTATGAACAATATGGAAAATAGAAGAGATTGATAAATATAAAAATATTGGTGGGAGTGAAAAAAGGAGAGGAAGGTCATCAAAGCATGAACAAAGAGAAAATAAAACTCAAAGGGATATCAATTTGGGAAGCCAAATAAGAATATCATAGGTGTTAACAAGAAGTGGAGCTAAGTGTAGCACCCTAAAATTGACTCACATTAATTAAAACTAAGGTAAAAACACTTTGAAAAATCAAATTTGCCACCCCTAAGTTGTTACCTCAATTTTTGTGCCTGTTATAAGTTAGTTTTTAACCTCTACGCAAAATCGCACGATTTCGTGCAAAATCGAAAGATTTTATGTAAAATCGGGTCACTTGATTTTGCTCGAAACTAAAAAATGTCTGCTTTAGCAAGGCAAAAAAAAATTTAACCTCTTTTATCTTTACCTGGAAAGTTGTGTGACATTTGCAAGATCGGTTCACCCGATTATGCCCATATTAGGAGAGGTTACAACATCCTCCATTTTTAGCCCAACCCCTTACTTGACTCCCTCCTTTTTAATCTAGGTTGCTCACCTCGGATTCCCCCTAGAAATCTCACATAATTTCATGCCATAATTCACCTATTTCCTTGTGTTTTTGTAGGTTCAGATTGTACATCGATCAGATTTAAGCGATATCATATCACCCGATCGCGATATTGTTCTGTCCGATTTTGCATAAAAGTGCTCGATTTTTTTTGCAACACATACTGTTGTAATTTAGCTGACTAGAGCATCCAGACCTCATATTTTGCATCTCCTTTCTTCATATCTTTCATTCAGAATTACATTTCATATCTATATATTAGTTTTCAATTCATTACGATTGTTATTTTGGATTTAATAGGCATATTCCTTCACTATTTCATAAATATTCAGGAATTTAGCATAGACATGCATATGAAAATTCCTCTATTATTATCCTAAGATCATTTCTCATTATAGTTAAGTCCATTCAAATACACGTTTCTTTGTGAAATTGTTGTTTTTTGCATAAAATTGTAAAATTACAGTTTTTAGTCAAGATCGATTGGATTTCTGCATAATCATATCTTTCGATATTACCTTATTTCAATCAATATTGTTGGAGTTTGCCCGATATCGCCTACATCAAAAATCAGAATCTTCTTCAGACATCCAAATACAAGTAAGTATTTTAAATCACTTTTTAAGCACTGCATTAGCCATTTAGATTCTATTTTCTATGTTTACTGTTTACATATAAATCAAAATTGCATATAGATTAGCGTAGCTTGCATATTGGCCAAACTAGGTGTATTGCATGATTTGATAAAAGGAATACATCAAAACAAATCCCAAAACCTAGGCTTCAAAACTTCCACAAAATTTTTCCTGGGGAACCTACCCAATTCATCAAAAAATCACCATAAGAAGGTACGATTAAGTACCTCTCTTTGAGGTGTAGACCATTCATTCTCCCATTCCCCTATAATGTGTGGATCCATTAGCCTTGAGGAAAGGAGTGCAAGAATTTTTGGGCTATATTCTTTGGTGAACCCGACGTGAAAAACATTAGGCATCCTTTTTTATTTATAAAACATAAAAAGCATAAAAATTACAAAACATAAAACAAAAATATCAAGAAAATCATTGGTTTAAGTCATATAATTTTGCATTCCATAAATGGTAGATTATAACATAAGGAGAGCCATTCGAATTAATGTTAGCACATTACTATAAAACCAAGAATTTTCTTCTTTAAATAGTGCACCATATCCTAAAATTTGGAGAAGGTTAGAGATTATAAGAGCTAGAGAACCTGAACTTAAGGAAATCATAAGGTTTGACTTGTCTAGAATCTTGGATCCAGATAGTGCACCTTTTTACTTTGACCTTCAAAGAGCCTGTGATAGGTGGCTAGAAGATAAGAGAGTTGTAATTTCTCCAAGCCTTTATTCCTTTGAAGATTATCTTGAGAATGCAATAGTAGTACATAAATTTTTATCAAGAGTAGAAAATCAAGAGATTGTTTTAGACGATAAGAGAAGATTTAACAAAGTTCCTAGAGTTGTGCTTTATCGAGAGTATTGTCATGAATTGCACTTTTATATATCAAATTGTGAGGTTGATCACATCACTATAGCACATTTCATAAAATTCTTAAAATCCAACTTTAAGTTTGAAGAAGAACACTACATGACCCCAGACCAATTGGAACCTGTTAATGATATCTATAGGCTTTTTCAAGAAAATTAAAATATAATATTATAGGTGTGTTTGCTTTGTTTTTCGCAAAATAAAAATTACAAAAAAATAAAAATAATCATATTATTTTATTTAATTAGGTATATATATAGCATATATACCCCAAAATTTTTAAGCACATATATATAATATATATCTGCAAGACAAAATATTCGAAAACAAAATGCCTATATTGAGAAGTGGTAAACAAGTAGAAGGTGATAATATGGGAGAACAAGAATAGGAAAATGTTGATGATAGAGCACTCATTGAAGAGGATGTATTTTCAGAAGATGAAGGTGATAATGGAATAGATAAAATAGAAGATCCTAATGAACCTACATTAGATGAAAAAGGAAATGTTAAATTTGAATCTCTTAGCAAATTTACCCAATTTATAAAAAACCACATAGGAGAATTTAGTCAAGCAGCACAAATGGATGATTCAAGAGAAGGTGATATGGAAGTAGCCTTAGCAGCTATATTTCAGATGCATACAAATCCATTATCATACATGAACCCAACAGATCAATATGATGATCAAGCAGGACCATCTAATCAAAACATGATACCTTTAAATCAAAATATTCAAAAACCAATGGTACAAACATCCAAAATTGTTGCTAGTAAAACCAATCCTAAACAACATAAACAACCATTCACATCCATCTTCACTCAAGCCCTTAATCAACAAATGTCAAATCAACAAAAAGCTAAGAAAAATCAAAATACCAATTATCAACAAAAAGTTCAACAAAATGTAGTTCCCATGAACACTTTACATAATAGTGTTTCAGTTGGAAATCCTTATACAACAACACCTACTTATTATCAAAGACATAATAATATGGTGCAACAAAATCAGTTTGGTGGACAACAACAGGGACTAGAAGCCATGGTTAAATAGTTAGCTTCTCATCTAGACCAAATGGATCCCTACCATCCCTCATACAGTTATCAAGAGATGTGTAGTCAACATTTAGATCCTATTGTGGTAGCTCAACCTTACCCTAAGCATTTCCCTATGCCTATCCTCTCGATATATAAAGGAACTGAAGATCCTATTGAGAATCTTCACATGTTTAGGATAGTGTGTCATGATGTTTCTCATGATGACTTGTTGTTACTAAATATGTTCCCTAAAAGTCTTGGAGGCATGGCTTTAGAGTGGTATTATCAGTTACCTACAAACTCTTTAAGGAATTTTGAGGAGACAGCAAAAATATTTGTCCACCAATTTAGTGCCTATATAGAGAGGCATGTGACTATTAAATATTTATACAACCTAAAACAAGGCAAAGATGAAAGTTTTGCTGAATTTTGGACTAAGTGGAGATAACTTTTAGGCATATTACACTTTGCATTACCTCATCGTGAAATGTTGGACATATTCATAGGTAATTTGCAAGAATAGCTATCTTATGAACTTTCTACTGCTACAGTAACATCCTTTGATCAAGCCATTGATCTAGCAAGGAGGGTAGAAGATGCTCTCATTATAAGAGGACAATTTAAGAAGAAATATGAAGACAAAACTTCTAAGAATCAGTATAAGAACAAACAAGTAGTAGGTGATGGAGTTACTGACAGTAGAAACAACTCAAATGTTAATCTTACTAAAGTTGTGAAGAAATTTGTATTGAAAGTTCTTGATAAACCACCAAGAGAATTCACAAGATTGAATCAACCTTTAACAATAATTTTACCACAATTATTGGAACAAGGCTTGATACGGTTGCCTGAAATAAGACAACCTGATACAACTGTAGCTGGATTTAGAGTTGATTTACATTGTAATTTCCATCAAGTAGATGGGAATTCTATGAATTCTTGTAAAATATTAAAGCATGTGATACAAGACTTGATTGATAAAGGAAAAATGGAAGTTCAACAATTTTTTGCAAACAATAATGCTCAAAATACCCAAAAGCAACCAACCCAAAATGCAAATCAAAGTTTAGATATTTTTCAACATCCCTTACCACAGCATGGTAAAGAAGCAGTAAACCAAGTAGACCATCATAATGTTCCTCATCCAACTAGGTATGTGGGAACCATTAGCAGCTTTTTTCCACAACAAAAATTTCAAACATCTTCATATGTGGTCACAACTAGGCCAATACAACATTTCCAAAATAATACAGAAAGTGACACAGAAAGTGAAACAAGAAGTGAACTAGATATTGCTTCAAATAGTTCAGAATATGAATCAGATCAAGTCACTCCTATTATGGATTTATCAATTCCAGAAGAGCCATTTCCAAGAAGAATAACTACTAGACCATCATCTCAACAATGGCTTTCCAATGAGCAAGCAAAAAATGCTAGACCCTATTTTGGAGATCCTCGACATAGTAACATTGTAGGCACTATTGGATTTGTCACAAGACAACAAGCACAAAATCAAAACTCTCAAAATCAAAGCCAAAATGAGAAAACAACTCCATTTATATTAAAACCTCCTACTAAGGGAAATAATGTATTAAATTCACAACAAAGATCTCCATATGATATTAATGAACAGTTGGCTACCATCACAGTGAGAATTTCTCTCTTGGACCTCCTAAGAACTTCCCCCATGCATAGGGAAGAATTAATAAAAACCTTAAGTATGATGATGGTACCTGAATATATTGAACCTAATGTGGTGGTAAATGTTGTAACTTTGGATGAAACAAATTTCATAGATTTTCGTGATAAAGATATTCCTCCTCAAAGTTTGTATGGAGATAATCCTTTATATATTACAGCATTAATTGGATATGTAGGAGTTAAAACATTCCTAATTGATAATGGATCATCATTAAATATATGTACATATGATTTCTTTCAAATATTTGGATTTAAACAAGAAGATATGAAAAATACTAAAATGATTATTAAAGCATTTAATGATGGAACTCAAGAAACATGTGGAGTAATGAAAATACCATTGCAATTTTGCCCAAGGATTTTGGATACGACTGTGTTTTTTAAGCCTTGTTTTGCATCGTACAACATTCTTCTAGGTTGACCTTGGATCAATGTAATGAGAGAAGTACCCTCTACGTTACATCAATGTGTCAAATTTGAGTTCAAAAATCAATTAGTCACCATCCATGGTGATCCTAGGCCATTTGATATGTGTGCTATAGCAGAACCTATAGGAGTTCTATTTTGTCTTGCTATGTCTTCTTCTCATCCTAGTCCACCCGCATCATCAAGACCTTCTAAATCTAAATCATCATCAACTTCTAAATCCACATCATCAAAAACATGTTCTAAATCACCATTGCCAAAAAATTCTAAGACATTATCATCATCATCTTCTGAACCTATAGCTAATCCATTTCCTAAATCTATAATAGTAGATTCACCTCCTGAGTCTACAACATTTAAATTCATAATATCTAAAGAACTAGTTAAGGAAGATATTCCATCTACTTCATACGCTCTTTCGGATGAAGTATTACTGGACTTATCTTCAGTACTTGCAAATACATAAGAAGTTAATTTTACTACCCAAGACTCCTTGGTGTTATCTAAGTTACCGCCACATCCTTGTACCTTAGGCTTACCAAAGAAGGGAAGCACCTGCCATATTGGGAGTTGTGCTTTTGTGTATGCAGGGTATGATTGGGGTAAAATTTTAGTTGTAAAAATTACAGTTGATCAAGAGGGATTTGCTAAATGTTATTTTTATGATGAATATATAAAATCAAAAACTTATGATGTGTAACATGGGTTATAGAGGTAAAGGTTTAGGACCCATTGAGGATGGTATGAAAGAATTGAAGATTGGCCTATCTGATGTGGTCTTGGTTATATTCCTACAAAAACAAAATCATTCCCATATAAATATGATGATCACCTTATCACATATCAAGAATATATGGAACAACAAGAGCTTCCTAAGATACATACTTGTAATATGTTGACTATGGTTTACCCAAAAAATATTGCTTCTTTGGATGAATGTTTAGAGGGTGATATATGTCATGATATATCCCTTGATGAAGTTTTAAGGAATGAGCTCTTCTTTGATGGATATATGTCATGTATAGCCCATATTGAAGCTACTACTCCTCAAGAAGAGTTAGCTAAATGCACATTAGAAGAACTACAAGAAATGGGTGTGTCACCCACACCACCCAACTTTGAAAGAGACTTAAACATTGTTGTAGGAGATACTTTAAAGGTAAACATTGGAACAGAAGAGAACCCTCACTTAGTCAAAATTGGATCAGAATTAAGTGAAGAAAAATAAAATCTATATATTGAATTTCTCATAGAATATCCGGATGTGTTCACTTAGAAATACGTAGATTTGCCAAGCCTATATTCTTCTGTAGTTATGCACCATATAGTAGTGTACCCTGATGCTAAACCCGTAAAATAGAAACTTAGAAAAATGCATCCTAAAGTAGCATTACTAGTCAAGAGTGAATTGGAGAAGCTTTTGAATGTGATTTTTATACAAGCTATTGACTATGCTGAATGGATTTCAAATGTTTTTCTAGTAACTAAGAAAGAAGCTACTAAGATTAAAGTTGTATTGATTTTAGAGACATAAATGTTGCATGCCCTAAGGATGATTTTCTCCTCCCCAATATGGATCAAATTATAGATTTCACATTTGGTATTGGGATGCTATCTCTCATGGACAGATTTTCAGGATACAACCAAATTAAAATAGCTCCTGAAGACCAATCTAAAATAGCTTTTATTACTCCTTGAGGCACATTTTGTTGGAAAGTAATGCCTTTTGGCTTAAAGAATGTAGGAGCAACCTATCAAAGAGCTATGACATGCATATTTCATGATATGATGTACGATATTTTACATGATTATGTAGATGATATTATAGCTCGTTCAGTTAAATAAGAGGATCACATTAATGATTTAAGAAAAGCATTTGATAGATTGAGAGATTAGAAGATACATTTAAATCTAGATAAATGTGTATCTGGAGTTAAATTAGGAAAATTGTTGGGGGTTATAGTTTCTATACGTGGAAGAGGAAGTAGATCCTCTTAAAATTAAATTCATCATGGATATGCCACCTCCTAAAAACATATCAAAATTAAGAATTTTACAAGGAAAACTTCAAGTTATCCATCGCTTCATTGATAAATTTGTGGATAAAATAGAACCATTTCTTAAATTACTTAAGAATAATATTCCCTTCAATTGGGATAAAGAATGTCAAGAAGCTTTTGAGAATATCAAACAATATCTTCTTATCCTCCAGTGCTTGTTCCTCCTAGACCAGATCATCCCTTTATTTTATATATTTATGCTTCAAAACTTGCACTTGGAGTCATGTTGGCTCAAATGGATGATGAAAAGAAAGAACAAGCCACATACTACATAAGTAGAACTTTAATAATCTATGAAACCGGGTATACTCCATTAGAAAAATATTTTTTTAGCAGTGGTTTTTTCTACGCAAAAGTTGTGCCACTACATACTTAGTCAAAAAACATATTTTATTGCTAAGTTTGATCCATTAAGGTACTTGATGAGTAGACCTTACTTGTCAGGGTGCACAACTAAGTGGGTTCTTGCTCTTAGTGAGTTTGAACTCACATTTATCATCCAAAAATCTATCAAAGGCCAAGTTATCATTGATCAGTTAGCTATTGCACCTTTAGAATCTACTCATCCTATGAATATTGAATTTCTTGATGAGTACCTTAATTTAGAAGATCATTCTAAGACATGGTCTTTGTATTTTGATGGAGCTATATGTATGAGTGGTGCAAGTGTTGGGATCATATTGAAATCTCCTCAAAAACATCTTATACCTTTATCTTTTAAATTACAATTTGCTTGTACCTCCTACTGGGTGGCACAAGATTAATTTCGATGGTGCGGCCAAATGCAACCTAGGAGCGGCTGGCGAAGGAGGAATTCTCAGAAATCACAGAGGAGAAATAATTTTGGCCTTTGCCCAAAACCTGGGAATTCAATCTAACAATATGGCAGAGGCTCGAGCTCTGCTCTAAAGCTTGATTCTTTTGGAAGGCTTGACCATCAATAAACTCATCATAGAAGGAGACTCTCTGCACTGCATCAACTGGCTCAATAGGACTTCTGTGCCTCCCTGGACCCTTGTTTCGATCTTTCAAGAATGCAAGGCACTAATCGAAATTTACCCAGAATTAGTCATTAAGCATCAGTACCGAGAAGGAAACAAAGCTACGAACTGGCTTGCTAACAAAGGAGTTGGCAAATCTGACATTCATGTTTGGATAGACTCCTTTCCCATTGGCCTAAGGGATGCTTCTATAAGTACCAATGTCTGCACAATGTGAGTGGTTGGCAAGGGACCGGGTTTGTTTTCTCATGGAACTGGTTGAGGTTTTGCGTCCTTTCTTCCTTCTTCTCCCCCTTCGGCCGTGTTTTGGCAACTGGTCATGATATCATGAACCTTTCACCGTTGGCCACGAAATTTCAGCATGTCGCGATATCGCAACACTTTTTCTCTCCGATCGTGTTTTTGCAACTTGTCGCGATATCGCGACACTTTTCCTCTTTGGCCGTGTTTTTGCAACTTGTCGTGATATTGCGACACTTTTTATCTTCGGGTGCATTTTTGCAACTTGTCGCAATATCATGACTTTTTTTCTCTGCAGGGGCGTTCTTGCAACTTGTCATGATATCGCGACACTTTTTCTCTTCGACTGCGGTCTTCCATCTTGTCACGATATCACAACACTTTTTCTCTTTAGCAGCGGTCTTCCATCTTGTCGCGATATTGCGACACTTTTTCTCCTTCTCGCAACTTGTCGTGATAATTCGACATTTTTTCTCTTCAGCTGCGGTCTTCCATCTTGTCGCGATATCGTGACACTTTTTCTCTTCGGCTATGGTCTTCCATCTTGTCGCGATATCGTGACACTTTTTTTCCTTGGCAGCGGTCTTCCATCTTGTCGTGATATCGCGACACTTTTTCTCTTTGGCAGCGGTCTTCCATCTTGTCACAATACCACGACACCTTTTCTCTTCGGTTGCAGTCTTCCATCTTGTCACGATATCGTGACATTTTTTCTCTTCGGCTGCGGTCTTCCACCTTGTCGCGATATCGTGACACTTTTTCTCTTTGACTGCGGTCTTCCATCTTGTCGCGATATCGCGACACTTTTTTTCTTTGGCAGCAGTCTTCCATCTTGTCGCGATTTCACGACACTTTTTCTCTTTAGCTACGGTCTTCCATCATGTCACGATTTCACGACACCTTCTCTCTTCGGCAGTGGTCTTCCATAAATGTCACGATTTCGTGACTATTTTTCTCTTTGGCAGCGGTCTTACTTCCTTTCGTGATTTTGTGACACCTGTTCTCTTTGACAGCGGTCTTACTTCTTGTCGCAATTTTGCGACACCTTTTCTGTCCGATCGCGGGTTTGCTTCATGTCACGATTTTGCGACACCTTCCCTCCTTCGGCTCCGATGGCACTTCTTGTTGCAATTTCATGACATCCCCTCTTCTCTTGGCTGCAACGGCGCAAATTTTCACGATTTCATGACATCACCAAACTGGTCGCGATTTCATGACATCTTTCCTCGTGTGGAGGTTTGCTCGCCCTTTGATCTTTAGTTCTTGGACCATCTCGATCGATCTAGAATTCATGTAAATCCTCTTGTACAAGGTTCAGGGACCTTTCAACACCCTTTCTACCAATCAAAAAAAAAATATTGCAGATTATGAATCTCTAATCCTTGGATTACGAGTTGCTTTAGCTTTAAAAATTAAATTTTTATTAGTTTTTGGAGATTCTCAGCTTGTGATAAATCAAATTAATGATTTTTATCAAACACAAGATGAGAAAATTCACCCTTATAAATAATATGTGCTTAAACTTATATCATTGTTTGATAAACTAACTTTAGAAGCTATCCCTAGAACTAGCAATCGTGTTGTCGATGCTATGGTTGCGGTTGCTTCTTTGTTGCCTTTGGAGTTGTAAGATGAGTATGCTACTATCATTATTCACCAACTCCAAGAACCCACTTTCTCTAATTCATGCTTAGAGTCATTAGATGTGTTTTTTATTAATGAGGTTACCCTAGAGCCTTGGTATGTAAATATATTTAATTTTCTTTAGAATGGAACCTTCCCTAAAGTACTAGATAGAAACCAGTGTAGGCTATTATGTAAGCGAGTTGTTCGCTTCGTAATTATTGGAAATACCTTATATCAAAGATATTTTGAAGGTATTTTATTAATATGTCTTAACATAGAAGAGTCTAAAAAAGCCTTAAGTGAAGCCCATGATGGATCCTATGGAGGACACTTTAGTGGAAGTGCCATTGCTAAAAATCTCCTTAGAATGGGATATTTTTGGCCTTCCATGGAAAAGGACACCCATGATTATGTGTTTCGTTGTGACAAGTGTCAAAGACATGTTGACCTTGTCCATGCTCCTGCTCAGGAACTCCAAGCCATAGCCTCTCCTTAGCCCTTTTGTAAATGGGGTTTAGATATTGTTAGTAAAATCAATCCTGTTTCTTTTGATGGTCATAAATTCATAATAACAGCAATAGAATATTTTACAAAGTGGGTAGAAGCTATGCCCTTATCTTCTTGCATAGGAGTTCAAGTTTCTAAATTTATTTTCAATCAAATTATTTGCAGATTTGGAATTCCATATGATCTCATCTCTAACAATGGTACATGTTTTAAGAATAAAGATGTTAAGAAATTATGTCAAAAACATAAAATCCAGCATAGATGATCTACTACTTATTATCCACAAGGAAATGGCCAAGTTGAAGCCTCTAATAAAACATTAATCAAAATACTAAAAATATTGGTTAATAAAACAGGTCGTGACTGGCATATACAATTATATGCTACCTTGTGGGCTTATCGAACTAGTTTTCATACCCCTATAGGTGCTTCACCTTTTGTCTTGGTTTATGGTGCTGAAGCGGTTTATCCATTGGAGCTATAAGTTCCTTCTTTAGCTCTTCTACTTCAAGATGTAGAAGTAGGAGATGAATATCGCGTTAGCAGGTTAAGTCAGTTGGAACTCCTAGATGAAAAACGCATTCATGCTTTAGAGCATCTTCGTACCTAACAAGATAAACTTAAAAGATCATATGCAAAGAAAATTCATAGTAGATCCTTTTAAGTTGGAGATTTAGTCTTAAAATAAAATCAAAAAAATACTAATGCCAAAAAATATCTTAAAGGAAAATTTCAACCTAATTAGCTCAGACCATTCATCATTATTTCTAAATTTGGATCAGGTGCATATAGATTGGCTACCTTGGATGGAAAATATCTCAAGGAACCCATGAATATTATGCATCTAAAAATATATTATGCATAAAGCCAAAATTCTTATCATTGTACATAGTTGTAAATAATCTTCTCATGCATTTCAATATATTATCAAAAATAACCAAAAAAATTACAAAATATGAAAATCTGTAAAAACATATCCAGAGCATTATTAGATTTATTTTTGTATTTATTATCTACTAATATTGCAAGTTATATTTTAGTTTACTTCAGATAAATTCAAAAATTATCTTGAACCATGCACTAATTTTGATTATAAATATCTCTTGTACCAAAGAACACTATTACTTCATTAAATAATCTTGAGTTTTGTGAATGATATTGCTACTTCATGAACCAAGAACACATTTTTACATCTTAAAATGATTTGTTGCAAATTTTAAAAGTGATACTACTTAGTAAATCTTAATACCTTACGTGAAAATTTTCCTTGTTATCCTATGATGTGCATGGTCTAGAATACTGATAAATTGGTAAAAGGACAAGCTCCTCTCTACTCGAATAAAATCCCTTGCTCTACGCCTAATCTGGCTAAGTATCCAAAAAAAAAAACAAAAAAAAAGCAAAGAAAAAGAAAGAAAAAAAAGAGAAAATCAAGAAAAATGTTCCAAAGCAATAAAATCCCCTTGTTCAAAAATGGACAAGAATCCCTACTCCAAAATCAAAAGAAAAGAAGAGGGTGTTGAACTTGAATCCCTAGAATTTCTCAGTTATTTGAAAACCATGAGGTAAGCCCCATAATAGGACATTTGTGCCCAACTTGCTTGACCTTGGGTAATTTCTTTCACATGGTGATATGTCTTTCACATTAGTAACCTTTATTTTTTACATACCAGTTTCTGCATTTAGATTAGCTAGCTTTTGGTAATTTGATTTACATTGTAGTTCAGTACCAATGCATGCACAAAATCATGGTTACATGAACATTTCACTTGCACACACATTGGTTCATTCAATTTAGCTTTATCATTACCTTACTCAAAATTGGCAAATTAACCTTACAAAGCACACACATTTGTTACTTGAGAGATTTTGTATCATTACGACAATCAAAATAGATAATGAATTCACTTTTCACACACTGTTTCTAGATAAATTTGAATGTGTCTGAAATAAATTAAAATATTTCTTTGAGATTTTGTTAGATAATTAATATCATTAGCTCTTATAAATTATTTTATCATCATAATACAATAATTTATCCTAAATAATATTGTAAAAATTAAAAAAAAATTGCATTTCTTTTTTATTTTTGTTCCTAAGTAACTATTTCTTTCAAAATTTCACACTTAGGAATTTTATGCCTAGCACAAATCATCATTCTAATTTTTCATGCCCAAAAATTATTCCATATATTTTCATAAAATTATAAAATATTTTGAATATGTGACATAATGATTTTAATTTCACATTTTAAAAAGAACAAACAAAATTCATATCAGCTTGCATTTCATCTTGATTTTCGCGATGATGGTATAATTCTTGAGTAATTATTTATTTCAAAATTTCACACTTAGGAATTCTATGCCTAGCGCAAATCATCTTTTCAAATTTTTCATGCTTAAATCAAAATATGTTTTCACAAATATTTACTTCAGACATTGTTTCAAAACCACATCAACCATTACTTTTCATCATAAAAGCCTTAATATTGTTCTTCAGAACACGACCATTTTATTTAGCAATATCAAAATCTTCCTCACAACAGGATTAGCTTCATGACTTAGCGAGCTTTGATCTCCACCAACAGTCATATAACAACATAACATCCTTCGAGGTCTATTGCTAAATATATCAAATTTATCATCACACAAACACACATCTTCAAAAATCACACCATGATTTTTATTTAAGCATGATTATCAATATTTATAAATACCAAAAACATGATCATTTAAAAAAATAAAGCTAAATTAAAATGCAAATTAATCAAACATTATACACGAAGTCACATAAAAACAAAATATCCATATATATATATATATATATATATATATATATATATATATATATATATATATATATCATCGGAAAGTATATATACAATAAAATATGCAAATTAGGGTTTTACTTTAATTCTCTGATTTTATTAAAATTTACTTTAATAAAAGATGCAAATTTTGAGTTTTTTACCAAACTTGGAATTGGTACAAAAACTCGAAGGGGGCACCATATATAAAAAAATTTAACATCAAAACTTGAAACTATCAACAAATTTGCAATAAAAATTTTGCTTTCTCATAAAGTGTGCCATTTTATCTTTAACGCATTTCATTTCAAAAATGCGCTAAAGAGGGGGTAAAATGTAGCACCCTAAAATTGACTCACATTAATTAAAACTAAGGTAAAAACACTTTGAAAAATTAAATTTGCCACCCCTAAGTTGTTACCTCAATTTTCATGCTCGTTATAGGTTATTTTTTAACCTCTGTGCAAAATCGAAAGATTTTGTGCAAAATCGGGTCGTCCGATTTTGCCCAAAACTAAAAAATACCTACTTTAGCAAGGCAAAAAAATTGTTTAACCTCTTTTGTCTTTACCTGGATAGTTGTGTGATAGTTGCAAGATCGGTTCGCCCAATTATGCCTAGATTAGGAGAGGTTACAACCCCCTCCATTTTTGGCCCAACCCCTTACCTGACTCCCTCCTTTTTAATCCATGCTGCTCACCTCATATTCTCCCTAAAATCTCGCATAATTTTACGCCATAATTCACCTATTTCCTTGTTTTTTTGTAGGTTTAGATTGTGCATTGGTCATATTTAAATGATATCGGATCACGCGATCGTGATATTTTTTTGCTTGATTTTATGCAAAAGTGCTAGATTTTCTCTACAACACATACTGTTGCAATTTAGCTGACTAGGGGCATCCAAAAATTAGAGTTTGCATCTCCTTTATTTATCTCTTTCATTCATAATTACATTTCATATCTATTATATCAGTTTTCAATTCATTACCATTCTTATTTTGGATTTAATAGGCATATTCCTTCACTATTTTATAAATATTAAGGTATTTAGCATAGATATGCATATGAAAATTCCTCTATTTTTATCCTAAGATCATTGATCATTATAGTTAATTCCATTCAAATGCATATTTCTATGTAAAAATGTTGTTTTCTGCATAAAATTGTAAAACTATAGCTTTTAGTCAAGATCGGTTGGATTTTTGCATAATCGGATCTTCTAATATTGCCTAATTTCAACTGATATTGTCGAATTTTCCCCGATATCACCTGCATAAAAAATCATAATCTTCTTCAGACATCTGGATACAAGTAAGTATTTTAAATCACTTTTTAAGCACTGCATTACCCATGTAGATTCATTTTTTTGTGTTTATTGCTCACATATAAATCAAAATTGCATATATATTAGCGTAGTTTGCATATTGACCAAACTAGGTGTATTGTGTGATTTGATAAAAGGAACACATAAAAACAAATCCCAAAACCTAGGCTCAAAAACTGCCACAAAATGTTTCCTAGTGAACCCACCCAATTCGTTGAAAAATCACCATAAGAAGGTATAATTAAGTACCTCTCTTTGAGGTGTAGACCATTCATTCTCCCATTCCCCTCTAAGGCGCGGATTTATTAGCCTTGAGGAAAGGAGTGCGAGAATTTTTGGGCTACACTAAGCCTACTAATAAAAATAAAAAGTGATAATAAAAATGGTATAATGGAATAGTAGGGGTATGAATAAAACCTCTAAAAATATATATTAAGGAATTAATATGTTGTTATAGTCTTCAGTTTATTTTAATAGAAGAACTAAGGAATGAGAAATGTACAAAGGATGATGCATCTAAAAATATTTGGAAGATGAGGAATCGTCTGGTAGTTCTTCTATATGAGCTTCCAATGGTATTGCAAAAATATAGGACAAACACAAATGGTATTGACAAATGTTATAATAATATGATAATTAAGTTATTGGACTATTTTTTGGAAAAGAGAAAACGTTAAAATTGGGGTTATTATTGTATATGCTCCAACTATAGTTACTTTTCATGAAGATGTTAGAAGGACCTTGGAATAGTTTTGTTAAACACAATGATGATTTATAATTATGATCTATAGATTCTTGGGGGTGACTTCAACATAGTTTTATCTTCTTTGGAAAATAATGGTGGTACACCTAGATGGTCCAAATCAATGCAAAATTTTGCTTCATTTGTAAATTTAAATGGCCTTTGGAATGTTATCCCATCAAGTTTCTAAATTACATGGTGTAATAGATGCATTGGGAAAACCCATATAGTAGAAAGACTGGACAGATTATTGTTATCCAATACATAATTTCAAATAGATTATACAATCTCTTCAAATATTTTATTACAATCAAAATTAGATCAGAAATCCATTCTTTTGACTTGTGATTTGCCTAATAATGGTTATTCAAAGCCATTTTTCTTCTAGTCTATGTGGCTACAAGACCCTGATTTCTTCTTGATGGTTATGTTATAGTGGGATGAAGCAAATTTTGAAGGATTATATATGTCTAGGTTTTTTCAAAATATGAAATACCAAAAGTAACAATAGAATATTTGGAATGACAAATCTTTTGGTAATATTTTTAAAGAAAATAATAAAATTGAACCAATCTCAAAAATTTACAAGAGATGGTAGAAATCAATGGAATGGACCAAGATTATTATATGAAATACAACCAATAATGCATTAAAAAATGAAGAACCATATCACTTTCAAAAATCAAGTGGAGAATAACTCAAGGAAGGAGATAGAAACACCATATTTTTATGCTAAAGCAAAAGAAAAAAACCATTGCATTAAAAATATTTTAATTTCAAATGGAAGAATTATTGAGGAAGAAGAATAAGATACTAGAAAAAAAGTAATTAATAATTTCAAAAATACTTTGTCAGATATTAGACAAGGTAAGGAGGTACAAGGTAATTTTTTGTAAAATATTCCTTCAATTATTAGACAAGGACAAAATAAGAGCTTGGTGAAGAAGATACATCTGGAGGAGCTACATGAAACAGTTTTCTCCTTCCATGCTAATATGACACCTGGCCCTGATGGATTTCCTAAAACCTTCTTTCAAAAATTTTGGGATTTACTAAAGATTGATATGGTGGTTGGGTTAAAAAGGCGAAGAAAATGAAGGTTACAATAATTGATATGAATGCCACTTTTACTACATTTATTTCCAATAAAGGTAGGATAAAATATTTTTATAGTTTGTATCCAATAAATATTTGTAATATGACTTATAATATCATTTCAAATTTATGAAAATTAGGTTGAAAAACATTCTTGTGTGTTTTATTTATTTAGATAAAAATATAATTTTGAAAGGTTCCAAACCCTTTTAGAAAAGTGCAAATATAGATGCAAAAATTCTTCTTGTTGAAGGTAATATAGTCTAGTAATACCTCCTAGCACGCACATCCAAGGATTTCTAGCTCATCCCAAAAAAAATTTAAAAACCTTGGATCCAATTCTTGTGGAGAAACAAATCCAGAAAACTTGTCTCTAATTCTTGTGGAGAAACAAACCCAAAAAACTTGTCTCTAATTCTTATGGAGAAACAAACCCAAAAAACCTTGGATCTAATTATTTTGGAGAAGAAGACCTAAACAACCCAAGCTCTATCAAGTTGTATTAGCTTACCCGATTATATTCCTCAATATTTTAAGGAGACCCAGGTTTAAATCTTTCCAAATGATACATGGATAATATCCAAGCTTTGTTGTAATACCACTATGTGGTGATGATGTAATATGGGTGGGTCTCATTTCAATCCCATATAACCCATTAAAAATAATAATCTCTAATTCCCATTGAGAAACAAACCCAAACAATTGTGGCTCCAATTCTAGTGAAGAATCAAACCCAAAAAAATATTGGCTCTAATTATTTTGGAGAAATAGACCTATAAAAATCCTAGCTTTCATTCCTATGTAAAAATAAACCCAAGAAAACCTTTCTTTGATTTCTATGGAGAAACAAACCTATAAAATATTAGCTCCAATTCTTATGGAGAAGTAGACCCAAAAAAATCCTAGCTCTAATTCTTATGGAGAAACAAACCTAAACCATTTTGACTCCAATTCCTATGGAGAAGTAGACCCAAAAAAACCTTGGATTTGATTCCTATGGAAAAGCAAACCCAAAAATACCAAGGCTACATTTCCTATAGATAAATAAACCATGAAAAACCTTGTATCTAATTCATATGGAGAAACAAACCCAAAAAATCCTATCTCCAATTCTTATAGATAAGCAAACTCAAAAAACTCTTGGCTCTAATTCCTATGGAGAAGCAAACCCAAAAAAAACTTGGCTCCAATTCCTATGGAGAAACAAACCCAAAAAATCTAGCTCCAATTCCTATCTATATAGATGTAATAAAATTATCGTTTTTGATTGACCACAAACAAATCCACAAGATCATATTCTATAAACTATCATCTTTTTGCTTCGATCCCTATGGAGAAACAAACCTAGAAAACATTGGCTCTGTTTCCTGTGGAGAAGCAAACTCAAAAAAATCATGGCCCTGATTCTTATGAAAAAATTAACATAGAAAACCTTGGCTCCAATTCCTATGGAGAAACAAACTTATAAAAACCTTAGGTTTGATTCTTGTGGAGAAGCAAACCCATAAAATCCCTCGCTTTGATTCTTATTAAAAATATCTTGTCTATGATCCCTACAAAGAAGCAAACCTAGAAAAACCCTGCAATAAAAAGAGTTATTTATGGAGGTAAAGTACTCTTAAATTGTGAAGGAAGTACCTAGCTTTGCAAATGTAATAAAATAAATACCTATGGTTGACCACTAGCAAATACATAGGATCACCTTCTATAAACTATTATCCCTTTGTTATGATCACTATGGAGAAACAAACCTCAAGGACTATGTGTTGTCTAAAATTTACTCTTTATAAACTAATCTAAAAATATTCAAGTGGATCTCCCTCGAGGGTATCCACATTTTATCCTCCTCTCGTATTGCTCCCCTATTTGCTAACATGTATGCTACCATATTGTCTTCCCTATATATATGGTCTACTTCCACCTCAACAAAGGCTTGGGCAATATTCCTAATGTCTTAATAAATATTACTTATTTGCAATTTGGCTTTGCTTCTACTTAAGATAGTTAATAATATTTAAAGAATATCTTTCCACTACTAACTTTCTAACTCCCAAGTCTCTTGCTAGTTCTACCTTTATCAATAGAGCTTGATATTATGCTTCGTGGTTTGTATTTATTACCTAATATTCATAGGCTACACCCTTTATCCTCTCTTATTCATCTTGAACAACAACACCTACCCTACCTTCCTTGGACTCCCCTTTGAGGCCCCATCAAATTCCATCTTCATCCCTCCTTCTTGAGGTGGTATCTATTTAGTCTTGGCCCTTGATTGATTTTGAGTACCATATAAACTACCAACTAGGTCTAAGTTCCATATTTTTCTTAGTCTAGCCTCATCTCCTATTTTAGGTTTGGTCAAAAACTTCATTATATTCATATTTTTCTCAATTGCTTGTACAATAATATACACGTTTATCCCTATTGTTTTGTTCTCCTCCTTAAATATTCTCCTATTCCTTTCTAAATATATTCCCCAAGAATAGTGGAAAGTAATTAGATTCCAAATTCCATTGAGCCTAGGACTAGTGAAAGGCTTCTCCTGTGGCTCTAACCAAGCTAGCATGGTATTTAGTAAAGCCCACACTGCTAGCATTCCCATGTGTTATCTCAAAGGAACAAGGTGGTTTTCTTCATGGTAAGTGAATTATTTGTGGTGTAATCATTGTATAGGAGGTGATACATTCTCTTCATTCCATAAAAAAATTAAGTATACTTATAAAATTCAATATGAACAAAGCATGTGATAGTGTTTACTGGATTTTTCTACATAATATTCTCAAAAAGTTTAGTTTTGATCAAGGTTGGTGTGAATGAGTCAAATTTTGTTATGGTACTATAAAATATTATATTTTGATAAGTTTTTTTCCTTCTAGTTACTTTAAGTCATCTCATAGACTCTACCAAGGTGTCCATTATCTTCTTATCTATTATTTATTCTTGTGGAGGCATTACGAAGAGCTTTCTCAAAGGCAAATATAAAAGTAAAAGTAAAAGGTATTCAGGTTTCAAAAAATGGTCCCTTCAAATCCCATCTCTATTTTTTATGATACTTTTCTTTTGTTCCATAACTTAGTTAATGGGGCCATGGAGTTAAAAATATTATTATGTCATGAGAAGGCTACTAGCTGGTTAATACTACAAAATCTATAATGTTTTAGTAACACCACCCTAGAATTACAATAAATTATTATGCATATTTTAGGGTTTAAAATTGAGAATATTACATCAACCTACTTGGGTATTCCTTTGTCACATAAAAGAAATAAAAATGAGCTTTAATTATCTTGTTTAGATAGAATGAAATCTTATTTGGTAGGTTGGAAAAGTAAGTTACTAACCATAGAGGAAAGGCTACAAATCATAAAGACTACACTACAATCCATCCCTATTTAGATGATGTCATTTTCAAGATTGCTAGTAGGTTTAGCATAAAAATTTGATAAAATTCAAAGAGATTCTATTTTTAAAGGATGTTAGGAAAAAAATAGGTTTCCTCTTTGTAAGTGGGATAGGATTTACAAAGGAAATAATATTGGAGGGCAAGCTTGCATAATTGAAAACTTATGATTTTGGTGTTAGGGGCAACACTTGGGTGGAGATTATCTAGAGATCAAGGAAAGAGTTGAGAAAAATGTTACTTCAAAAATATATAGGTTCTCTTGATGTAATAAGATTATTTAGCAAAAAAACCCTACCCAAAATATCCCCAACATGGAAATTCATATCAAATAGTTTGTAATTGATCAAGAAACATATTAGATGGTTAGTAAATGAGGGAAATTATGTAATTTTTTGGTTTGATTCTTGGTTGAAGCATTATGCTCTTATATCTAATTCAAAATGGCAACCATTGGCTTGGGTTTGTCTATAATATAGAGGTCCAAATATCAAATATTATATTAATATGAATAACAACTCCAAATTATGGATTTCTATTAGTAACCTAGTTAAAGGAGAGAAACTCAAGCAAATTGCAAGTGAGCTTCAAAAATGCTTCAAGAGTTTTGTTGGCCTATTTTTGCATGAAAGGATAAGCTAGTTTAAAATCTATCAAAAGATGTTAGATACCCAATCAAATTGGGATATGAGGGTTTAGAGCAATCATAATTTCCTGCTCCTAAAGATTTTCCTTAGAAGAATATTTGATCACTAGAGGATCTTCCTAAGGCCTCAATATTCCTTTGGTTAGCATTTCAAAGTAAGATTCTTATAGGAGAGGGTCTAAAAAGAAGAGGGTATCATAGAAATTTCATATATACCTTGTATGAGAAGGATTAACATTAGACTATTTAATTTTTCATTGTCCCTTTGCTCACACCATTTGGCATTACTTTTTCAAAAATATAAGGGTATTTTCTATAGCTCCATCAACATTGAAAGAGTCAATGAAATGTTATATTAGTTATTTCAAAGCTAAACCATTATGTATTCAATGGAGGATTGGCCTTGCCATTATTTTTTGAATTTATGGATTGAATGAATTAATAGAAGTTTTAAAAATAAATCTCAAAATCATGCCTAAATTTTGAATTGTATTATTGCCTCTATTCTATAATGTTTGTAGATATGGTGCTCATTGTGTGAAGTCTTGAACGCCAAAAAAGAGGTGTTAGACACTTATTTATAGGATTTGAATATACATGGAAGAGTCATTTGTGACAATGGTAATAAATCAAATGATCTATCTATAATAAAATAAAAAAGTCCAAAAATTGAGTTTATCAAAATTAATTTTAATAGTGCTTTCAAAGGAAATATAGGAAAATCTAGTGGAGATAGTATTTTTTTAAGTGAAGGTAAATTTTTCCTTACATAAATTCAACTAACAATGATGCAGAGGCTAGGGTACTTCTTATAGGGATTAAATTACAATTGAATAAGTATAAAAAAATGAGGGGGTTTCACAAACTAGCATTAATGCTATCAACAAAAATGGATGTAGGGATTGGATTAAAAATAATTATTATTATTGATGTTCATCATCTATTATTGGAGGTAATCTCTTGGAAATGTATTGTATCTATAGACAAGAAGATTATTCTCAAATAATTTAGTGAATTGCAGTACTGATATTCATCTTGGTGAAATTAAAATACTATTTATAGTATAATTTGTATATTAAATATAATAATTAAAAGCACAAAGATATTAAATATTTTTGTTTTGTGAATTCAAATACAAGTTTCATATTAAAATGAATACTTATGATCAAATGTGAGCTCAACTTGTTAAACTCCTTGACTTATATTAGAATTTTACCAATTAATAAATACATAAATGCCAAATTGGATAGGGATCCTTTCAATCTCATATAACTATTTTTTAAAAGATACATATCTATGGATAAATCTCTTTATGTTTAAGCCACTTTGAAAATTTTGTAAAATGTTATATCTCTTATCTTTATTTGATTACAGGGTAGTTTATGTGTAATAGTCCATTTTTGCATAGCAATTAAAAAGTTATATATAAGTACGATATATACATACTAATTCATTAAAGTAAACTTGGCGAAGGAAACATGGTAGAAAGTATTGAATCAAAAATTTAACACTTTATGATGAAAAAAAGTTATTCTTTCTAACCAATGAGTCATAATCAATTCCTTTTCAAACTTAATAGTATAGCCCTTTGGAGACTCTATTTTTTAGTTTTTGTATTTCTTGCTACTTCTTCCATTAACTATATAACTAATCCCATGCTACTTTCTTAATCCATTTAGCATTTTTTATGTCATTTTTCATTAGATTATTTTATGCCTAGTTTGTAATTGTATTATAACAATTAAAAACTAATAGAATACATGATATAACTTAAAAAATGAATATATTAATTAAAAGACAATTAATATAATTTTTAATTACTTGGTGTGCATATTTAGTCTATCATGTAGTCTCTACAACATAGTAATGAATGAGGAAGAGGACAATTTAAATTGTCAATCCCTTATGCTGATAAATCAAGTTATAAGATAATCTACTTGTGGAGACTCCCTAATTTGACATGAAGAGGAAAAAGGTAGTTTTTATGTGAAGTCCGCATACCACCTTCTAGCTGAGGAGAATCTTGTTTGGCTCCTTGGTAAGCAAATCTGGTATAAATATTTGATTCCGAAGATCAACTTCTTATTTTGGTTGGTTCTCTAATACAAAATTCTCTCTTTCTAAAACTTGAAAAAAAGGATTGATTATGCCCAATCGATGTTATCTTTGTGGTCAGCATGAAGAATATTCCCATCATTTTTTCTTGAATTGCTCTTTTTCTCTTTTTGTGCTTAATTTCCTCTTAAGTACTTTGGAGGTCCATTGGGTCCTTCCCAAGATAGTGATTGATTTATTTGAATAGTGGTATTTCCCTCCTTTTTTTAGCCATAGATGTCACACTCTTTGGAAATTAGATCTCCTGTATTACCTATGGGGAGTTTGGAGGGAGAGGAACAATAGGACCTTCAAGAATTGCTCTAGGGACTTTCAGTACATGAGAATTAGGATTGTTGAGTACCTCATTGATAATATATCTAACTTCTCTTTTCCTTCCAACAAAGAGATTACGGTGGAAGCAAGGCTAAACATTAAGTTGAGCTTGCCTAGGATTGAGCAAGGATCCAATAAAGCTAAAAAAAGTAGACTACAAACCAAATGGCTCTCACCTCCCATGGGATAAACAAAATTAATTTTTAACGGAACTTCCAAAGGAAATCCTCGTTTGGTAGGATCTAGAGGTATTATTACAAACATTAAATGGGAGATCATCTTGGCTTATGCGAAGAATATTGGAGTTCAATACAACCACTTTGTGGAGGTAAAGACCATGTTCCATGGTGTGATCCTTCTTGAATCCTTGGGATCAAAGGTCATAATTGAGGGTGATTCCCTAAACTTAATTAATACTCTCAAAGGAAACAATCCTCCTAGCTGGAACATTGGTAATATAACAGATGAAGTGAAAAAAATTCTCAAATCCTTTAAAAGTGCCCAATGCAATCATATTTTTAGGGAAGGGAACATGTCTATTGATTATCTTGCCAATCTTGGTGTTCACCAAGAAAACTTGGGAATTTGGAGGAATTCCTTTCCTCACGATCTACTTCTATTGGCTAGAAGGGAATTTTATATGAGTAATAAAATTTCTTAAGCCCTCTCTCAGCACTTATGCTTCTCTTCCTGCTCCTAGTAGGAATTTTTTGAGTTGTCTTTTATGGCAGCATTTTCAAAATCCTTTCTTAAGATGGTTGAGTCCTCTTGTCTCTTACGAATTGCCTTTCTTCTGGAGTTGGAAGTGGCTTTTAATTTTTCTTATTGTAAATCCCAATGTGTCTTTTTTTCACCTTAGTACCCTTTGGTTTATCTTGGTTCCCTCCTCAGGCTCTCCCATTTTTACTCTTGGTTTTTTGTACCCTAGGGTGTGGTGGATTTTATTCAAGGTATCTTTAGATTATGGGTGCTCTTCCTTGTTTTTTCTAGTTATTCCCACACACTTACTGATATGGTGGTTTTCTTACTTGTATTATGATTATGGCCCTCATTATACTATTCTCAATTGTGATTTTTGGAGATGGCAGATTATCCACATGCCCAGTGGCATTGGGTACCTTGGTACGAATGAATCCAAAAATCCTACCAATATTATGATGTGGTGTTTGGCTGATTTTTATTCCCTCTACTTCATACAATGGTCACATGGACTTTAGACACAAAAAATTTCTTTGGAGCTTCACTATGATTATCAGTTCTTATTTCATTGCTTTGAGGTGGTGTGAATCCTTTGGAATCATGAGAAGTTATGGGCACATTTATTTCCTCTTCATGGGAATTTTTTGTAGTAAGGCCAGCATTTTTATTATAATTGTGTCTTCCTATATGTTTCAAAATATTCTTAACTATATTTCTAATATTATCTGAAGATACATTATCTACATATCATGTGAAGCATCCAACTATCAATGGCAGGCTATGGAGGACTTGAAAGGTGTTGAGCTTACCTTCATTAGGTTGGATGAGGAGGTTCAAAAAATTCTAGAGAAAGAGGGTCTTTTGACCTTGGTGGAAAAATTGAATGGCTTTCATCCAAAGCTCTCCCTAGAAATTGCTCATTCCTAGGAGAATGGAAAATTTTTCACTTAGGGAATGGAATTTACCATATCCATTTCCCTAATTTTAGTGGTGTATGGGCTTCCAATCAAGTGGGAATGTGTGGACAGGGCCAAAAAATCCATGGCCAGAGAGTTAATATTCTTCATAGGAAGAGGTCAATGCCCAATTAAGTCCAAGAATGGTTATCTCCATGAATCTCTCAAAGCTCCCTGGAATAGGGTGGTGATGGTAGTGATGGAATATTTCATTCTAAAAGGGAAAAATAGCATTGTTTAAAGCTTTAACTTAGCTTTCATAAACCACATGCAAAGGAGAAATTTGATGAATGTGTCTACGTTTTTACTTTCTTCCATTGAGAAAACTATTAAGAAGGTGAAATATGGGAAAAATTCCTTTTTCCATCACCAAGGTTTACTCAAGTTGTTATATGAGCATACCACCAAGCATGGAGATAAGGTAGGAAGATTGATGTCTTGGGAAGAATATGGTTGAGATGCTCTACAAGGAGAATTCCTTTAGCTTTGATAGCAAAAGGTACTTGTCCTTATCCTCAAATTCTTTTGATCCTCCCAAGGAGAACAGGGAGATTACCTCCAACATCTCATTTGCTGGTGGTAAGGATAACTCTCGAAAAGCTCCAGGGATGAAATTTGAAGGACAAAATATTACAATGAAAACATCTTATGTTGCTAGGCACTCAAAACACCTTAGATCTAAAAAAGTTAAAACTAAAATGGACAATAATTTCATATCTATCTCAAATATGTCTAGAGAGCCTAGGCCGAATAAGAAAATAAAGTCGAATATGGGTAGTCCTTCTAGAAAATATGATTTTATGTGGAAGAATTAGTACCCATTAAAGACTCTTGAGAAGGCATGAAAAATTACCATTGATATTATGGACTCTTTAACTAGATCGATCAATTTGGTTGCTACCTATGTCGAGGAAGTTACTTGGATGGTGAATCATTATATGGACAAAAATGAAAATTTTGAGGATTAGGTGTTTTATGTTCCTTTTTGGGCTTCAGGTCTATTGGGTCCTCTGTTGTTTTTTTGTGCTACTCCTCAATATCCTTTCTAAGGGCTAGTTCCTCTTTTTTCAATTGGAATTTTGGTTGGCCATGTTCATTATGATTTGTTTTCTTGTGTTGTTTGTTTGTAAAAAGGTTCAAGGACCCTTTCAAAGCCCCTTATTTCCATTTTATCAAAAAACATAGTAATGAATAAGCTTTGCATTACATTTTTTTATCAAATTCGTCTTATATTTTGTTTCTAACAAATTATTTCAAGAGAAATTTTAGAGTATGTTTTATCACAATACTCTTAGTACACTCTTAAATTTAAGAGCAATTTTATTGCTCCAATAATTAAGTAAAATAATTGTAGCAATCATAATTTAAAAGTTCAAAATAACAATAGAATTATAATTAAATAATTAATATTTTATATCACATTATCAAATAAATGCTTGTCAAAGACTATTAAATTTTGAGATAAAAACATCACCAAGTTGTTCTTTGTTGTCTAGAGAAATAGAGAAAGGAAAATAGATTATATACAATCATCCATCAAGTCTACATAATAAGAAAAATTATCTTCTACATATTATTTATTCTAATATCCATGTGTTTATTTTGTTATGAGATGCATTATTAGATGTATAGGGGATAGTATTTTAGGTCTAGATGTTGAGGCATTATATATAGAGTTACATTGTAGCTCAATAGGGTAGAGGTTGATCTAAATGTACAAGATCACAAAGAGAAATTATTAGAATAGATCTCTTTAGGTTCATTTGACATCTCATTAGTCTCCTTTGGGAAAAAAATTATTAATCCAAAAACCAAACATTTAGAGCACACACTAGATAAAATCAGGTTTTTATCATAAAAAAATTTCCTGTTTATCTTGCGAACTTAATGGAGTTATCCAAAATATTAAAGAAATGCTACTCATGAAAAGTGAAAAGTGAATTTGGAAGTCAATAAATTTTTTTCAATTAACTTTAGCTTTAAAAAATATTAATCAATTTAAAAAAAAAAAATTGCTAGGGTTTCAATATATTTTTCCCTTTAATTTGAATTGATTTTTGTAAAAATAAACTCAATCCATATGATAAAAAACAAGCAAATCCAAGTTACAATCTTACTGCAATGGTAAGGGCTTTGGCCTCTCTTTGAGAGGTCCAAGATTCAGACCCCACTAAGTATGAGGGGACTAGTAGCCCTCATAAAATCCTATGTGAACTCATTGAGAAAAAAATCAAACAAATCCTAGGGTTTTGAGTTAATTTGATTTTAAAAAAAAAAAAACTACAAGTATTTATGTGAAATGTTTGGTCCAAGGGTCTAAATTTATTTCTAGAAATTAAATTTAGAAATCAACTCAAAATCTGGTTAAAAATCAATTTAAACTTAAAATTAATCAATCAAAACATAAGGTTTTAATTATTTGAAAAAATCACAAATATATGTGTGGAACTACAAATGTATTTTCTAAGGTTTGAGTTGATTTAGCCCTTGGGTTTGAATTGATTTTTATAAAATCAACTCAAACAAAATTCAAACCTTAAGGAAAAAATATTTAGAGTATGCAAGTAAAATATAACTACAAGGGTTTAAGTTTTGTAAAGGGTTCAAGTTTTATATAAATTATAGATTAAATACTCAAGCAAATTATTCAAAAAATCATATTTAATTGACAAGAATATGAACAACCCTACCTCTTTTGAATATTAGAATGGTATTTTATTGCTTTCTTCTCTTCAATGCCTTCTACTCAATCTCTTCTTCATCTTATTTGCCCCTTATCTATTCTTTTTCATTTCTTCTCTTATATACTCTATATCTTGCTTTTCAATTTTTACTCCATTTTTTATTTATGTAAAATAAAAAGTGTTTTGAGATTTTTTTTATGGTCGCATGCTATGTTACTATAGTATTTTTTTTATAAGGTGGAAGAATAGGTTTTGAAAGGATCCTCGAACCTTGTACAAAAAGAAAAACTACCAACCTTAAAGAGAAGCTAAAGGAGATAGAGAAAGAAACAACTACCAGCAACCAGCACCCACGCAAGGGTAGAACCAAAATATCTACCACAAAGACACCCTAAAATGGAAAATACGGATTCCAAAAACTAGCAACTTTTGAAATTCAACTCCCAGACAGGAGTAGACCACCAAAACCAAAACCTGACATCCATGTAGGTGTGGTCTAACTAAAACAACATAGAACCAAAAACCAACAGATAAAAATAAAATAGAGGGCCCAAGGCTTGGTTATCCTTCACAAACTTTTAATGTGTCCTTTGGTCCCACAACCTAATCATTCTAGCTCAAGATCAGTAAGATTTTAATTTCATCAACACAAGAAATTATTAAGCGTAGAGAAACGATATGGTAGTTCTAGAGTCTAAGCATAGCATTTAAGATAGATTTTGGAGCATTTATTAGAAATTGGAAACTGGGATCCCCTTCAACAGTCCCAATTGCCAACTTGATTTTCTTTTTAACTAGAGTCAAATTCTCAAAATCTAAATCTTCAATTGTCATCAGATTTTTCCCAATACAAAATAGAGCTTAGTCACTTGGATCGTCTAGTGAGCACCTCACTCCCACTAGTACCAATATGAGGGGATATACCTTTATGGAATGGAGTAGCACCAATTTTATCACTTGTGGCATGATCAAGGGAAGGTATACCCTCTTGGAATTGAGAATCATTTTCCTCATATGGGTCCCAAGAGGCCACCACCAAGGGGATTGAAGTTAGATATTTTAAAATCTCATCATCCACCATACGTCTAGCCTTAGAGACATGCTTGAATATTAATTTGAGTAAGCCTTGATGGATAGGGTCAAAAACTTTATCTCTTTTGACTAGATTCATTGATATCTCCAACAACTAAAATATGAACGAAGGAATGTTCATGGGTCTCTTTTTGTGGAGTTGATTAAGAAACATTAGATGAAAAATCTGTATGAGATCTTATTCTCATCAAGGGTAAATAATTGCATGAAAATTAAGGTTACCCTATCCAAGGGATCCTTCAAGGAGTTACATCTATATCCATTCTGGTATCTCACCAACTCTTCACCTTCACTCAGGAAATTCTAGGCTTCCCTAGCCAGGGAATGTTTCTCCATATTATGGCAAGCCCTATCTACTAGAAGGCATGTTACCTCCACTATGAGGGGGATCAATATTTTGAATTCAATACATCCCACTCTTACCATCCTATTACAACAAGTATAAACGATGTGTCTTGCCAACTGCAAATAGTGGCCATTAAATTTTTCACACAAGCCAGAAAACCCCTTTTATTCAAGATTTTATTTAAATCTTTGTCAATGACAAGATGTATTAGTTCCAAAATAATACTAACAACCTTTTCAGATCCATTTCCAACCCCTTTTCCAAAACCCTTATCAAAACCCATGCTAATCCAACACCACTCTCCAAATATATCTAACCAAATCTTGCATCTCCTAGTCCAAAGAAGATACAAACTAATTAATCTCTCAATGGTTATGGAGGAGAACCAATATAAAGGTATATTTTGGAAACAGAATATGAACCATGTCCAAAACTTGATCTAATTACAACCACCCTTAGTCCACATTAGGATCGAAAAAGAGAAAAATAGATGAAAATGGAAGAACCATTTTTTGGATTTACGCGCTCTCATAATGCATGTCAATAACCCACCCCTTACTAAACCAGTTTTAAGAAATCCATAATACAGCAAACCAACATGGAATACAAAACAGGATAATAAAAACTGTAATAGGACGAGTTTCCAAGATCGGTCACTAGATCACACCATCCAAGAACTCCCCACAACTGGCACTTAACATAGAGTGAAAATGGAATGATTACAAGGATAGGTCCAAAGCACCATGAGGTCAAGATCATACAAGTCCCCCTTAGCCTCGAATCATATTTCCAAGATCGTCACCTTGGGAAATAATGGCTCCAAGTGAAAATCCATGTGTGGTTACAAAATCTTCCCTTTTCAAAAAAACACATTCAAAAAAAGAACTTTAAATCCCTCAATATTGCATGTTCTTTGTATTTGAAAAGAATGCATTTATCTTTCACTCATCCACATCAACCACCACCAAAGGGGAAAGAAACCTTTCTTGGACCTATATGGCAAGGTCGAGGGCCTCTTTTGAATCTGACCCCTCTGGCCCCTTGGCTTAGCCCCACTAGTATACCTTATCCTCCATGGTAGACCAACTAAAATCCAATTAATAATATCTTGCCACCTCATATTCTATCACCAAAGTCACTTCCATGGAACCTAATGTAGCTTGATGAGGTGTCATCTACAATTTATCAAAAGAGGTGCCAAAGGGTCAATGATTCAAAATTTTAAACAAAGAGGTATTGGGGGGCTTTCATCCATCGTGAATCTATAATTTGTGGCCTCAATCACTCTTTCCCCACCAATGCTAGTGAGAGGTCCTGAAAACCAGTGTTTCCCCCACCAACGATATTGACACATAATCTCAATTGGCTTATCAACCATTCTCCAAACCATGAATAGCTTGAGATAAATCATCTCTCCATATGGTTAAATCATCTTAGTTCAGCCCTAGGTTTTCCAAGAAGTCGATCATATTATTACCTTCTCTGTAAACATATTTTATTACCACTTCTTCTATTGATTGGAGGGTTGTTCTAGACTTAGAGATCATATTGGCAATAGAGAATATGGGAGGTTGGGAGCCTTTCACCAGATTGACAATATTTAAGGAGTCACCCTCAATAATAAAAATTCAAGAGAGAAATTCCCTGAAAGAGAGCTCTGGCTTCTACAAAGTGGCTACACTAGACTCCTAAATTCTTAGAAAAGGCTAATAAAGGTTTTCTTATGTGATTCTGAATGATGCCTCCCACTCTAGCACAACCTAGGTTTCCCTTGGAGGCTTCATAGAAATTGAGATTAATCCAACCTAGTGAGGGAGGGTCCCAGACAGTAATATTCCTCATAGCAAGATTAATAAGATCTATTGATCTTGATCCAGGTCTGGAACTTAGAGAGTGCTACAAATATTCTTCCAATGTTGAAGACCCCACCAAATCCAAGGGGATAGAGAAGATATTCTCAACTACTACCATGATGCTCTTGGCACAAACAAAGGAAGCAAATTTGACCTTATTATTGAAATCTTAAAGGTTTCTTTCCTTCCAAATGCACTAAAGTATGTGGGTCAAGCTGAAATACCATAGAAGGTGCAAACAAGGGATAAATAAGAGAGGGTCCCATTGGGAAAGGAGTTTCAACACAAGAAATGGAAGGACCCAGCAAACATCAATAGTAGAGAAGGAGGTGAAAACCTCCCTAGAGAATGAGCACAAGATGAAAATATGATGAGAAGACTCAGTCATCGAACCAAAAAAGAAACAATGGCTGGGGATTGTCAACCCGTAAGCTTGGAGGTTGTCTAACATTAGGAATTTGTTTTGGATGGAAAGCAACAAAAAATATTGACCTTGGTGGTCATACCATTATTCCACACCAAGCGATTTAGGAAATAGGGTAGACTGGGATCCTCCAAAACAAATAAGCTAACTTAACTAAAAAAGCCTCGAAACTCATATTTTTCCAAAAAATGTATCAACATCATCTGACGACTTGATAACTTAGAATTTTAGGTAGTTAGAGATCTTCTTGAAGGCCACCTTCTCAAATTGGAATAGATTTAGGTTGGATAGAGGCTTCCATATCTTCCTATTATTCATTATTTTGATATAGTTTACCACCATTGACCCGAAGGTACGTCTATAGAAGTGTTCAGGCACTACCAAATCTGTAAAGGATGCTAATGGTTCATCCAAAAATTAGGGTTCTATCCAAAAATAAATAAGATGACCATTTCTTATATTCCATATTCCTCCCTTGATGACAGTGCTTTTGGATTTGATGAGATTAAGCCAAAAGGTTGACCCAAATTTGGGGATAGGATCCATTAAGAAGTCATCCCCATTACTCAAATATTTTACCCTTATGATTTTCACCCATTCCACCTGGTATTTTTGCACTAAACACCAACCTTGCTTAGCAATAAAAGTCGTGTTCATCTAACCCACTATTTCACTTTGTCACAAATCTAATCCTAGGTAACCAAGTAAAATCTCTTTTTCTCTTTAGAGTCGAACCAAAGGAAATACTTTTGGGCTTGTTTGATTCTTTGAATAATTTTTCCTAGTATTCTAAAGATGGACATCTCTTTTTATCCTCAAAGCCAAACCAAAGGAAATACTTTTGGGCTTGTTCGATTCTTTGAAGAATTTTTTCTAGCATTCTAAAGATGGACATGAAGTACACCAAAATACTCTAGAGAGTATATTTAACCAGAACTACCTTACCAACTTGACTTAAAAGGGCCCCTTTCTAATTGGCCAGCTTGTGTTGCACCCTCTCAACCACTGGTTCCCATAGTGATTCCTTACATATCCCTTTAAACAGTGGGAGCTCAAGGTAGATAGAGGGGAGCTCCGCTACCTCGCATCTCCCTTGTTACTATAGTATTAGCATCCATACTAAGCATTGTATTTGCAATGAATTAGTGTCATTATAAAGTCACATTAACATTAACTCAAACTAATTATATTACATCAATGGTACAAAGATGATAATTTTTCATAAAATAAAATAATTAGGATTCTAATACTAGCTTGACCAATAGTTTTACCACTACAACATGAAAATATAGTATTTTTTTCTCCTTACTAATAGTATATGGTTTATGTTCACCTTTGTAGCACAAGTGGAGAAGGTGACCCTAGCCCCATTGAACGAGAGGTCCACGTTTTGAACCTTTGCAATGCAAAGGGGACACAAAAAATATTTTGTGGATTCCCTCTAGATAGTGGTATACCCGGATGGGATGGCATTATTGGACACCTAAGAGCAGATCTCAAGGTTTCTTTCTAATCTTGAGGGCATGCATGTTACAAATGTAGTAGTCTGATCTCAATCCTCTGAGTACATTCTAGACCGACGATGATAATACGAATCTCGAGCGACCGATGGTCCCCCTCATATCGGGTCAACAATAATGAGGTGGTATAGGCTTGTTGGGAGCAGCCCCTCTAGTTTGAACCCTCCACTTGGTAGTTACTAAAAATAGTGTGGATGTAACCAACTCCCCTATGTATCAAAAATAAATTGCATATGGTTTTCAAAGGAAAGAGTATGGGTGAGTCATCATGAAAAATTACAAATTATGAGTTTGGAATTAATACAAAACATTGATTAATAATTATTTAAAAATCAAGGAAAGAATTGGAAAAGTATGAAGCTTCAAGAACATGTAGGCTTGATGGACATAGAAAATTTATTTAAGAAGCGAACCCTACAAGGATCGATAACATGGAACTTTACATTAAGAAGCTTGCAATTAATCAAGAAACATATTAGATACAAAAATAATAAGGATTTTGTAAATTTATAGAAATATGGTTAAAATATTATCCTCTTATTTTTTATCCAAAATCAAAACCATTGGCTTGTAGAGATAGAAAAATATAAAATATTTATATGAGCAATAACTCCAATCATTAGCAATATTTTGAGGTCCAAGAGATGTTTAAGAGTTTCTTTTGCTAATTTTCCATAAAATAAGTAATTGATTAGAATCAATTAAAAGATGGTGGATACTCAATCAAGTTAGAACATAAGGCTTTGGAGCAATGATGATTCTCTACACCTAATAATTTTCCTTAGGAAAATATTTATCATGAGGTCTTTCCTAACACTTAATTGTCCTGTGGTTAGTAGTCCAAAATAAAAATTCCTATGAGTGATAGTTTATAAACTAGAGGATACCATGGACCTTTTAGGTGTGCTTTGTCTAAGGATTTGGAAACACCAAACAATTTAAAAAAGTAAATAGAAATATTATAATAAAATAAATAGATGTCATTATAAATAGTTTCATAATCATTCTATGGATAAATTATAACACTTGAAAATAACAATAAAAATGTCACAAGTGAGTAAAATGTAAAGCTAGCTCTTAATAATTAAAACATAATATTAAGAAGAGTGGTGAGTTATGAACTTCAAAGATGCATGGAAATAAATATATGTTATATTATTAAATATGAACCATAAAATAGCAATGAACACCTCAATAATCATACACAACCTTAAAATAAACGAGTGTGATCCAAGATCAAACAGGAAGTAGGAAGAGTGAGAGAAAGCAAGAAGAATGAGTAGGAGGTAAATTTCAAGCAAGGAACAAGTGACACTTCTTGTCCTAGTTCTTAGGAGAAACTCAAATACTAAAGGATTTGTGTTAATAAAATCTAGGAAACATGGCAAGAAAGTCATTTTTAAAAGTCCTTACAAAAAGTAAGGATGCCCTAGTTAGTGATAACTAGAAGAGTGAATCTATGATAAACCCTATTTAGGTAGCAGATACTACACTAGAAGTGATTATCAAGGATGACATTATTAAGAATAACAAAATGGTTCTTAAAACCAAAGTGTCAATATGTAACTTCCATTGATACTGGTCAAGTTTACTTGAGATTCAAAATTGGATCATGTGGAAGTGGGGATTGAATTTAAATTACTCCATGACTTTTCTTCCGAAAGTAATTATTTTGTAATATTCTCCAATTTATAAATAGGGGATAAAATATTATATGGTGGACCTTGGTTTAGGGATAAATATGCATTATATTTGACCATAGAGTGATAATTATTCTATTAAGACAAACTATTAAAAGTCTTCTAGTGTAAATCAATCCTTTTGGACTTCCTTATCATCTCATCAATAAGGAGGTTTTCAAGAATATTGGCAATACTCTAGGAGATTTCATCTAGGAGGGACTAAATACTAGAGAGAGAAGTCATGATGTATACACTCAAATGTGGTGCCATGGATATTTCAAAATCTTAACTACAATCCATTAGAATTAAATATAAATCAAGAGAATGGGGCCAACAAGTGGATTATGAAAACATTGTATTTCAATATTGCAAATGCTATGAGACCAAACACGTGTCAAGATATTGTGAAGTGAAGATGATGGAGAAAGAGATGGAAAATTTTGGGCAAGATATGAACTTCAATATGAAACAAGGAAATCATATCATAGTAGAAGCTAGGTCAAATCAAGAATTTTCCACTCCTAAAAAAGTGGCAAGAAAAACCTCTTTGCATCATCAAATGGAAAAGGCCATTATAGTTCACTCAAATCAACCTTTAGAAGAAAAAAATAAAATAAGTTGAGGAATCATAATGCACAAGTTTAAATATAGGATTTGGAGGTGCATAGGAAAATGTATATTTTAAACCAAATGAGGTGAAGGAGGTCAAGGTTAATCCAAGTAAATCATATTCATTTTTCTCAAGTAGCATAAAATATTCTCGTTGAAATAAAAATAGAGCTAATATAAAGTGTATCCACTGCACTTTAGGGTTGAAGAGTAGAATAATAAAGAAATGTATATGGATGATATCCATGAAAATTTAGAGTTTCCCAGGTAGCATAAGAAAGTAATTACTATGGAGGATTATCCTTATACTTTGGAATTTTTGAGGAAATATATAGAAGAATGTGTTTATAAGGTTATTCCTTGATTTGCAAATTCTTTAGGGCAATATAAATCTTTAAAAGATAAGTATCACTATGAACAATATGGAAAAATAAAAGATATTGATGAAGATGAGTTGGTTTGGAAATTATCAAAAGGTGGTGGATACTCAATCAAGTTGGGATGAGGATTTAGAGCAATCAAAATTTCTTGGTCCCAAATATTCCTCTTGAAATAATGGTTGGTCACTAGTGGCTCTCCCTAAGGCCTCAACATTAATTTGGTTAACACTTCAAAGTAATATTATTATAAGAGAGAGCCTATAGATAAAAGGATATCGTGGACCTTTTAAATGTGCCTTGTGTGAAAAGGATTTAGTAACGTGAGACCATTTACTTCTTCATTGTCCCTTTGCTTACACCATTGGGGTTACTTTTTGAAAATATAATAATATAAAAGGTAGCTCTAACATTGAAATATTTTATGTATAGTTAGAAAAACCATTGAGAACCCATGATTTCTCATGAAACTCACAAGAAATCATGGTCCATGATTTTTTAGTTTCTTGACACCAAAGAACTTGTTGCCTCATGACGATATTTTTAATATAAACTCATCAATTTATCATGATAAAATTAGTTGATGGTGTGAAAGAAATAAATATTTGTGAGAAATTTTAATGTCTAATGACAAATGTCACTATCCAAATGGCTTTTGGCACTATTTTTGACTCTTTACAGGGAAAATATGTGTTTGGCATGTAGGATGAACACTCTATTCTTGTCAATAACTTTGAGATGTTCTACATTTCAAGATCTAGGTTGTCCTCTACCTTTCTTCTCAAGCACATGTAGTATGGGTTTTGATGTAAATTGTATTTGTGTATAGTGCTTTTGTTTTCATTTAAAGGTTTTTGCCCACTACAACTAATATTTGAACCAAAAAATTGGAGAGAGATGTATAGAAATCATTAATACTGTTGAATATGAACCACAAAAAGAATGCAAAAATGTGGGAAATGGTGGGTTATGGCTTTTATCTTCTAGGCATGTTTATGGTTGCATTTTTATGATGTATTTGGTTGGATTTTCTTATTCATAAACTATAATGGTACTCTTTTTATGAATATCTAATATAAAATCAACTTTTTTGCTCTCCAATTATTTTGTAATGACCTTACACAAGTTTTTATGAGGGGTCCTGGTCCCCTCATACTGAGTAAGGTTTGAACCTTGGACCTCTCAAAGAGGGGCCAAAGCCCTTACCACTACAATAAGCTTGTAGCTTTGGCTCTTCAATTATTTTTTACAATATTTTTTTCTTTTTATTGAAAATGTTTTTTTGGTTTGGTTTGGTCAATTTTTCCCATGTCGATTTTATCGCGAGTTGCAATTTTTCTAATTATGAGTCGATAAATGTTAGATTAATTATTTCAAAGCTAAAACATTACAAATTTTGTGGAAGATTTCATCCTTTTTTTTCTCAAAAAATTCAAAATTTCTATTCCAATAGAAAAGAAGATTACATAGCGTCTTTGCCCAAGGTATACAAAGAAAATAAGAATAGTGAAAATTTCCCAAGTATAAAATAAATGAATATGACTCTAGAATCATCAAATAAACTCCCCAACATCGAAGTAAAAATAAATGAGAACAACAAATTCAAAAAATCATAACACTATCACAAGGTAAATAATAGAATAAGGACAACCACCATAAAATATTAAGGATAAAAAATGGAAATATTAACCTCACAGACAGTCACACCATTTTTAATTTCAATCTACTCCTATTACCCCTATGCCAGTAGTAGTACTTTTGACAGAGCATCCACAAGAGTATTTAGTTTTCTATATACATATTTGTATATGATGATATTGAAAACACCCACTAAAATATTCACCTATTAAAATATAGGTGACAAGGGTAAGTTCTCCATTTTTTATAGATAATTCATCCAATTGATGACCACAAGTGAATCCCCCAACACGTGGAGCTGGAAAACATTGTGATCAAGTACAATTTTCAAGAGCAACTTCAATGTTATTCATTCAGCATAATTATTAGTGCCCATACCCAAGCATGCCTTGAACTTTATGAAATGATAATCATGAAAATAGAGAATTTTCCCTACCCCACACAAAAGTGGGATACCTTGACAAGCCCCATCAAAATATCCCCAAGGAACAATTTTATTTACACTGGTATCCATGATCAAACTTGGGCATTTATAAAAACTTGATTTCATAAGTCCATTAAGAAAAGTATAAATAGGAGTAGCAATTTTAAAAGTATGAGTAATAAAATTCTAGAAAACATTATAATTTCTAATTAACCACACTCTCCATGCCACCACAAAGGGAAGAGATTTTAAAGTCTTTAGCTCACTCTTATCAAACCACTTCTTCATACACTCTTTCAATGTGTCCCATTGCCAATTACCTGTACTCCCAGTTAGCACCTCTACCTCCATCCATACAGACTTAGTATAAGCAAATCCAACCAATAAATGGTTGATAGTTTCTAGTTCCACACAACAAAGAGTACACCTCCTAGGACCTTGAAACCTCCTCTTCACTAAAACATCTCAAGTTAAAAATCTATTATTAAGATCCAACCACAAAAAAAAATAGTTTTTAAAGGTTTCCTAACCTTCTAGATATGTTTCCACCACCAAACATGTTCCCCATTCTTATCATGATCAAACATGGCTTTATAACCCTTCTTAGCAATATAAACACCCTTCATAGGATTTTTTTCCATACTTGTTCATCCTTCTCATCCAGTTTGATCCTAACATGACTAGCAATGAGTACCTCACATAAGCATGCTATATCTTGTCATTCTTCCTTCAAGACCAATTCTTATGAGTGTTGTTAATTTATCATTTAATTTTATGGTTTTTTAATCCAGGGTAGTGTCCAAGGCTATATACAAAATAAGGTTCAAGCATTTTTAAGATCAGTTCATCTAGATAACATGTTTTATTTGTTAAATAGATGTTTATGGGTTTTTTAAGGTCACTTCTAATCCTAACATGCATGATTTGAAGCTGCTTAACTGCAGGAATTGAAAATTGCTTCTAAGACCTAAAATTGAAATCTAACTACAATTGCAAGAAAGGAAATAGCAAAAATTGAAATGTTGCAAAATTGAAACCTAGATTACTCTTGTAGAATTGAAACCTAGATTATTCTTGTAGAATTGAAACAACTATATTAAAAGGGTGCTTGAAATGAAACATTCATGTTAAAAAAAGTTTCAGTGTCCTACATAAGGTTGTCATATTTCTACTACAGGAACTGACAACAAAATAAAGTTTCTAAAAACTTGTAAAATTTACAAATTAGAAAGAATAGAGAAATTGTAAATCTATGCTATTTGTCAGATGACCACACACATTCTACTCAAATAATACTTTGAAAGCATAAAAATATTTCATTAACTCAAAAACAAAGGTTAGTCTATTCGACAACAATAAGCAAGAATTGACAAGCATTCTGGTAAAAGTGATGCAGCAAGAATATTAGAAAATATATCATTAATTAGTCCTTCTTCCAAGCCTTTAAGTGGCCCTTGCTTTCTGATCCAGAAGAATGTGAGAAGTACTTCTTGGCTACATAAAACTCACACTCACTCATAAGAAAAATATGACAAAAAGGTTACACTTTATTGAGTGTCAAAACATGTTAAAATGTTATAGGATAATACTCTGCCATTGCTGCAGATTACTATCAACCTATTATAATTTTCTATTTTCTTCTACTCGTTTGCTACTAGCTCAATCAATTATGAAGCTATGTTATTTATACTATCCTATTACATATTCCTCATTCGCAATATCAACTACCTTGTTGTTTATCAGTGATTTGTTACAAAGACTGCAACTGACATAGTCTAAATCGGGACAATAACTGTTGTAGTATGAGTCTATTGGCTCCTTGGTGCATTCATAACGGTGAGGATGAGTTGGTATAGATTTTAAATAATCTATTACACCTATCCTCATATAAAAACACCTTTTCCCAGATGAATTGGATGCAATCTCACGCGGTTGGGCTAAAACAGATGATCTACCCTATCATTCTGAAGATCTTCAAAATATCTGGTAGTAGAAATATCTTTTGCGCTTAGCTACAACTAAAATGGGTGATGAAGCTAGTTCAAGAAAATAAGACATCTCCCATATCCCTCCTTAATCAGATCCAATTGTTTTTGTGCATTTTTTGTGATAAATTCCAAGCTATCCCATAAAGTGACAAGTGGTTGGATTTTGTATGAGTTGTTTCCTGCAATTTCCAGTTTTATGCACAATCTTGGGAATTTGGTGTCATATCTCATTTTAAACAATTTAGAAGGTAGGAAATTTATTTAAACAGCATTATGAAGTGAAAAAAATCAGCATACATCATACTACTATTTGAATTATACATTTTATTCACTAAATAATCACACAAAAACAGTGCAATAGTGCAGGAAAAATGGTCAAAATAGAGTACTATGTTCCTATACAATTTAATCATGCAAACATAAATATATAATGCATTTATATCACATAATTAGAACAAAATATCATCACATAAGGTTTTTATGGTAGTTTGTGTAAAGCCAAAACATGTCATGAATGAGGCAATTTTTGGCCTCGTCATTCTCCCAACCTATCCTAATGCATGTCGTCATGCATTTTGTATGGCTATAAAGGAACACAAATCCATTTTCTGGTACTAGTTCCCCCAAAACAACACATCCCCAATATAGTATATCCTGTTCTTTTATAGCTGCTTGAGCCAATTCTAGAATTTTTCATCTGGTTGAGGATCACTATCAAAATAATAAGGGATAGGGGTTATGATGGTGGGTAATTTGTACCTCAAACCTATATATTGATTCTTAAGTGTTAGGATGGTCTGTATTACTCCCTATGTTCTCCTTCTAGACCATAAAAGTTTGGTAGGTGATATGGGATCCCTTTTCTGCAAAGATATTGGTAATTCTGCCCATATGAGTTTACAAGCTGATAAAGCATTGATGAAATTACCTGCACAAAAATTTTAGAAATGAGTCAGACACTCCTTGAGATTTTTTAGATAAGTGAACCTGATCTTTGGCTTATTCATCATGTTGAAGTGTTGACTCATGGGTATTTTATGGTTTGGTTGAATATGCCTTATCAAAAGTTTAGTTTTTAACTCAACCTCCTTATTTCGTATCTTCTCTTGGTCCCAGTATATCTAATTTTGCAATGTGGACACAAAAGACCTTAATTGTACATCCCCTATGAAAATATGAGGTAATAATTCCACATCCTCTGCCATGAAAAACTTGTGTAGGAATAATTCACATATCAAATTCTTTTGTTCTTCTGGGTTATACAGGTTAGCATCTATAAACTCCTCAATAGTGTTTAATTTACAAGAAATATTAGAGTGAATATGCATTACCTACCAACGAAAGTATTTCTCCTTCAATATCAGGTTGTATAATATTACTTACCTTCTACATTGCACCAAATTTTCTACAGCCTGACATAGGTATTGTACTATTTCCTGCAATTTATTTACTTTTGCATTTTTTACCTCAAGTTATTGCTCTAATGATTTCAACGTTGCAACCTAGGCTTCTAACTTCTAACATCGCAATACCCATTTTTTGATATCATCGTTGTACTTCACCAATGGAACTATCTGTGGGGCCTTATTATCATTGGTTTCTTTGGTAGTAATCAACTTGCACCCAAATTTTTGTCATTTGAACTTTATGCAAAACTAATGGAAAAATATGTTTAGGGGTTTGATATAGATTTCTACTTGTTTTTCAGCATCCTGAATGTTTGTGGCCTCTTCCTTTAGTGGTGTTTGCCCTTCCTGCTACTGTGGGCTATCATATTGGTGTTTAGCTAGACTTTCGGGCCATTCTAGAGCTTCTTTAGAATGAGGTTGTTCTTCTTCAAAATATTTTGAAGCTTCTTCACATTGCTTTGGAGCTTTGTTTTTAGGCTCAAAATCATCCTTAATTTCCAAATTATCCTAAGAAAATTGGTGTTCATCCATTGTTGTAGTGTCTCCACTGAGCATTTTTACTTACATTCATTTCTTTTTCTCCTGACCTCATTGTTAATGGTTCCACACTTTATTCAATGTTTATCAAAATAAAATTTGGTACAGGTGTAATTACCTCATATTGTTGTTCTAGGGTAGGTTCTACAATTTGAGGAGGGTATTGTGTATTATCTTCTGGTGCTGCTTCTTCTTTATTTTGCTCTTCTAATCTCAGCAAAATCTTTGCAATGTCCTCTCTAGCATAATATACTGCAGGTTGTGCTTCATAATGTTCCAACCTACTTTTTAATATTTCCACCTCCTAATGTAATTGAACAATTTGTTTGTATTTTTTTCTATGGTGTCCTCCTTTATTCAATCTATGTCATATGTGTTCTGATGATACTTTTTGCAGCTCTCAATTGCTCATGTACATCTTCTTCTTCTTCTTTAGACTCATAATAATAAGTAGGCAAGTTGTCCTTTAGTGGTGAGCTAGACCTCCCTATATTTGCAAATGCTTCTTCTGCCTAGTCCATTGGGTCTTGATCCAAGGCATCCTGTGGAGTTTCCACTACTTCCTTAGTTCCATCCCTTGAAGGCACTATTTTCTGTTGTTTGTCTCAAATAGAGGAATTAGGGCTACCTCCTTCTGCTTCAACAAAATGTTGTTGTTTTTTCCTTGGACTTCTTCATGGAGGAGGTGGTGAGGGCAATGTTTCAACCTCCATTGTTTCTACCTCAATTACTTCCTATGCCACCTCATTCTTCTAAAATCTAGAATACCTCCTTAAACCTGGTACAGACTTTTTCTTTTTATCCTACTTTTCTACATATTTTGATAATTTAGAAGCATACTCTACTTCTAATGAGGATGGCATTGCCTCTCCCTCTATTCTATCCTCTACAATATCTAAATTTGTTGGTTATTCAGAGGTTTTAACTGGAAATTCGGTGACCTTTTTAGAAAATATCACTTTTATTTTTTTCTTCTTTTTTTGAGGGCTATCTTAAGCCCTCCTTTTTCTCTTCTCCTTGTTCTGGGTAGCTGGTGGACCTTGAGAAGAAGAAAGGGTTTCCACTTTAGGGGTATCTCTTCCATCATCATTTTTTTCATGGTCTTCATCCCCTTCCTTAGCATTATCTTCTTCTACTTCTCTATTAATTATGTCATTCCATGAAGAGAAAAATCTATCAAAAATTTGGGGATTCCCATTGAAGTGGTGTTTTCAAATAGGTTTAATTAATCCATGGTATCTGGGGCTTCTCTTCCCTTCTTGGTAGTGCTTCACCATATTCTACAACTTCTGGTGCAGGTATAAGGGAAAATGGACCCTAACTTCAGGTTGTTGGCCACTATGCCTAAAATGGTTCAGAATGCGTAAATGATGGTTAGACAAGACTGCATATTACCCCTCATACGTTAGAAATTGAAAGACCTAGACCGCAACTTCATCCTACGGTATTTGCAAAATTGCTCTCTTCACCCCCTTGCAAATATTATTGTTCATTTGCATTATAGTTTTAACATCCCCTTCTTCTAAGAACTGATTAACTACTTCAAAAGTGCATTTTTACTAGTCCTTAAAATTGTTAAACCTTGTAGGGATAATTCAATAATATGAATCAAGGTCTCAGGTGTTACCTCTATTGTCATACCATTGATATTTTCCTGGTTGTGTATGAAAGTGTACGTAAACTCTGCTTTCAGGCCTTTGGAATATCCATTCAACTTATTAATAAATGGCATCAACCCTCCATCATGAAAAATCTACATTACCTTAGGATATGCATGAAGGAATTTTGTGTTCTCTGGTGTGATTTTATCTTTGTGTCCCATATCTGCAAGTATCTTTGCTTGCACCTGTAGACACCAAAAATTGGTCATCCAAAAGTCACATTCATTCACCCCACATCAAATCCTGCATAATAAAGTTATATGCCTAAGTTTAGACTTAGGCATATAAATCCTGCACCATTATCCTATTTTCTAGATTTATTAAATCTGGAAAATTAGCCTAGGATACCCTACCTACCCACTAGACATGTGTCCTAGCCACCTCACCCAACATCCTTGCCACATCTCATCCACCCTTGTCCCCTTTGTCCCTTCACATGGGGTAAAATCCCACACATCACTCCACTTGCAGCCACATCACCCCAGTTAAGTGAGGCACACTGGGTGACTCACTATAATTGCCCTCTCCATTTGGTAGCCCAGGATTGCCACTTGGCAATCCAGGCTTGCCACCTCTCATTTCCCTCCAAAACCCTAAGGAGCCTATAAAGGCACCTTCACCCCACCAAATTAAGGGAGCTGAACATTGACACTGCCAGGCTACCGAAATAGACCTAGACCTCTACATGCATCTCGAAGAGACATCCATCACTAGAGCCTAGAGGCCCATTTTTTGAGGTGATCTATCATTCAGAGCAAACCATTGGTCCATGGTTTCATAGTCAAAACCACGATCGAGCAGTTTTCCCACCGTAGGCATGCAGTTCATCGACCCTCATCGCACACCCATGGTTTATCAAATTCGAGCATAACATAGTAACCCGATTAGTAAGAATTGTAATTTGGCAAGGCATTGGATTTTTATTTGTTTCTATCTTTTATCTTACATGCTTTCTATAGGCAGGGTTTCTTTTTGATAGCATCATCCTTTCATTTAAATTTGTAGGTGCTACTAACCCCCTTTGGAATTTCTGTGTGTAGGAGACAGGTATATTGCAGGAGTTGTTGGAGCTAGAGTGGTCCCATGCTGGATACCAAAGCCCACTCACCTTTTTGAAGTTGTAGCGAAATATTGAAGAACACTGTACCTTGTTGAAGATTTGGAAGACCCTCATTCCTTTATCAAAAAATATTGTACCATACAGAGAGAGATATTGTAACATTGCTCCCAAGACACTTGGGGTAATTCAAAAGTTGTAAATATTGTATCAAAAGAAATCAATAGAAAAGCAATTTTTGTTAATTCTCCTATCTTTGTGTGCTTCTATTTTGTGTGTCATATCTTTTTTCTATAGAAAATGGTGATCACGGTGGGACCCCCTAAGGGTTCCATTTTGTTCTGCCTTGCCTTTACCTAGTTATTGATCTGTGTTTTCTAGCATCTATAGGTTTCGGGAGTTCGAAGAGTGCAAGGGTTCGATCTCGGGTGGACAGATCTGAGACCTATCGCATTCGACCCTATCACTATAAAACCATGCACCCATGGTTGTAGATCTAAGGAACCATGCACCTATGGTGAAGGAGTTGAAGGAACATGTTTGTGTGGTTGCAATTCGGAGGAACATGCACTTGTAATTGGACATCTGGAGAAATGCACGCTCATGGTTGTTGCACTGTGGAACCGTGGACCTGTGGTTGCCAACTGGAGGGATCAATGAAAGGATAAGAGGTATGTACCCCTATCCCTTTTTCTATTTCTATTTTTCTAGTTTTAGCATGCATCTAGGATAAATTAGAGGTCTATCTTATGTGCCATTGTTCGCATCTAGGTCCTAGGGTAGATATTTTTATTTTTGCATTCATCCAAACATAAAAAAAGAGGATCTACATTTATCATTTTAGGGAATAGTCATCTTGCATAGTCAAGTTAGAAATAACTCAGGCATCTTTTTTAGGGTTTGGGCTTATGTTTCCCTTATTCTATTTGCAAAAAGGAACCGTGCATCCATGGTTGGGATTTCCCAAACACAGGTGCACGATTGGTGAACCATGCATCTGTGGTTTACCAGAACCAACCGCCCACCTATGGTTGGCCCTGTTAAATAGAACTTGGTCAAATCTTACCTAGAATCAGCATTCTACCCCTGATTTGATTCTTTTGGTTGTTTCTATTTCCTATTTTCCTACATGTAGGCATAAAATAGAATTGCATATTAGTTGCATCACACAATAATTTTAACAAACCTCACACACACTCACTTAAACATTGGCAAATAGCTAGATTTCATCATCATCAAGTTGGACTTCATCACCAACCACCAACATTATTACCCCATTTTTGGCCAAGGTCGGCTCCAAGATCCGATGTAGCTTGGAAAATTTGCATGTATTCCTCTTCGAAGGGTATAACATTGACCAAGTGAGTACTGGGTGAGGACTGGTAGGACTTGTGCTCCCTGATCGGGTATGGGCTTCATCTCCATACTTTGGTGGGTTTACGTGATCAGACTTCATCATCGGTTGTCGAGCTATGAGTATACAGGTGAAATCCTAGATTCATCTTAGGGAAAATATTTTGCACATGAATTTTTCTTTTTCAAAACCTTCAAAAAAAATCAAAAACCTTTAAAATCCAAAAAAAATCATCAAATCAAAACTTGCGAGAACTTAGGAAAAATTGCTTGTTTGTTTGCTTTGAGTGTTGTTTTGCATTGTGCTATCTCACGCATTCACACACTATCACTTGCATTTCATACATCATCACATCATTGCATATTAGCGTATGGTAACAACCCATAGTCAAGCCAAAAAGTTAGCATTAATTTAGAGTCAGTTGTCTCTCCCCATGGGTCCACCTCAGGATAGTCAAGTCCCTAACACTTCGGTGGTAGGGCAAGTTAGTGTAGTCCCTAATGTGTCCCAAGACTTAAATGTAGGGCCCTCTAGTAGTGCCCCTATTTTAGATAGAGACATCATGCATAGGGCTACCCATACTACTATTCCTGAGACTCCTAGGAGTGAGCCACCCACACCAATGGATGGTCATGTCACACTTGTAGACATGGACATCATTAGGATGTACCTGAATGTAGATGGAATGGTTTTTCCATCATTACCACCACTTACCATCCCATCCCGCACCATACCATCATTGCATCAAGAATCCACCTTCACACACCCGCAACAGTCTGGACAAGTCTTTACAAATCCACTTTTTGAGTTGATTGCTACTACCCTGGCTAGCCACCCATCATCATCTAGCCAACCACCCACCACATTGCCTCAATAGAACATCACTTGCACCAATCCCCTTTACGAAGCGACAACTCAGGTTGCTTTGTAGATCCCCACATCCATTCCATATACCACCCCTATGGGCCCCATACATCATATCACCCCTCATTCAGTGGCAATACCTTTTGCTACCTACCCTCCACTCACATCCACTACCATGGTTGTCTCACAACCAACCTAGCCATCCACTTCATATGTGACTATGCCCACATCATCTATGATTGCTATGCAATAAGATTTCTTGCAACTACAACAAATGATTTTGGATAATGCTAACCATAGCATTAACCCTGACCCTAATCAACATTCATAGAGGATTGAGTAGAACCCACCATCTACCTCTCACCAAACCCATACCTTTATCCAAGATCCATCTTGGGTATTGCATCCCCCAACCACTACCATAACAACTAATCCACCACATCACATGTATGCTAACTCATCAGGTCAACATGCTATCATACCTCCATCACCTCATCCATATCAGAACCTTCACCAGCCATCATACCATCATGCATTTCAGCCTAACATCCCCCATCATCCATAATCCACCTACAATGCACCTTATTACTAGCAACATCAAGCAAACCAAGGTTTTAACCCTATGGAGGATCCTAAGTTCTAGTTCCTATAGAGCCAAATTGATAGCCTTGCCATGCAGACACCAGGTTTGCAATATCAAAATCCAACATTAAGGCAACTACTCAATCACCCGATCCATGCTTCGGTGCACCTGTGTCACCTTATCCGATGGGTTTTAGATGTCGAAGCTTGATACATTTAAGGGGGATGAGGACCCCCGAGAGCATGTTTCAAGATCAGAAATAATGATGCACTCATGCTACACACCTTTCCTCAAACACTTGGGGGAGAAGCCCAGGATTGGTACAACCACCTACCGCATCAGAGTGTTTACACCTTTGAGCAGCTTGCGGACCAATTCCTAGAGTGATTCACCCTAAATGTCCAAAATAAAACCACATTGATCGATCTGCTTAGTCTGAAGCAATACGATGATGAATCGGTCCATGATTTTGGCAATCGTTGGAGGGTGATTATGATCAAATTGCCATTCTCCCTCCCCATGTCAAAAATAACAAGAATATTCATGAAGAGTTGTGCCAAGCCCATCTCTTTGTTACTATAGTTGTAGTAGTATAGGACATTCGATGAGGCACTCACCCAAGCCAGAGTGATAGAGGAGATAAATATCCAAGAGGGTGAGATCAAGCCTAAGAAAAAAGAGTGGCAGAACAAGAACCAAAAGGGGAATAACCATGGCCAGTCCAAGGCCGCTCAGGTTAATCAGATAGTCTTGGGCCAACCTTCACAGTCAAATCAACAAGCCCAAGTTTAGATCCAACAACCCCAACAACAACAACAACAATCACAACAATTGAATTATCAAGCGGTTCCACCCCCATAATAGGTACAAAATCAAACACAACCTACAAAAAGGTAGCAACATCACTTTAGGCCTAGGCATAATTACACACCATTGCAAGAGCCCTACTCATCTATATTTTAGAAGTTGTATGCGGCACAACTTTTCACATTGTCGGAGATTAAACCCGAAGACCCTAGCAAGCCAAAATCAAAGGCCTATAGAGAGCACTTATACTACATCTATCATCGAAAAAAAGGACATGATATCAAAACTTGCCATGGGTTTAAGGGTATTGTGCAAGACTTATTGGAAGTGGGAAAGATCAAAGTCGACAACCCACTAGCCCAATCTAATCAGAACCTTGGTATATATCAGACACCTTTGCCTCACCATGAGGTAAATCAACAAGCAATGGGAGCATCAACTTCTACAGTTCCTCCCAACCAAGTCAACTATGTGTCTCAACTACACCAAGGTTTTATAGGGGCTATCAGTGTGGTCACCCATGGGCAGAGACAAGAAAATCACACAACCCAAGCTCTCGTAGCACAACCAAGTGTCCCCATACAACTAGGGCCATCCATTCCACCTCCACCATTTCATAATCCAAGTAATCCATCTCACCCAACTATCACCCTAGGTAGTCAGTTAACCCAAAGTTTGAAAATGGCATCGGAAAAACTATCAATCTATGAGCTGATACAATAGTCGCCCCCACATCGAGAGGCATTGATGGAAATTCTAAAATCCATCCAAGTACAATTAGAATATCCTAATGCCTTCAACTCCTTTGTGGGGAGTGTACAAAAATGCATGGAGCCCTCGATAGCATTTTATGACTTCGAGGAGAAGAATGTTTCATCAGATTTACTAGATCCTCCATTGCACATAGTCGCTCATATTGATAGGAAGCCATTCAAGAGAGTCCTTATTGACATCGGCTCCTCCATCAACCTCATTACCACTCCCACCATAAAAAACCTTAACATACCATCATCCCACATTACATCATCCACCTTCACCTTAAGAGCCTTTAATGATACCTTATGCTCAACTATGGGGAACGTAGTTCTTCCTATCACCATGGGGGTGAAAACTATACATGTCCTCTTCCACATCTTGGAAGGGGTGATGCAATACAACATACTTCTTGGATACCCCTAGATCAGGGAGATGAAGTGTGTGCCCTCGACATTGCACCAATGTCTAAAGTATGTACACGAGGGCAAGGTACATTGCATCCCAGTAGACACAGAGCCTTTTAAATACTGCAACTTGATCTCAAATCCTTATGAGCCACTGCTTCCATCAACCCATCTATCCATTCAACCACTCATCATCCGAACCACTCCCACTAACATCACTTCATCAAAAGCCCCCATCTCGAAGGAATTATCGATAGTTGATCCTACTTTTGCATCTAAAAGTGTCAACTCTAGTCAACCCTCCTCCACCACATTTCATTTTTCCACCGCACCTGATCATCCTACTAACCAATCATCAACTCCATCAGCCATACCACCCACTTCACAAATACCATTCATATTCATAGCTCAACCCACTCCATCAACTAACAATCCCATCAAATCTCATCCATCTCAAACATCACCACCCATAGTCTCGTAGATAGGATCACCTATCCGAGAGGAGCCACCACCTCCACCTGAACCACAAGCCACCCTAGAAGTACCCTCCTCATCCACTAAGCCATCATCATCCCAACCATCCCAAGTTGTAGTACATCTTGCCAATCCAAGCATTGGCGAGTACATCATTGAGAGTGTCACAATTACACCACCTATTGAGTCAGTTAGAGACTATGGTCACCCATGCGATCCACCTTTAGCCATAGGTGCAGTGTACAGAATGGGTTCCCAATAAGATAAGATTAATTTCATATATGGGGGAGTGGATTCTTCATCCGATCCACCTCCTCCTAATGAGGAACCCTTGCAAGAATTTAATGCAAATTTAGATTATCTATCCAACCCAGATTTCCCTTTGTGATATTTTTGTAGGGTCAACTGGTAGGGATATGGACTTGGATGACATGAGTAGGGTCCACATCACATTTTTGAGCCCAAATATAGAGAAGCACATGATCGCTCTAGTCTAGGGTACATACCTTCTACCTCAGACTCTTCCTTCAACCAAACCTTCCAATGACTCACTCTTGAGTATGAAGAAGAGGATGAGGAGAGCGATGAGTGTGATGATTGTGATGATATTGATGATGAGTACCTAGACCCTGACTTTGCACCTCATCTACATGAGGCCTTTTCAGATATTGTATTGCATACATTCATGATTAATCACATGCTAGATGATTACATCTTCGATGAAGATTTTAGGGATTATATCTTCGATGAAGATTTTGGGGAATTTCGAAAGTATGGAAGCAAATTTAGATTGGATCATTCAAATCTTTGATGGTCCCCAAGATGATGTGGTTCCTACTGAACCCATCGAGAGAGATGAGTGTTATACAAAGATGTTTTCCATAGATCACACCATCTTTCACTTCAATAAGGAGCGTGAGTACCCTGAGCCAGATCCGCCACCACCACCTTGGCTGCTCTTGCAACACTACCATTCATCCACCTTAGGTCAATTGCAACCTAGAGAGAGTGAGTCATCACCTCTTGAATCATAGCCACCTCATTTCCACCAAGTCAATATGATCTCTGTTGACTTGTTCGCCCCACTTCATAACCCATACGATTTGGTAAAGTTGATTCAGGTCGATGCTAGCCTTATCACCATGGATAGGATTTCATCCTTACCATCCATCACCGAGTTTATCCTATCCGAAGAGTTATTGTGAGCTTCAAACGCTTACATTCCATAGCAACCTTCATCCTCCTCTACCTCAATTTTTCAAACTGAAGTAGAGGGGGAGACCTCTGAGTCATTTGAGCATGTGGAGGATGATATCCATCTCATCCCAACTCCACATCAACTAGAGGAAGGTTCCCATATGCTGATCAAAGAATCTATCGATGTGAACCTTAGCCAAGATGCGGACAATCCACAAATCATTAAAATTGCAAAATATTTATCTACAGAGGAGAAAGAGCGTATGATCGACATCTTGAAAAGAAAGAAAGATATTTTTGCATGGTCATACAAAGACATGCCTGGCCTTGACCCCAACTTGGTGGTCCACAACCTTACCTTAGCACCAGATGCTAAGCCTTTCAAGAAAAAACTCAGGAAACTTCATCCAACCATTGCATTAATTGTCAAAGAAGAGCTACAAAAACTACTGGACGTGAATTTCATAGTCCCAATTGATTATCCAGAGTGGCTCTCAAACATGGTACCCATTCGTAAGCCGAATGGGGGGTACGCGTATGCACTGAATTTCAAGATCTAAATAAAGCATACCCCAAGGATGATTTTCCTCTACCTAACATCGATCAATTAGTAGACTCCTACATAGGCCATGAAATGCTTTCACTAATGGATGGTTTCTCAAGATACAATCAGATTTGAATTAATCCTGAGGACCAACACAAGATGACATTTACAACACCTTGGGGGACATTTTGTTACAGGGTGATGCCTTTCAGCCTTAAAAATGTAGGAGCTACATATCAACGTGCCATGACGTACATATTCCATGATTATATGCATAAAATCATTGAGGATTATGTGGATGATCTGATTGCCAAATCAAAAACACGTCTTGAGCATATTGAAGTCCTAGAAAAAGTATTTGATCGATTGCTTGAACATAAGGTAAGGTTGAATCCTAAGAAGTGTGTATTTGGCGTCACATCAAGAAAACTTCTAGGATTCATTATCTCCAAGTGAGGCATTGAAGTGGACCCTGATAAGGTCAAGGCCATTATCGAGATGCCACCTCCAACAAACTTGAGAGAGTTGCATAGTTTACAAGGAAATATTCAATCTATCCGATGATTCATTGCACAACTCTTAGAAAAATGTAGGCCTTTCAATCACTTGCTACAGGAAGGGGTGACATTCTCCTAGACAACTGAATGTCAAGAGGTATTTGATGACATAAAGAAGTATCTAGCTTCACCACCAGTTCTTACACCACCTCATTCAGGAGTCCCTTTTCACCTTTATGTCTCTACAATAGATTTTGCACTAGGGACAATGCTTGCTCAGAAAAATGAGAATCATAAGGAGCAAGCCATTTATTACATTAGTCGAACATTGGTAAGTTACGAGACAAGATATGCTTATGTCGAAAAGTTGTGCTTAGCAGTGGTTTTTACCACTAAGAAACTCAAACATTACATGCTAAGTAACACTACCTATGTCATAGCTAGAGAAAACCCTCTATGATACATGATGACTCACACATACAACAACACCCATACCACAAAATGGATAATGCTTTTAACAGAATTTGATCTCAAATTCATTAATCAAAAATCCATCAAAGGTCAGGTGATAGCCGATCAACTTGCAGAAGCTCCATTACCAAATGATAAACCACTTATCATTGAGCTTCCAGATGATTCGATATTTTCTATCAATGAACAAGAAGAGTTAGTCCCTCCCGAGGATGATATTGACATGACAATGTTCTTTGATGGATCAAAGTGCAAAAGAGGACAAGGTGTTGGAGTCATGTTTTACACACCTGAAGGAATTCTGATTCCTTTATCATTCAAACTTGACTTCCCATGCACAAACAACAATGCAGAGTATGAAGCCCTAATCTTGGGGCTTCAATCAGCTATAGCTATGGGCATTAAATGACTAAGCATCTTTGGTGATTCTCAACTTGTCATTTATCAAGTGAAAGGAGAATATCAATGCAAGGAACCAGTCTTGAAACAGTATCATGAAGTAGCAATGAAGTTGCTAGAGAAATTTGACTAGTATGAAATTAGTAACTTGCCTCATTTGACTAATAGATTTGTGGATGCAATGGCTTCTTTGGGATCCTTGATTCCTAAGAATGAACATGGAGAAGTCCAACCACTTATCATAACAATAGTGTCCAAATCAGCAATCAAATGAGCAGAGTCTGAAGGTGAGAAGAGTGTTAATTTGGTCCACATGAAACCCTACAACTCTTACCTTGATGAGATCAGAGACTTTCTCAAGTTTGGGACCCTCCCAATAGAAATGACACGAACTGCAAAAAGAATATTCAAACAAAAAGTAGCTCATTTTACTCTCTTGGGGGACGTGTTGTATAGACGTGGCTATGATGGAGTCCTACTTCGATGTCTAGATCCCGTTGAGGCACAACGAGCTATAATGGAAGCCCATGATGGTACTTGTGGTGGCCACTTTAGTGGAATGGCCATTGCAAAGCACATTTTGTGCATGGGTTATTATTGGCCCACCATGGAAAGTGATTGTTGTCAATATGTTAAGAAATGTCAAAAATACCAACATCACACCAATTTAACTCATGTACCATCGCAAGCTTTACAGCCCATTCAAAGCCTTTGGCCCTTTTCACAATGGGGCCTAGATTTGATTGGAAAAATTTCACCTACCTCTTCAGGACAACATAAATTCATCATAACTACCATGGAATACTTCACCAAATGGGTCGAAGCAATTCCAATGACCACTACGACTGGACCTCGAATAGCGGAGTTTATACTTCAACATATTATCTATCATTTTGGGATTCCTTCCAAGATCATTTTAGACAATGGCAAGTCATTTAAGAACAAGGATGTTCGAGCCTTATGTAACAAGTACAATATCCAACATAGTTTCTCGACTCCTTACTACCCATAGGAAAATGGACAAGCCGAAGCGACCAACAAGATAGTGATAGCCATTCTCAAGAAACTTGTCAAAGAAAATCATAGATATTGGCACACTCAACTCCCCTTGGCACTATGGGCTTATCGAACAAGCATCAGAATGCCAATGGGGGCAACACCTTTTTCACTAGTCTATGGCACGGAAGCAATCATACCTCTTGAGCTAGAGATCCCTTCTTTGCGAGTTACATTGCAGGAATTCATGGATGATGACACAGCTAGACAAGCACATCTTGACCAATTAACGCTCCTTGATGAAAGGTGTATCAATGCCTTGGAACATCTACAAGTATATCAAGATTGAATCAAACGTGCTTACAATGCAAAAGTCCATCCTCACGAATTTCAAGTGGGAGATCTCATGCTTAAAGAGAATCAACAAAATACCAATGCATTGCCGCACTTGAGAGATAAATTCATGGCTAATTGGTTAGGTCCATACATTGTCAAATAGAAGGTGGGTCCAAGAACGTATAGACTTGCCAACTTGGAAGGAGTATTGGAACCTGAGCCATTGAACATAATACATCTAAAGGTATTTTATGCATAATGCAGTTTATATATATGTACATATACATGGCTAAAAAAAGAAGCAAAAATATCAAAAATATTTCATTTACATCTCATAAATCCATCCATGCATGTCATACATACACTTTAGGCATTTTGTTTATACAATTCATTACATTGCATCATTTGGTTAATTTGGATGATTGCTAATCCACCATGTCTTGTTGCCTTAATCAGGGGCATCCTACAATCCATTACTCCAAAATAATATGCAACTTTCCCTATAATATTTTCTTAATTAAGGGACTCACATGAAGTAGGATAGATACCATATAATTGTTAGTAATAACAATTACGTGACCATTGGCTATTTTTTGTGTATCTTTTAATTTTCAAAATATTGAATCGAAAGTATCACAAACATCGCAAAACCACATCAACCATTAAGCAATTTCCAATGTTTTCAATCACTCAGCCAGTCCTAGTATTTTGAACAAACTTGATTCAAAGTTAAGCAATCTCTAGATGCAACAGGTCATTCCTGGTCAATCAAAATTCCTCTTGGACCAAACACAACAAACACACTAAAAATATTGTGAGTCTTGGGAATAACGAAGTCAAAAGTTATTGCCATAAGTGAAAGGTTTCCCCTATTCATCCAATTATGTGCATGGTTCAGAGTACTACAGAGTTGACAAAAGGACAAGCTCCTCCTTCATTCCAAAAAAAACAAAAATCCCTTGCTCTTCATCAAATCGAGCAAGTATCCCCAAAAAAAAAAAAATCTCTTGCTCTCCCTAAAAACGAGCAAGTATCCCAAAAAGTATCTCAAAGCAATAAGTTCCCCATTTGCCCTTCCTCAAAGTGGGAAAAAATCTCAAAAAATATATCAAAGCAATAAAAATCCCCTTGATCTTCCTCAAAATAAGCAAGTGTAAGCATAAAATCCATTGCTCCATCACACAATCCCCCAAAAATCAAAATCAATAAAAGAAGGGAAGGAGCTTGAATCCCTAGAACTCTTAGTGTCTCAAAAACCATGGGGTGATCCTCATTACAACAATGGGCTGAATGAATCCCACCTAGCAATGAGGTATCCTTACGCGTGGCACCACATCTGTTACATTAGTGACCTTATTTTGTACAGACCTAAGGCCACTCTCGGATGAGCTAGCTTATTGGCATAAGTTACAATTGATTAGTTTGACCTAGCTCATAATGGGAAATGAACGATCATTGCACACAAAGTTGGTCCTTGAGAAATTTGAAAACACTAGGATAACCCTTGCATAAAGAAGATATGTGAAATACAAATATGGGTTTGTTTGAATCACTAGAATGTTTGAGTCTTTGTAAAACACCCTAGAAAAATCCATTAAATCATGCCATATCATTCACATTATTACACATCATAATATCCATACCAATATCATCTATCTATGCCCCTGATTAAACAATAAGAACAATGTTGATCAAGCTAAGTCTAAAGCTACCAAATCATCATTAGAACATAAGCATTAATCATCATTACATTACATATTACATCATTCCATATGCATCCATACATACAATAAAACAAAAGTGCACAACACAAATCATAATAAAATCCATGTATATATATATATATCAATCGCATAAGTACAAAATACCCATAGGTTGTATACATCAGAGCACTAAGGCTCATAGCAAAAAGAAATAGAAAACTACAAAAAGAGGTAATAAAGCGCTACTAGCTAGCACCCCCATGACCCTTGGGAGGCCCATGTGCTGATGACCAGGACCATGTGAGCTAGATGGTCGATGAGACCTAGAACTTGACTCGATCCACCTGCTAGAACTCGCAACTGATGATGAAGGAGGAATAGGAAGAGGAATCTCATGCTCATGTAAGGCACTCTCCAACATCGCAATGTACTCACCTTGTCTATGGATGGTCCTCAAGTCAACCCCCTGGTGTGCCACTCGCTAAGATAACTATACCCTAAGGGAAATAATAGTAGCAATAGAATCACCCTCAATCGGTGCATGTTGCACCCTATATAACTCATCATGCAAGCAAGTCACCTCACCCTACAACCTCATGATCTTTGCATCTCAAGTCACAATAGCATCCACACTCGTCCTACCTCGTATATCATCCACGTTAGCCTAAAGACCATCCACCTCACCCTACAGATGGGTCTCCTCACCCTGATGCCAAGCCAACTCACCCTTCACTCGACTCACATCCAAATCTAGACTATCATGCTCCACCTAGAGCATCCCCCACTCCTCCTCCATATGATGAGGAGGAGCATCCTACTCTCCCTAGCCTCCATCACCTCCATCCCTCACCTCAATTGCCTCCATCACCTCCATCTCCATCATCCCCATCACTCCCATCATGCCCAACATCAACATCTATTGTATGTCAACAATAGACTACCTCCTACCACCACTACCCCGATGGTGCTTCGCTCACCTAAGAGCCTGATCACTAGTATCTGGCTCATCCCCACTAACAACATCATCCACTACCTAGCTCAACCTCCAAGGAGGCTGAGCTAAAAACCAAGCATCATAATCAGTAGTAGTGCCTACATCATCTACATCAGAAATCTCCATAGCTACATCATCACCCGCATCATCCATAATCTAAAATTCTAGAGTCAAGGGTAGGCCTAGCTCATCACCCCACCACTTGTATATCATGGGAGCATCTAGAACTCCCTAAACTAAGCCAAACTACCTCAAAACCCATGAGAACTAGATGTACTCCATCTCTCACATATGATTGCCCATCATCCATCTCCCTCATCTAACCCGATGAAGCTCAACAACATCTCTCTCCCAAGCCATGCCCCTCCATGGTCGCTAGAAAATATCATCCCTAGTCAAGCCACTAAAGCTATCCCTATATGTAGCAGCCTCAATAGAAGGGCGTGTGGGAGAAGCCTCCTCACTAACCCACCAACAAAAAGCACAAGGAAGTAGAGGATCAAATGCACAAGGTAGCCCCTTGGGATGACCCACTCTAATGTGCTCCCAAGACCAAATCTAAAGTAACAAGCTACAACTAAGTCCCTTTCACTCTCACCTCTTTACCTCATAAAGCTCACTATATAACTAGCACAAGAGAGTGGGAGCCCATGCCAATCTCTGTGGATCAGAAATCAACTACAAAACAATAGGAACCTAGTTCCATGGGATCCTCGATCCCATGCTATTAGGCAACACCATGTTGCCTAGAATGTACATCAAGAAAGTCAAAACTATAGCCAGCTTCTTGCCCTTGAACAATTCAAGGTAAGGGATGCCTCCCTTACTATAGTCCACATCCCAAAGATCACCATAGATAGGTCTAAGAGCCTCCTACTTGTCGTGGCCCACCCTCACTAGTGGACCCTCGACAGGCACTCGAAATATGTGGTATACATCCTCCAGAGTAATAGTAAGCTCCCCTATTGGGAGCTAAAATGAACCCCTATCTAGGTCCCATCTCTCGACGAGTATGAATAAAAGTGCCTCATATGCTAAGACTATCTCAATCATTCCACACCCATCCAAGCCCACAACCTCAAGAAACTTCCAATCATCTATTGTGAGAGCCTTCCACACTTTTGAAATAGTGCAAGGCCATCGATGTCTAGCAGTAATGAGCTTAACCTACAGCACAAACAAAGAAAAATCAATGCATCACATTTAAAAAAAAACAAAACATTGCATTTTAGAATAAATTTCAACTCAAAAAAACAAAACATGGCATTTAAAAAAAACACATTGCATTTTAGAACAATTTGCATCTCAAAACAAGAAAAACACAAAAACAAGCATGTCACAATATATTGCATTAAAAAAAAAAACTTTCAACCTACCCCATTCATGGTAGTCAAAAAAAAAATTAAAATTAAAAAACAAACAATTTTCCAGCCCCTCTTAGTGGTTGTGAAAACAAACAAAATTTTTCTAGCCCCTCTTAGTGGTTGTGAAAACAAAAAAATTAAAAAACAAACAAAAATTTTCCAGCCCCTCTTAGTGGTTGTAAAAAAAAAAAAAAATAAGAAAACAACAAACAAACAAGCAATAACATAAATAAAACCTAAACTAAGAGTTTAGAACACCTACCTTGGCATAGCGGATATCGACTTCCGCTCCAGCCGAGCCACCACCTCCCACACCCGCATCCGCACCACCACCACTACCCTCACTGACCTCCATCTCACTCATCTCTCAAAACACCAGAGCAAATTTTACAACTAGCAATGAAAAATAATGAAATGAAAATGACCCATGAGCCTATAAATAGCCATTTTTCATGACGAAAACCTCATGCCCATGTTTCATGAAGTGCACAAAACCATCGGCCCATGGTTTGTAGTGCAAAACATGCATCCATATTTTATGAAGCGCACCAAACCGTAGACCCATGGTTTACTGCACATAATGCAGACATGCGGTGAAAAAGAAATAGAATTGCACATGTGCGGTTTTTGCCAAAAAAACAAACAATCCATGCCATATTTCAAAAAACAAATCATTTAGTGAACCTTGTATCAAGTCGTTTACCCTAGAAACCTGGCGGTTGCAGTGACTAGCAATCCATGCAATCCGGTAGGATGGGTAACCCACAATAAGGACACTAATTCATCATCATCACTATGGCATTACATCAACTAAACCCTAAATCTTGGAGGTTAGTTGAGTCAAGTCAAATTTGCAAAGAGGTTATCCTGAACCCTCCCTCCGTTGGGTCAAAAAGTGGAAAATAAATCAAATCATGGTGTAATCAAAAATCATTGGAGTATCAAATTCTCGAACGACTCATTCCTTGAACCCATCATTTGGAAGGAATTCGTGAAAGTCACAGTGGAAAAAGAACTCCAAAAGTGGTCGAATATTTTACCAAATTTTGTGCCTCATCGAAACCAAAGGTAAATTTGCAAGACACAAACAATCCCAAACTTGGGGCATCAAGTTGATCAATGTCATACACATGCACATCATTCAATTAACCATCACCTAATCATCCAAATTTGGTCAATTGGCTCGTGGGTTTCATCCTTTACCCATTCGCCAATTGAGGGGGTAAGCAAACAAATCAAAATCAAAAACATCATCAAAAATTCAAAATCATTCACTCTTGTGCATTGAGAAGAGTTGAGTCCATCCATCCAATAAAGATAGGTGTCATTGGTTTTTGCACTACATCGTGTTTCACACAATGCAGTACAAAAAGGGGCATCTGTAGACACCAAAATCTGGTCACTCACAACACCACATTTGCCACCCCACATAAAATACTGCATAATAAAGTTATATGCCTAAGTTTAGACTTAGGCATATAAATCCTGCACCATTATCCTATTTTCCAGATTTATTAAATCTAGAAAATTAGCCTAGGATACCCTGCCTACCCACTAGACATGTGTCCTAGCCACCTCACCCAACATCCTTGCCACATCTCATCCACCCTTGTCCCCTTTGTCCCTTCACATGGGGTAAAATCCCACACATCACTCCACTTGCAACCACATCACCCCAGTTAAGTGAGGCACACTAGGTGACTCACTGTAACTGCCCCTCCATTTGGTAGCCCAGGATTACCACTTGGCAGTCCAGGCTTGCCACCTCTCATTCCCTCCAAAACCCTAAGGAGCCTATAAAGGCACCTTCACCCCACCAAATTAAGGGGGCTGAATATTGACACCACCAGGATACCAAAATAGACCTAGATCTCTGCACGCATCCCGAAGAGAAATCCATCACTAGAGCTTGGAGGCCCATTTTTTGAGGTGATCTATCATTCAAAGCAAACTATTGGTCCACATTTTCATAGTCGAAACTCTAGTCAAGCGGTTTTCCCACCATAGGTGCATGGTTCACTAGCCCTCACCGCACACCCATGGTTTATCAGAGTCGAGCATAACATAGTAGCTCGATCAGTAAGAATTATAATTTGGCAAGGCATTGGATTTTTATTTGTTTTTGTATTTTATCTTACATGCTTTCTATAGGCAGGGTTTATTTTTGATAGCATCATCCTTACATTTAAATATGTAGGTGCTACTAACCCCCTTTGGAATTTCATGTGTGTAGAAGACAGGTATATTGTAGAAGCTGCTAGAGCTAGAGTGGTCTTGTGCTGGATACCAAAGCCCACTCACCCTTTTGAAGTTGTAGCGGAATATTGGAGAACATTGTACCTTGTTGAAGATCTGGAAGACCCCATTCCTTTATCAAAAAATATTGTACCATACAGAGAGAGATATTGTAACATTGCTCCCAAGACACTTGGGGTAATTCAAAAGTTGTAAACATTGTATCAAAAGAAATCAATAGAAAAGCAATTTTTGTCAATTCTCCTATCTCTGTGTGCTTCTATTTTGTGTTCATATCTTTTTGCTACATCACCTTCGTCTTTTACAACCAGATAATCCTCTACAACTCCTACTCTACAATTTTTTTTCCTTTTTATGGTTTGAACCCTACATCTATAATCTCGGCTATGATAATGATTTATAGTTTCATTGAATCCATAGTGATTACAAAGCATGGCATGAATTTTCAACAATGTATGGATTAGCTTCGGAAGATGGTGCATACTACGGGAGATCTTTGGCATGTCCCAAAAAGATGTGTTAGATATGAAGACTTGTCACTTTTTTGCATTTTAAAAAACCAAACGTGCATCTCAGATGATGGGCCATATTAGGCATTGATTACCTACCATTTAGTTATGATTCTATTGAGTGATTATTGGTGATAACTCAACAATTTCATATAATATGAATGCAAATTATTTTGGTTGTCATACCCTCATTTATCGAGGCACCTCAATCTGATGGTCCAATATTGGCAATAGAACCTAGGTACACATTTTACATTGAAAACCTATTTTTGTCATTACTCGGCTTGATGCAGGCATGTGATCTTTGAAAATTGTGTCTTGACTTCAATTGCTTCGGATGATGCGGTATAAAAACTAATTTTCTCAGCACCTTACACGCATACACCACATGGAGTTTCCTAAACATTAAAAATTCTACCACCTAATTTGAAATTCAAAGCTACTTGTCTTCATTCCAAAGCTTAGAAACTCGCTCTGGAGCCTTTGTATTTTTCTATCATTTTGACAAACAATTTCTCATTCTGAAGCTCTATCATTCTGAAGCCCTTTGTTTTTCTACCATAAAATGAACAGAACAACATTTTTTTCCAAAGCTCGATGTCGTTCTAAAGCTCTATGAAATCCCTGTATAGACATGCCATCAAAATTGTACCTGCTTTCATGAGACTACAATTTTTCATCCATTTTTTCTCTTTTCTCCCCATTAGACCTACATTTTTAGAACAACAGGGAATACCTCTTGCTTTTCCCTTAGATAAATTGTATATTTAGGTTTTGCCAAACCTTAGAGATGTATTTATGCTAACTACTTATTCTCATACACTACATACTAAATACCTACAGTGATCAAAATGCAAGAAACACGTACCTGCTGATCTGAACAGTTATCATACACCTTGCAGATGGCTTTTTTTCTGATCATTAACTGAATTTTTTGAAAACAAAACATGTGCAGCTGGTGAGTTTTATACAATGGTGGGACAAGAATAGGTAGGTCAATTTAAGGCAAACATATCAAAAAACTGGTTTTCATGCAAGCCAATTCAGCAGTGCCTCCGAGAAGGTTTTCACTTGTTGAATTATTCATTTTTCTCTTCTTTTTTCATCCCTTTTTTTTATCATTTTTTTCATCTCTTTTTTTCACTTCTCTCTTTTCAATTTTTGTAATTCTTGGTTGTGCCCATGAAGGAATTTCACAATTTCCCAAAAATTGTGCCCATGAAGGAAGTTCACAACCAGGATTATTCTTCTTTTTATTTTTCTATTTTTTTGATTTTTTTCTTTCTTCTATTTTTTTCAAACCCCTCCATCATTCTGTTGAATCTATTGTGGAAGAGGATACCTCTTCCATTATGCATATGTCCAATTTCTCAATTTGTTGTAAGAACTCTTCTTTGGTTAGTGGTGCATGATATACCCGAAGGCGATGTCCATTTACCACTAACTTCCTCCATGAATCATCGATGGGAGAAAGATGAACCACCCCATTTCTAAACACTTCTTCAATCAGATACGGTCCAAGCCACCTAGTTTGTAGCTTCCAAGGAAAATATTCATAGCGAGAATCAAACAATAAAGCCCAATCCCCTTGCTAAAATTTTCATTGTTGAATGTGACTATCATGCCACAACTTTCATTGCTCTTGAATCACCTCAGTTTGATGCAATGCATCCAATCGGAGTTCATCTAATGCATTCAGCTACAGAATCTTCTTTGTATGTGCTTGTGACAAGTCAATTCCAATTTCTAAAGTTGTACAAAGTGTTAGTAGCTCAAAATCAATAGGTAAAAGAGGTGTCTTACCATAAACCAATTCATAAGGTGTGAAACCCGTGGTGGATTTCCATGTAGTGTTGTAAGCCCAAACTGCTTCAAGTAGTTTATCCAACCATTTTTTTCTATGGGAGGCTACTATTTTGGTCAGTATCCTTTCTAATTCCCTATTTGTCACTTCAACCTGACCATTTGCCTACGGGTGATAAGGTGATGATTTTCTATGTTTAATTTCATAGAGTTCAGTAAAAGCCTCAATGACTTTTGATGCAAATTGGGGCCCATGATCTGTAGTAATAGATCGTGGAGCTCCAAATCTCTAAAAAATTTGAGTATACAAGAAATCAGCAACCTTCTCTTCATGAGCATGTTTAAAAGCATGCACCTCTGCCCATTTAGTCACGTAATCAGTGCACACCAAGATATGCACCTTTCCCTGAGATGGTGGGTCAATAGGTCCCACAAAATCCAGCCCCCACCTCTCAAATGGTTCTAAAACCACTTGAGGCTGCAAAAGAATTTCATTTGTGTGGGTGGGTTTTCCCATCCTTTGACATGCATCACAATGTCTTATGTACTTTTTCACATCCTTGTGAAGAGATGGCCAATAATATCCTGCACCTAGGATTTTTTGAACTGTGCTTTTCACTGAATAATGTCCTCTTGATGGTTCATCATGGCAAGCACGAAGGATATCATACACCTCATCCTTTCGGATGCATCTACGTAAAACATGGTCAGGACTGCATTTAAAGAGTAGACCCTTAATCCATTTGAAATATGAGCTTTATTTTATTAACTATTTCTTTTGTTTAGGAGTGAAGTGAGGAGGAACTTTCCTTGTAACCAAATAATTAGCTATATCTACAAACCATGGTGATTGAACAGATATAGCAAATAGTTGTTCATCAGGAAAAGCATCCTCAACTAACTCCTCTTCCCCTGTGTTTTGTAGCCTTGACAAAAAATCTGCTACTACATTAGCCTTCCCTGGTTTATTGACTATGGTGATGTCAAATTCCTGCAACAATAGTAACCAACAGATAATCCTTGCACTAACCATGGGTTTATTCATCAAGTATTTAATGGTTGCATGGTCTGTATGAATGAATACTTGATACCCTATGATATAGTGTCTAAATTTATTAATAGCATACACTACTTCCAAGAATTCCTTCTCAGTAGTGGTGTAGTTCTTTTTTGCTCCTATCATATTTTTTCTAATGTAATAGATGGCATAGTGCTCTCCATTTTCAATCTGCCCTAATGTTGCTCCAATTGTAGTATTGGAAGCATCAGTTTGGATATGAAATGATAGCTTCCAATTAGGACCTCTTAACACAGGTGGGGTTGTCAGTTTTTCCTTCAAAGCCTCAAAAGACTCTTGGCACTTTGCAGTCTAGGTAAATTCAGAATCCTTAGTCAATAGTGCAAACATTGGATTGGCTATTGTACTAAAATTTGAAATAAACTTGTGATAAAAACCAATATGTCCCAAGAAACTCCTAACATTTGTTTGAGTCTTTGGAGGGGGAAGGTTCTTGATAATCTCAACCTTCTTGGGGTCAACCTTGATCCCATGAGAAGAGATGTGATGACCAAGAACAATCCCTTCCTTCATCATCATAAAGCATTTTTCAAGATTTAAGGATAAATGGTATGTTTCACAACATGTTAAGACCTTATCAAGATGTTCTAGTGTATAATCAAAGGTTTCTTTGCAAACTGTAAAATCATCCATGTATATTTCTACACTTTCATTGGTTAAATCAAAAAAAATTGCCAAAACAACTCGTTGAAAAGTTGTTGGAGCATTACATAAACCAAAGGGTAAAACCCTGTAAGCAAATGTTCCCCAAGGGCATGTAAAAGTAGTTTTCTCTTGGTCTTCAGGTGCAACCCGAATCTGGTTGTACCCGCTGAAACCATCAAGAAAACATAAACATTTCTTTCCAGCGAGAGTATCTAACACTTGGTCTATAAATGGTAATGGGAAGTGGTCCTTGTGTGTGACTTTGTTTAATTCCCTATAATCTACACACACTCTCAATTTCCCATTTTTCTTTGGCACAATAACCAATGGAGAAACCCATCGGCTATCAAAAATTGGATAAATGAACCCAACCTCTAAGAGTTTTTCAATTTCCTCTTTGAAAATGTCTCTTAAGGTAGGATTCAATCTTCTTTGGGGCTGTCTCACAGGTTTAACATCTTCAGTATATATTATGTGAGTGCATACATCAGGATGAATTCCTGACATATCCTTGTACTCCCAAGCAAAGGCATGGACATGTTTCTGCAAAACAGCAAATAGTTTTGCTTCTTCTTCAATAGTCAACCAACTATTAATATTCAAAACTTTCCCTGGCTGAATTTCAATCTGTTTTATCCCTGGGAGGATAGAATTTACTCCTTCATACTTTCTCACTAAGGAGTTTAATGGACAATGGTGTGGTTGAAGGGAGTGAAAGACTCTTGTCTCATTTTCAAGAGTAATTCCTAAAGGAATCAGATCTTGCATGGGACAGTGAAAAGAGGAGAGAATATGATGATGTCATCCATGTGGTAATGTAAAAGAACTTTCCTACAATGGAATGGATGACAGATTTTTAGAAGTTTGGTTCTCATCATTCCATAACAGTCGATGAACAACAACTAGTTCATCTTCAAGTCCTTGCTCCTGCATAGCACTAATTATAATGGTTTCATCTTCAAAAATATCTTTCCTGTAAGTCAATCTCCTCTATGTGTTCCTTCACTACTAAAGTAGCTAGTGTGGAAATAGTCTCTTCTTGCTCCTCATCAGATTCAAGAAACCATAACTGTCCTAAAAATTTGGTTGAAGGCTTGGTAAGAGGGTAAAGAGAAATATTCTTGAGATCAATGCCATTTGAGATTGTCATTTCTCCTGATCTACAATCTATGAAGGTGGTTTCAATTGCAAGCCAAGGTCTTCCCAAAATGATGGGATAGTCATTGGCTGAATTTCTAGGCTACAATACCAAAAAATCTATAGGGTATTCCCAAGAAGAGACTTCTACAGGGATATCTTCTATTATTCCTTCTGGTTTTGCAACTGACCTATCAGCCATCTCTAAAATTGTAGATGTAGGATTCAGATTATTGAGCTGCAATTTTTGCATTGTATCTTTTGTCATAACGTTAATTGCAGCACCAAGATCAATCAAGACATTAGAGATTTGCATTGACCCAATAGTGACGGTGATAACTAGACTCCCTGGGTCACTATACTTTGGTGGGACAAGTTTCCCAGATAGCAGGTCAACCAACTTTCCCTCTACTTGCACAGTCTTAGGAAAATACTTCTTCTTTGCATGGTTTCTTTATACATAACTCCTGAACTATTTTGTTGATCAAGGGTACATCCTTTATTGCTTGCAACAAAGGAAGTGATATGGTCAATATTTTAAGCTCTTTGACTAATTTTTGTTTAGGGGTATTTACAGCATTGTTGAGTCTCTCAGGGTATGGTACTACCCCTGAGGAAGGTACATTATCTATATGCAAATTTTTTTGTTTCTCTTCTTCTTTTTTAGGGTTGATTTCAATTGTTCTAGATTAGAAAGTTCTTGTGTTCCACTAATTTCTTCAATGATGGGTGGAACAGGTTCAGGCAATGTTTTTCCTAAGCGTAATTGGATATTACTGTAGTCAAGAACATGAACTGCAACATTCTCTTCAGCTTCAGCTACATAGACAGGGGTTGTCTATCTTGTATTATTTGGGTTTGCCATAGGTTGGGCTGGAAGTGGAGGTTGTTTCACCTATTGTGGTTGTGTTTGTTGTTGTTGGTGGGATCTTCCTTGAAAATTTTGATTAGGAGCAGGCAGCAAGTTTTGAGTTTGACCTTGGTATCTTCGTTGCCCTTGATATGGTGGATATTATTGTCCCCAACTTTGTCCATAGGACTGGTTTTGCATCCAAGGTGGATTAACTTGATTCCATGATGGATTACTCCATCCATATTGTGACCAATCTTGAGGAGATGTCCAAGGAGGGTGATTCCAATATTTTTGGGGTGGTTCTGAATAACCCCATGGCATATTCCAAGGATTTTATCCCCAATTTGTGGGAAAACGAGGGGCATGTTGATATTGTGAAAATTTCCCCCCTATTTCTGCCCAATAAAATTGAGTTCTTCAATTTGTGTTTCCAAAATATTTTTGAGTTGAGGCAGCAGATGGCATTTGTCAGTAAGGTGTTCCTTTGAATAGATGCTACAGATAGCTGAAATTGAAGTTTTTTTCAAGGGATAGTCTTGCAAAGCATGCTTATTTCTACATCTTGGGCAGTAAATAGCTAGGGGTTCTATAGATTTTTATTTTGCATTCATTTCCCCTAAAGTTGTATTTAAATGCACAAGAATGTCAGTTTTCATGTTTGCAAATTCTTCCATTAGATCTTTCACATCATTGCCATTAGTACTCTGCTTTCATCTTCTTTGCCTAGTGTGGGAGTAATTTCTGCATAAGTCCAAAATTTCATCAATGTCAAGGGTATTTACATCCCCTTTACCCATTAAGTCCAATACCTCCTTGGAATCATCTTGTAATCCTCTCAAAAAGATAGCCTTGCACATTTTTGACTCTACAAGTCCACATATTTTTTGGATAAAGGTAAACCTATCAAGATAATCCTCTAAGGTCTCATCCTCTTCTTGTTTAATTCGGAACAATTCATCTTTTCTGTTTCTTACCCTACAATATTCTTGGTATTTATCCAAGAATACACTCTCCATTTGTTCCCAAGTTCGAATAGATTCTGGTTCTAGACTCATAAACCAGCGTAGAGTTGCATCTTTAAGTGTAGAAGGGAATACTTTAAGCTTCTGGTTGTCATTCACATAGTCATAAGTCTGACACACAACCTTGAATTCAAACAAGAATTGATCAAGATCTTCAGATACAACCCCTCGAAAGGTTGGAAGTACTAAAGGTGAGATTGTTTTCATAGGAGAATTTTGCGTAGGATTTAATCGAATGGGGTATTCGAAAGTCCTAGAAGGATGAGGATTATCTACTCGATTGTGGATATTACTATCCCCATCTAGGTTTTCTGGTAAATCTGCCATAATATTGTTCCAAACCTTGGTGTAGATATGTCTAGATTGTTCAGGAGATCCTACACTTCCTGATGATGAAGATGATGGTTCTTGTTTAAGTCTATCAAGAATTTCAAACACAAGAAATTCACCTCCTAAGCATGAAGATCACCTTCCTATGGTAGGAAAAGGGCTTGTTTTGATAAATCTTCCTTTTTCATCCCTTAACCTATTCATTCATGCTTGTTTTCTAAATGGACTGAAATGCAATTTATCAACAACTGTTACTTATGCTAGTTATTACATTCATATTTTACTCTGAAGTTCACAACTTAGCACACTAACAATTATTGGACTGCTTTCCTCTTCTAAAAACACCTAATCCCCAAAAATGGTGCCAAAAATGATGAGTGTCATCAATTCATCATTTAATTTTATGTTTTATCAATCCAGGGCAGTGTCCAAGGCTATATACGAAAGAAGGTTCAAGCAGGTTGAAGATCAGTTCATCCAGATAACAGGCTTTATTTGTGAAACAGATGTTTGTGGGGGTTTTTTGAGGTCACTTCTAATCCTAACATGCATGAATTGAAGCTACTTAACTACAAGAATTGAAAACTGCTTCTAAGACCTGAAATTGAAATCTAACTACAATTGCAAGAAAGGAAATAGCAGAAATTGAAATGTTGCGGAATTGAAACCTAGATTACTCTTGCAGAATTGAAACAACTAAATTGAAAGGGTGCTTGAAATGAAACATTCATGCTAAAACAAATGTCAGTGTCCTGCTACAGAAGGTTGTCAAATTTCTACTGCAGGGACTGACAACAAAATAAAGTTGCTGAAAACTTGTAAAAATTGCAAAAATAGGAAAAACAGGGAAACTACAAATCTATGCTATTTGTCAGTTGACCACACACATTCTACTCAAATCACACTTTGAAAGCATAAAAATATTGCATTAACTCAAAAATAGAGGTTAGTCTATTCTACAACAATAAGCAAGAATTGACAAGCATTCTGGTAAAAGTGTTGCAACAAGAATATCAGAAAACCTGTCATTAATTAGTCCTTCTTCCAGGCCTGAAAGTGGCCCTTGCTTTCTGATCTAGAAGAAGGTGAGAAGTACTGTTTGGCTACTTAAAACTCACACTCACTCATAAGAAAAATATGACAAAAAGGCTGCACTTTATTGACTATCAAAACATGTTACAATGCTATAGGATAATATTATGCCATTGACTAGAGATTACTATCAACCTGTTACAATTTCCTATTTGCTTCTACTCATTTGCTACTAGCTCAACCAATGAGGGAGATGTGTTATTTATACTATCCTATTACATATACCTCATTCACAATATCAACTGCCTTGTTGTTTATCAGTGATTTGTTACAAAGACTACAATTGACTTAGTCTAAATTAGGACAAGAATTGATGCAGTATGCATCTATTGGCTCCTTGGTGAATTCATAACGGTGAGGATGAGTTGGTATAGGTTGGAAATAGTCTATTACACTTATCCTCATATAAAAACACCTTTTCCCGAATTAATTGGGTGCAATCTCATGCATTTGGGCTAAAACAAGTGATTTGCCCTATCATTCCAAAGATCTTCAAAATATCCGGCAGTAGAAATACCTTTTACGCTCAACTACAACTAAAATATATGATGAACTTGGTTCAAGTAGATAGTACATCTCCCTTATCCCTCCTTAATCAGCTCCAATTATTGTTGTGCATTTTTGGTGATAAATTCCAAGCTATCCCATAAAGTGATAGCTGGTTGGATTTTGTATGAGTTGTTTCCTGCAATTTCTAGTTTTATGCACAGTCTTGGGAATTTGGCACCATATCTCATTTTAAACCATTTAGAAGGTGGGAAAAGTATTTAAACAACATTATGAAGTGAAAAACATCAGCATACATCATACTGCTATTTGAATTATGCATTTTATTCACTAAATAATCACACAAAAATAGTGCAACAATGCAGGAAAAATAGTCAAAATAGAGTACTATGTTCCTATATAGTTTAATCATGCAAACATCAATATATAATGCATTTAAATCACCTAATTAGCATAAAATATCATCACATAAGGTTTTTATGGCAGTTTGTGTAAACCCAAAACATGTCATGAATGAGGTAATTTCTGGCCTCATCAAAGTTGATGAACACTCTTCCAACCTTGTTGCCACAAAGAAAAAGAATCATTTTTTGCCACCTAAGATAGAGTTAAAATACTAGCATATTGCAAAGGTAGTAAAATATCCTCAGGAAGTATGTACTCATTACCACTTCCAACCTAGGGGTCAACACCAATTCTCACCTCAACACCATTGTTGACTTTCCAAGCAAGCCAATTGCCTATAAGTGGAAAAGCCTAGAAAACCACTTTTCGAAATATGGACACCTTTCTTATAGACTTGTCAGCTTTTCTTATCCACTCCTCCATTGAAAGTGGTTTAATATATTTGGTCATAATGACCTCTCTCCAAATACTGTCTTGAGTAATCAGTCACCATAAACTCCTAGCAGCCAAGGCTTTACCAAAATGGTGTATATTTTTAACCCCTAGCCACCCTCTTCTTTAGGTTTTGGTATAAGTTTCTATTTGGCTAACACTATGCCAGCTTTATCTCTTTTTCCAGTCCATAGGAATTTAAAGCATTATTTTTCTAATTTATTTTAGCACCCTAGCAAGTATGAAATCCATTTTATGTCAATAGACATGAATAGCCTCCAAAATAGATTTAAAAAGTATCAATTTACCCCTAATATATAGCCACTTGTTGCACCATAAAGATATTTTTTTGTATATCTTATCCACCAACCAATTCTAGTCCTTAATACAATAGTCATTTGACTTCAACAAGAAACCTAGATATTGTATCCATGTTTGCAGCTCAATCTTGGAAAAAGAAATTACCCTCTAAAAAAGGCTTTCCTCTTCAACCACCAGACCAAAATAGAACCAGATGGAATTCTCTAAATTAACTTCCATGCCAATGGCAATATAGTAGATTCTTAATATATCCTTGAACTTATTAACATCCCTAAGAGATCCATCACAAAATAATTCTCTCACCATCCATCAAAAGGCAACTAGACACTAGAAATTTATCCAATATTTTAGCAACCTAAACCTCTTCCACCCTATTTTTATGCCAAGTAGGGACAATTTTGATAGGCTCCACATCAACAAGATAAGCCTCTTCAAATTTATGTGTAAAATATCCATCTTGTGAGTCGCATCTAGTTGCAATCTCCCAAACCTCAGCTCTATTCAAAGTAAAATTTAAGTCCCTTATTATATTCTCTTACTGCAAAAATTCATTTGACAAGAGTGTATCCCAAAACTACATTGTGTTCTCATAAGGCCCATAGATGTTGGTCATCATAAAGGATTTTTCTAGCTCCATCAATAAAAGCTCAATTTCTATCCTAGAGGTTAAAAAAATAGAATTGATAAGCCTAAAAGCCCTCTTCTTCTAGCCCAAAACTAGACCTCTAGATCTACCCTCAGAATCCAAAGAGAGAAGATCCTACTCTTTTACAAAATTTTGAAGTGTAACTTCAACTTTCGTACCCATGTGCATAATCTCTTGAAGCAAAAAAATATCTGGTTGTTGTAATTGCATTAACCTATGCAAGGCAGTATTTTTAGAGCCACTACCCAAACCCTAGATATTATGAGAAAGGATTAACATTAATTAGGGTATGGCATGCTCTAAGTTCCCCAACTATAGATTTGTGTTTCCCACTCTTAAAATCCCTCAAAGCTTTATCCTTGGCAAGTTGGATATTATATTTTCTCTTCAAAATAGGAGTAGTACCAACATCTAGGCCAAGCCCTCTTGCAACTATAGACTCCTTAAGAACAATTGTTGATTTATGATATCTAAGAAATTATCTATTAGACCCCTTTCAAGACTCTCTACCTGTAAAAGAGGATGAAAGTAGAAATGTAGATCTAGACAGTGGAGATATTTTAGGAATGATAGGAGGATGACTAGTAGGGAGCTTATGGAAGTCTTTCAACCTAGTGTCAGTTCCCATTGAGAGATAATTTTTTTTTTCTACCTTCAAACTTGACTAAAATTACCCTTCCCAAGAGTCATCCTAATATCAAAAGAGTGATTTAAACTAAGAGAACTATTATGTGGTAGGGGAACCACCTTCGATATAGAGGAAGGATCCACCTCCCTTAAGTGTGCAGGTACAAATAATACTTCATTTTGTCCTATGTTTGATTCCCTACCAACTTCATTATCCTAAACATTTGGTAAATGAAGATCTTCTACAATAATGTTATGACCTTTCTCCAATCTCTCATTACCATCCAAGGAGATTTGTACCCTATTCTAATGCCTCCCTCCATATTATTGACCAATCTATCCACTAACCCTATAATTTTGATTCTCCTCTAACTTTCTTCTCAAATCCATTCTTATGAATTTTAACCCATAATCTTCCACCAAGTGGCCATACACATGACACCGTGAGCAATAAAATGGTATCTTAACATAGTCAAGAATTTGAAAAAAATGCCACTTTCCAATCTCAATCTCTATAGTATCTAAAAGACCCTCCCACAAATTCAAATCCACCAAAATCCTAGCAATAGAACGAGAGGAACCACTCAAGCAAGCTTGGTCCAAATCCACACATTCCCTTAAACAATTATGAATTTTCTTCAAAATCCTAGAAGACCATAACTCTAAGGGCAATCTTAGAAATTTGACCCAAATGGGTTGAATCGCTTTAGACTCCTTTCTCGGATTGAAACAAGGGAACCATAATTTCAAAGACAAAGCATAAGAACCCCAGTACCATCTTCTCTGCAATATTCTACTTGCATCCTCCATCGATCTAAAGGAAAATACTAACCAACCTCTGACCAATACATGAAAACTAGGAGTATATCCTAAAATAGGGCTCCACACCCTCTCTAACCATTAAGAAAGTAATTTTTTTGAGTATAATCTACCATAGAACCTCCCAGTTAGTATTTTGCCTTCCATATCCAAAACTTTGTCCAATAGGATGTCTTTGCCTAAAACCAAATTTACTCTCCCCTCTTTGAGCTTAGCACTTTTTTCTTTTCTTTGCGTAGGACATGTTATCAATAACTGAAGCATTCGTCTCCTTACAAAAACCTAACAGCTCCACTCTCTCCATAATCCCTTCCAAGAAGCCTATACCAAAAATAAGTCCAAACTCCCCACCATCAAGCTCTTGAAAACTTCTCTTTGTATAAACCTCCCAAGACCGCACTTTCATAAAGCCTAAATCACCATCCAAAAAGCATGTATCCATGGGGTAAGGTAAAAACTCTATCTACATATTGGTAGGTTAGGAATTAAAGTCTGAAGAACCAACTCCCTGATCAGGTACTCTCCCCAGCAGAGAACTTCCTAAGCTAGGAAGACTATCCACTAATGAATTTGGATAAAAAGGATGATCTACATCACAATTCCTAACAAAAAATACAGTTGAAAACAATTCCTTCTAAGAATAGATCTCTAAAAAAAGTTGGAAAACAATCCTTCAAAGGCTTCCTCTTTGAGTTTTGACTAGGAAAAGCATCAACAAAATGAGCAGACACCCTCTCCAACTTCCACTTGGTTTTCAAAAAATCTTTGGCAGGGAACATAGAGATATCTAACACTAGATCTGGAGTGTAGTCCACCAAATAAACCATATCCTCCACCATCTGCTTCAATCCACTATTGATGGTCACCTTCCAATAGGACTATTACGATGATGGTCACCTTCCAATAGTTAGCCTTTTTTGAGGGCATCACTCTCAAACATGATGATCAAAGTTGTGAAAACAAATCCACCATTGTCGCCATCGTACCAACATCGTACCACAACACCAACATCAATATGAGTCCACCAAAAATTTTGACACCATGCACTATGTTCATCTCAACACATGACCTCCCCCACCCACCACCACCACCATAAAGACAAGAAAACATTGACTCAAAACCCAATCTATAATACCCTTGAAACATCCATCGCTCTCTCTCAAATCCTCGAAGGTCTCAGCAAAATATTCAAACCCTAGGAGGCTTTGGCCCTAGTCTTCTAATCGCATGAGGGCCTCATCATCAAAAATCATGGTATCCTTGTCGTCCTTGATAGGGAACCCTAACTCGATCCTATGACCTCCAACAGCAAACCCTAACCACCCATTTACTGAAACTTAATACAATGGGTATGTTTTGTCCTCTTCGCTTGTTGTGAAGATGGCATTGGTAAATGAAAGTGCAGGGTCTTTGAGAAAATCTAGCACAACCTTCAGAAGGTAGAGCTTCTCTGGTCTCGTATCAGTTGACAGTGAAGCTTTCATTCTCGACCAAACCTCAAATATGTAGATATGTTCGTCTATGCCACCTAGGTTCTTCAACTACATGGCCACTACACCATTTGAAACCCTCTCTCAGTTTCCCAATGAAAAATTTGAAGAAGATAAAGTTGTTGATCCTTGCAAATCTAGTTGAACAACTATTCTTCTTCAAATACAAGAAAAACATATTCGTCAAGTGGCTCGTATTGTGCTGAGAAATCATTTGCATTTGAAGGAGGATTTGGTCCTACCATTATTTGTTGGAATTTATGGCTTGAAAGAAGTAATAGAATTTTAAAGAATAAATCTCAAAATCATGCCCTAGTTTGAAACCATATAATTACCTCTTGCAAAATGTTTACAAATACATCTGCAACAATAGAATTAAAACGAAGGATTTGCTTCAATCTAGGGTAAAAATGAAATGTCCAAAAATTGGGTTTATTAAAATTAATGGCGATGGTGTTTTTTGAATTAATCTTCAATTAACAACTATGCAGAGGCTAGGGCACTTTTTATATAGATTTAAATTGTAATTGAAAAATATGGAAATATATTTCAATTAAGGGTAATTCACAAATTATCATTAGTGCTCTCAACAAAAATGGATGTGGGTATTGAATAAAAAATAGTGTTATTGTTGATGTTCATCGTCAATTACTAAAGAAAATTTCTTAGAAAGGATAACAAATCTATAAAGAAGGAAATCAAGTAGTAGATAATGTAGTAGATAATTTCATCAATAGTGGTATTGATCTTCATCTTGGTGAAATTCAAATTCTAGAAGAAAACTAGTCAAAGTGAGATTTGAGTTGACTTGGTACTTTTAAAAAGACAAAAATATTTAATAAAAAAATATATATCTATAATAAAAAGGTGTGTTCTAACTTCTAACCTAACAATAAATGTAATATTTTGGTATTATTGGTATTTTAATGGGAGTTGCCCTTAATAGAAGCCACCAATAACTTCTTAAAAAGAAAAATCATACACCACCTTACTAAAATTATCGCTAGAAAATACAAAAATCAAAACATTAAAAATTAAAATTGAAATATTAAATTTTATTAGTTTAACTAGTATATATTTAAGGAAGAGACCAAACTTTGAATATGATCAATAATGTAATATAACTGAAACCCAATTCAATCTTATATAATCTATCAAAAATTTAAAATCAAAATAAAACTAAATATAATAAATAAATAAATAAAATTAAAAAAACAAGCTATTAAAAATTACTCGTCTTATTTTATTACACGTCACAAATGCATCAATGAAAATATGGAAATCATGGCTTACAAATGCACCAAATCCCATGGTGTTCTGATTGAAAATGCATAACGATGACAAGTTTTGGTGCCCGTCAGTTACATTGCTTCCCCTAAACGTGTCACTCTTCTATATATAAGTAGAAAGACAAATTTTAAAAAAGTGTCATTAAAGTGCATCATTTCCACACAAATGATAATGACACTATATGTCCCATGGGAGTCCTCGACTTTTGGCCTTTTGGTGGGTTGTTTTTCAAGTTAAAAACCATAGCACTATAGTAATAATAGTTAAGCCATTAATCTTTGCATAATTGATTTTGATTTTTTAAGGTTTAAGGTCCAAACAGTAGTAAGTGTGAAGGGGTGGGGAGTCCTCGACTTTTGGCTTTTTGGTGGGTTGTTTTTTAAGTTAAAAACCATAGCATTATAGTAATATTAGTTAAGCCATTAATCTTTGGATAACTGATTTTGATTTTTTTAAGGTTTAAGGTCGCAGTGAGTATGTGAAGGGGTGGATGTGTATATGGTTATGTATTTGGGTTCTATTGATAAGCTCAGCTCTTACCCTTAGTAGAGATCATGGTTAGATAAAGATACCCACTAAAAAATAATAACTTAACTCTCCCTTTATAAAAAATTATAATGACAAAAACAATCCTAAAATTTGTCATAAAAATTTCTTACACAATTAAACCAATTAGATAGAACATGAACGACATTAAAGGAATCCAACTCATAAGTTGAATTCTGAGAACTACTTCCATTAGATATAGCTGACAAAAAGAACACTAAATGAGGTGCATACGGGTGTAGTCCTGAGAATGAGAACACAAGTGACCACACACAAGCTCCATAACTCGATCGGTTACGCAGTCTTCCTTTTATCCTACAATTCTCATATAATAAGTGAAATAACACCTAGTAAATGTATGTCCTTGTATCTGGTACTTGTAGATCATAGCCAATCTAACATGCCTCTCTGGACATTAAACCCCTTGCACAAGCAAAACAAAAACTTGGAAAGGAGTCTGTTTAGTCTTCAGTCATATGCTTTATGAGATGTAAATCTCAATATTAGCTGAACGAACAACGTATGTCTGAGATATGGAGTCAGAGCACCCTTTATAATCCATCAGAATGCTATACAAAATCTGACAGGATAGTGTCGAGGAGTGGCATTGATTAAAATGATATTAACCTCTTTTGTCCTTGCAAAAACTAAAGCTTCCCTTATACAAGACGAACGCTTGTCGATATAAGCAGTCAAACAAGCAATGCAACTGTTACTTTAAACTATTAGAACAACATAATGTTTAACAAGGTGCACTCACAAACAGTCAAACTGGATGCAATCACAAGCAGTCCTTTCAAGGTAGAACTTTCTAATTTGCATGGGCTGAGTCTGAAAATTCAAACTTCTGCAGTAAATACCCATGTCTTAATCTAACCTACACTTAGACTAATAATGCTTGCTTTCTCAAGATGAAAAAAAAAGGAATACACTGTTTTTGATTTCTTTTGTTTTTCCCCATATTTTATTACACTCAGCTCTCCAGTATTCCTGAATATGTTACATATAGTTACTTCTTTTTGTTTTATGGTCATTAGGAATGGCTTTTTATAATCAGCACATTAATAAGAGCAAAAGGAAAGCTCCTTTCTTGTAACGATTTAACAGTGTGTATAATACGACTTTGGATAAAAGCAAACAATGCTGCTGATGAGATAAAATCTACAAAACGTAGTATAAATTGGAGCAGTGCCACATACTCTTATCTCACACATCTAATTGCAAACCAACAGTTAAGCATGGTATTATTTCAGAGACTACCCAGTTTCCAACTTTCAATTTTGTACACTGTCCAAATAAATTAGTGTCTTGTAATGCTGAGAATAAAACTAATACTAATATAATTTCTAAATTATAATATACTCCATGATATAATGTCGAAGTTCTACTACTACTACATAGACATAAAAGGACAAGAGTTTGAGCAGTGAATTTATGACCACTTCTTGACCATGGAAAAATGCATTTGGCTCTTTTTACTAAGTTAATTAAGTGATTTTGTTCAGACGAGCAGCATTCCACTCTAGAAAATAATTCAGACCAAACTCTATTTTTATAATCAAGGTTAGGCCAAAAAATGAAAAGCAAGTGTAGGGATGATTAAAGAGCAGGATAAGCAAGAGAATTACTTTTCTTTCTTTCTTTTTTTTTTCTTTTGTTTCTTTTTTTTATACATAGGGAGTTGGTTATATCTATATTATTTTAGTAGTGTACAGTTTAAATCATAGAAGCTGTCTTCAATTTTTTTATTCTCTTTTTTCCTGCTTTTTCGTAGTTTGTTACATCCATGTTATTTTTAGTAACTGTCAAGTGGAAGGTTCAAATCATAGGACCTACCCCCAAACATCCATGCTATTTGTAGTAAATATTAGTATTCAAACCATAGGGGCTGCCCCAACAAGCCTATACACCTCGCTATTTTATAACTGAAGAGGACCACTGGTAGCTTGGGAATTGTATACACCTTGTTATTTTATAACTGAGGAGGACCACTAGTTGGGGAATTGTACCACCTCATCCGTTTAACTCCGCACACCATGGGAGTTGCCCCCAACAAGCCTATACCACCTCATTATTTTATAATCCGCGTGAGAAGGACCACATATAGCTCAGGATTTGTATCACCTTAGGAGTTGCCCAAAACAAACCTATACCACCTCGTTATTTTATAACCCACGTGAGGACCACATATAGCTCAGGATTTGTATCACCTTATCCTTAACGCACACCATAGGGGCTGTCCCCAACAAGCCTATACCACCTTGTTTTACCTTGTTATTTTATAACCCGCGTGAGGAGGACCACCTATAGTTGAGGATTTGTACCACCTTATAATGCACATTTAGAGGATTCAGACTACTACCTTTACAAACAGGCATACCCCAAGGTTTAAACTTAGATCTTTTTCTAAGTAAATGTCTGACCAGATAAACAATTACAATCCACTAACCTTTAAAAACTGGAAAATTAAAAAATTAGAAAAGAAAAGAAAAGAAAATGATCATAAACTTGTAAAGAGAATAATCATAAACTTGTATAAATTAGTCTAAAATATAAAAGGGCAAAAGTGTCATTGACAAACATAAGTGTCATTGCTTGGTTAAATCAATGTGAGATAACGAAAGCACCAAGTAATTGCCATCGATCGACGAAATGATTGTTGCTATAGTGCCAGCACATTAGTGCTTCTACTGCGCTTTTGTTCAAGCATGTTTTATAAAATTAAAATTAGAAATTTGGCAAATTTCAGAGAATATACATTATTAAAATTAAAATTAGAAATTTGGCAAATTTCAGAGAATATACATTATTGATCAGCTCTCCTACAATCGGTTGCCTCACTCTCTCCACATGGTACACATGGTATGTAGATCTCGTCCACTGAGCCATTGAAGTTAGTGTCGTGATCACGCATCTATAGCTTTGTTTTCACAATTGTTAATGATAAACATGATTTCATTTTTATCTCTTACCCATTTTACCCTTGTTTCACTATGTTTAATTTTATTTTTTTATCATAATTTTTCATCAATTTACTATGCAGTACAATCAAGTTGAGTTTTTTTTTTGGTCAAACTTAAATTTTTCATGTGAAATTCGAAGAGGGAATTAAGGAGCATGATAGCATTTAATGTTATTATAAAGATAAAATTTTATACCATTAATAATCAGCATCAATTATCTTAAATTCTGAATCTTAATCAATATAAAATCTACTTGTCTTAAAATTTAGGCACGACAAATTCATTATTTGATTAACATATTGAAAAGGAGAAAATGGAGGTTCTTAGTTTTGAACATGTCATCAATCCTATAAACATAATAGCATTTACCTCATCAGAAAAATTTAAAAAAATTGATCAACTCAATACTCAAATTTCTAATCCAAGGGACATTTATTACACCAAGTCAAAATCGTTGTTCCTTATGTGGTAGCTTTGATGCTCCTAACTAGCTAGTAACGCCTTTGCTAAACTTTCAAAATTTAATCATTTCCTGCCTAACCAATCTAACAATAGTCATTTTGATACTACAAGTATCATTAGCACCTCCAACCCTTATGGCTCTAGTGTTATTGTCTGTCATAATCCAATAAAGGAAAGGTAAGCAACTGACAAGCATTAACTACCTATGAAATTAGGCACCTTTCGTTCCACTCCCACCTAACATCCCCTAGTGCCCATCACCTGACGTGATTGGTAGTTAGACTCCCTTGATCTTCTCAGTATTCTCTTCTAATCCTCTATCAAATCTACCACCTCCTTTGAATGTCATCTTCTATCAATCTCCCTCTAATCTTGTTTCCCATATTCATGTAGCCTACCACCACTAAAACTTGTCAAATATAGCAAATCCTCTAATGGAGCAGTGGATTCTATAAAGTCAACCCTTGGGGGATCCCAATCCATCATCTTCCAAGCTAAATGAATTTTTTCAAATTTTTAAATGAATCTTTTAAATAGTGAAGCTCTCGCAAATTTTGCAATCACTTCTCAAGCCAAAGAAAATCTGCTAAATTTTATCTCAACTCCTAAGCAACAAAACTCTATGCATTTGAATCTTGAATTTACATAATGAGGTATAGGTTATTTGGCTTTCAACATCCACATGTAAATTCTATCAAGGTCCTTTTAAAGACGCTATCAAGAGAGTTTTGTATAAAGGACATTGAAGCTCATGCAAGAGATGAAAGCCTTGGTTGCAAGGTCTCTCACGACTACATTTGCATGGGCATTGGGCTAGGCATATCTATTTTAGATTGTGGAATTTTCCTCTCATCTCTTTCTTTGTATTTCAATCATTTTATCTTGTGTTTTGTGTATGGTTATCATGTTTGAATTAATATTCTAGTAGGCATTAACTCTTGTGTCAAAATTTATCTTGTTTACATTATTATCAAATTTAAAGCATATCTTTTTCAAAACCTTTGTACCTTACTAGTCAAGGTCTTGCATCATAGTTGATCTGTCACGGCTTTCCTAGCATGGAAACTAATTTTACTATACATTCATATGAAAGCGTTATAGGATTAATAGTACGAGTAGCACTACTATGCTCTAGTTTCTTTGTCATAGAGACTTCAAACCTTGCAGTCTATCATCTTGTTATAGTAAACAAATGTGCTAACCATAGTTGAAAGCATCGTTGGTCCATTTTTCAATTGTGATGCTTTTGCTTTCTATATATCAGACATCATTTCCAGCTTTTTGTTTATTAATTTTCTTTAAATAAGGATCTGATGTCATCCAAGTGAACTATAGTCATCCTCTATGTTAGACAAAACCCATAAAATATGGTTGTTTTTTAGAGTTTTGTCTATTCTCAGGTATTTCGAGGAATAACAAGTAGATCAACAAAAACTATAGATGAAAGTGCCATAAGATGAAAGCACTAATAGTGCTTCAACAACTATAGCATGTTTGCTAAATAGTGAGTGAAATCAAGTTTTCTCTACTTCTTTTTTTATCTTAGCGTTAGTTTGATTTTAAATTGTTTATTATGGCTATCTATTGTTTGTCTTATTGTTTTATTCGTTGGAAAAAAATAAAAAAATATAGACATAATCTTAGGGGAAGATCTTGCAATCATTTTATCAATTAGGACTCACATCTAGATCAAAAAATTGTATAAGTAGTAAATAGTGAATTGCATATAGATCAAGGCTTTGATTGTTCCATCTTCCTTGTACCTTTACCCCAAAAAAAAGGAAATAATTTTTTATTTTACTTTTATCATTAAAACCCAAAAAGTAGTCGTATTATTTGTTTTACCTCATCTTGTTAGTTTGCATCATAGCTTAGAGTATCTTTTACATTTTAGATTAGACTAGTTTTAGGACTAAGTAGAGCAAAAGAAAATCTTAGAAAACATAGGTGTCTTCAAACCAAAGCACAAAACATAGACTTTTAGAGAAGCTTCCCTTACCCTCAATGTGAGACACCTCAAACATGATATTGGATGATGATATAGGAGCCAACATGTCTATTCATATCTAAATGTTGAAGGTCATCTATGATTTTCTCTTCTTCACATGTAATGTTCCCATTTTCAGTGACTTGGTGGTAATGATCCTGATGACCTATTTAGAGTCCTTGTAGGTCATGCAGAGTGATGCTAAGGGACTCAACGCCATGGAGAATATATCTTGGTTCAAGCTCCAGCATGGACTTCTGCAATTGATTGGCCATTTTTGGGTCATGGGTGATATTTTTGGCCTTAGATGATTTATTTCCCTTTATGCATAATATATATATTTATAAAATAATTTTATAAAAGGAAATTATAATTAAAAATTATAAAGGGGCCATGTGTTTTAAAACAACGTTGAGCTCACTAGGAAAGGGGTCAAGGTGGTGTTCCTCCCTTCTTGAAGCTTCTAAAAGATAGTCAATGCAAAGATAAATAAGGGAGTTGTGAACTCATTTGGGGATATTGGATATTTGTTTGTTTTGGTGATCAAAATTCTGAGGGCATTGCAGATTTGTGCAGTGTTGGAGCTTGTGGGGAGTCAACCTCCATGAGAACATTGGTTTCGTATGTGCAATACCATACCTAGCCAATTAGAGGAGTTACTACAGCAAGTAACTCATTGTGCTTTAGATTTTATTTCAGCTTAGGGTTTGTTGATTGGTGAAGATCAGCTTTGGATAAAAAGAAGACATGGGTTTTTTTGCTCTTCTTCAGCCATTCAAAAATCCATATCCATATTGAGGATTAGAGCTCAAATAGAGGTATTTGCATGTGATTATTCATGACTGTAATTTTTCTTCAAACCTCTATATTTATTCATAATTACATATTAGAAGGATATATAGTTATGGATATTGTTGCATATTGAACCTTGGAGCATAACGATCATTTCAAGTACAAATTTGGTACCCATGGGAGAGAAATTTATTTAATTTTGCAGGCATTAGGTTTAACTGGTTATTTTGCATCAATCCTATATTTTGGTTCATAGTTGCAGATTTAAGGCTCATCTCTTTATGGGTATTGATTCATTACATTGCCTTTGGAACAACGATCATTTTGAGTGCTTATTTGCGATCTATAATGAAGGGAATCATTTTCTAAAGAGGGCCAAAACTTCCATCTAGCCGCCCCTTCTTTGAAGTCATAATTTTGGTGTTTTTGGGTAGTGTTAATGTGAACTGATCATTGTTCTATAGTTAGAGCATCTCATGGTATGGGCGATTTGATCTATTGCATTGTATTGGTCACATTTTGAGGCTGATGGGTAGAAAATCAGTCTGAAGACAACGTTGTAACAAACTCATTTTCAGTCAGTTGAAGGGTTATGTTTATGTCATAACATAAGGGAAACATCATACCTTGGTAGCGCCTCCTTGGGAAACCAACATTGTGGCAAGTTTGTTGATTGTTAGAGGACTTCAAGGAGTTGTTCTGAGACCATTTTTTGAGTACATAGAGTTTTGATCAGACTTCATAAAGCTGATCCTTTTATCATCCATTGGGTCTTATTACAATGGCATATCATTGGGTGACATCAAAGAATCATTTAGCATTAATTCGGGTAAGTTTGTATACCATTTTGGGGTCATTCATAAGTCTAAAGCATCAAAGGGCTGCCATTAATGTCTGAAGACAAGTTCAATATCAGTCCTTCATTCACTCATATTAGTGCCTAATTGACATATCACTTTCATCTTTTTGGAGATGCATGTGTTGGAATTGTCTTCTACTTGTTAGTGGAGTGTTGGAGTTGTTGTTGCTTATTCTGAAGACAACTTATGTCAGTACTGATCAGACCTCCATAATTTGCTATTCAAGGGTGATTCGGACATCAAACTTAGTGGAGAGCTTCCTCACTTCCTAGCGCTTTGTTTGGTGATCACATTGGAGCATTTCGTGGGTGTTTGGAGAGCCATCCAAAGTCTGAAGACAAATCTGGTTCAGACCTGATTACTATCATTTCATAGCATCCATTGTGGTTTATAATCATCACTTGCATCGGGGAGTCATCAAGCAAGCTTGGGAGATCGTATTGGAGCAACTTTGGCACTATTTTGTAATCTTATTCAAATCTAAAACTCCATATATCAGGTCTGAGACAAATATATCAGAACTTTGTATTTTTTATTTGGAGTTCAATAAAGTGTTCAAATTGCAATATATTGTCTTTCCTTTCATTTGGCAATTAGATAGATATTATTGTTGCTTGTTATCATTCATTTTGGCATTGAAAAAACACATCATATCAGCAAACCAAAACAACTCATATCAGACCTACATAAAAACATATTTTGCATTCCAAAACACATACAAGGGGTGGACATTATATCACACTTCTTAGTAAGCAAATTCCTGATGGTATAATTATTATTTAAGAGGTCGTACCCTCTCTTCAATCCTTGAATAGTTGAATATGAGCAAATAATATGATAATGTTTGGAGTCTTTATATGATATCTCAATAGATTTAATTTTTATGAAGGTTAGTGTAAATGGATTAGATGTTATTACAATATTCTAAAATATCATGTTTTGATCAGTGCATTTCCTATTAAATTCTTTGAACATATTCTAGACTTCATCAAGATGACCATGTCTTTATCTCTTGATCATTATTACTGAGATAATGGAAAAAACCTCTCAAAGGACAAAGTGGAAGACAAAATAAAAACTATTTAGGCTGTGACAAATGGTCCCTTCAAATATCTTATGCTAGATTCTTTGAATCATCCTATGGAATTTGTTAAAGTGATCGACTATCTCTTTATATCATAATTATTCAACTATGGAAGAGCTCTCTCAAAGGTAAAATCAAAGTTATTCACATCCTATGGAATTTTTTAAAGTGATCAACTATGGAAAAGCTCTCTCAAAGGCAAAATCAAAGTTATTCAAGTTGCCATAGTTTTTCTCTTTGAATATCATCTCTAAACTTGTTGACAACACTCTTCTTTCATATCACCCTTAAGTTAGCAATGCCATGAAACTTAAATCAATTCTATCAAGCTATAATGAAAGCTAGATAATTGGTCGAAACAATAAAAATTAGAATCTTTTTTATCAACATTGCCCTTGATTTATAAAATATCATTCCAAAGACTTTAGGGTTTAGAGTTTGAAAACTACTATCAATATATATGTATGCCCTTGTCTGATAAAAGAAAGGAGGAGCTTGAGGACTAATTTTTGGATAGAAAAAATCGTGTATGGCTTGTTGAAAAGGTAAGTTCTTAACCATGGATATAATACTTCAAGTCATAAAGACTAGGTTACAATCTATTCCAATATACATGATGATACTTTCAAAAAAAACAATTGGTATAGCCTTCAAATTCCATGCTTTTTTCTAGAAATGACACTAGGACAATGTTATAGAGGAAACATGGTTACTTTTTATGTGTCTTCTTAGTGTTAACTTAAATCACTTTTTTTCACAAATGTGACTCAAAAAATGTAGTTTTGGTATAGCACCTTAAACTAAAAATGATAATATCTCAAATTTAAAATAAATTATTGTTAATTATTATTATTATTAATTCTATGTTATATAACTAATGTTAAGGTATGTTTTGATCTAAGATGATGATGAAGACTATCCTAATTAATACCCATGTTGGTTGTATCGATGGGATACAAAGTTACCTCAATCTCCTTAGCATTTATGGATGGTTCCCAACCTCCATCTCTAGTAGCACGATCATCTCCACCACTTCTACCATCTTTATCCTTATCATTTTCACCCTCAACGAATAAGCTAAATACAATAATATAAGCACTTCTCGTGTCTCCCTCTAGTTCTTTGTCTTCAATCTAGTAGCCTTCATCCTTGTCGTTAAATGCAATATCCTTTCGTTTGTTTTCCTACAACTTTTTAAAACCATAATAAACCATAGCATTTATTTATATAACAATTAAAAGCACAAAAATATATACCTATAATTTGTAAATTCAAATACAAGTTTCATATTAAAATGAATACTTACAATCAACTAGTGTGAGCTCAATGGGTTAAATTCCTTGACTTATGTTAGAATCTTGCCAAGTGATAAATGCATAATTGCCAAGTTGGATAGCGAGACTTTCAATCTCATACAACTAGTTTTTAAAAAATACATATCTATAGATAAATCTCTTGATGTTCGAGCCACTTTGAAAATTTTGTACATGCCATATCTCTTAGTTTTATTTGATTTCAAAAGTAGTTTATGTGTCATGGTCCATTTCTTACATGACAATTAAAAATTTATATATAAGTACGATATATGCTTACTAAATCATTAAAGTAAACTTGATGAAGTAAACATGATAAAAAGTATGAAATCAAATTTTTAACACTTACTGATAACAAAAAAACTATTATAACCAATGAGTCATAATCAATTCCTTTTCAACCTTGACAGTATAGCCCTTTTAATAGAGATTCTCTTTGTCAGTTGTCATATTTCTCGCTACTTCTTCCATTGACTATATAACCAATCCAATGCTACTTTCTTATAACCAATTGGTATTTTTATGTTATTTTTCACTTAGATTATTTTATACCCAATTTGTAATTGTATTATAATGGTTAAAAACTTATAGATACATAATATAACTAAACTAGACAACAATGAATATAATTAATAATTACTTAGTGTGTATAATAGTCCATCATGTGATCTCTACAACATAGTAATAAATAAGCTTTTTATTGCATTGTCAAATTCTTCTTATGTTTACTAAGGTTTGAGTAGGAACAATGAGTAGAAAGCAAGAAGAGTGAGTACAAAGCAAGAAGCTTAGAGTAGGAAGCAAAATGCAAGCACGAAGCAAGTGTCGCTTCTTGTTCCAATTTTTTGGATAAACTAGGTAACATGGTAGGAAAGTCACTTCTGAATGTCCTTACAAAAAGTAAGGATGCCCTAGTTAGTGATAAGAGCAAGAGTGGATCTATGGTAAACCCTATCTACATAGTAGATACTAAACTAGAAATGATTATCAATGATGACATGATCGAGCATAACTTAATGGTAATTAAAACCAAAATGTCAATATATAAGTTCCATTAATATTAGCCAATTTTTTGTTAGATACAAAATTAGATGAAGTAGAAGTGGGGATTGAATTCAAATTACTTTGACTTTTCTTTCGAAAAGATTTTATCTACTCCAATTCAGAAAATAAAGGATAAAATAATGGATGGTGGCCCTTTGGTTTAGGAGCAAAGATGCATTATATTTGACCATAGAGAGAATTTTTTTATGGAGACAAAGACTATTAAAAGGCTTTTCGTGTGGATTAGGCCTTTTGGACTTCCTTATCATCTCATCAATAAGGAGGTTTTGAATGACATTGGCAATACTCTATATGAGCTCATCTAGGATAGACTAACTACTAAGGAGAAGGCACAATGTATACACTCAAATGTGTTGACATGGATATTTCAAAACCTTTACCGTAGTCCATTAGGATTATATTTGAATCAAGAGAATGGGACCAAGAAGTGGATTATGAAAATATTGCATTTCGATGTTGCAAATGTTATAAGACCAGACACATGGCAAGAGATTGCAAAGTGAAGTTGATGAGAGAAAATTTTGGGCATGATACAAACTTCAATATGAAACAAGGAAATCATATCACATTAAAAATATGGGTCTACTCAAGAATTTTCCACTCCTAAAAGAGGGGCAAGAAAAATCTCTCTTCATCATCAAATGGCAAAGGCCATTATAGTTCACTCGGATCAACCTTTAGAAGAAATAATGACACTAGATGAGGAAGTACAACGTGCAAGTTATAATATAAGATTTGGATGTGCAAAGGAAGATGTAAATTTTAAAGTGAACGAGGTGGAGGTCAAGGTTAATCCAAGTAAATCATCTTTATTTTCCTCAAGTAGCATAAAATCTTCTCGTTGCACTAAAAATGGAAGTAATACAAAGTGTATTTGTTGCACTTCAGGGTTTCAAGAGTAGCATAATAAAGAAATGCATATTGAGAATTTCCATTGAAATTTAGGGTTTTTAGGGTAGCATAAGAAAGTAATTACTATGAAGGATCATCCTTGTACCTTAGGGTTTTCAAGACAATATAAAGAAGAATGTGTTTATGAGTCTATTCCTTGCATTTCAAATTCTTTAGGGCAACATAAATCTTTAAAAGATAAGTCTCACTATAAACAATATGTAAAAATAAGAGTTTTGTTAAGATGAATTGGTTTGGAATCTATCAAAAGGTGATGGATACTCGGTCAAGTTGGAATATGAGGATTTAGAGCATATTGAAATTCCCTAGTCCCAAAGATTCCTCTTGGACAAATGTTTGGTCACTAGCAACTCTCCCTAAGGGCTCAACATTTCTTTGGCTAACAATTCTAAAATAAGATTCTTATAGGAGAAAGCCAACAAAGAAAAAGATATCATTGACCTTTCAGATGTGCCTTGTAAGGGAAGGATTTAGAAACATGAGACCATTTACTTCTTCATTGTCCCTTTGCTTACTTTTAAAAAATATAAGAATATATAGGGTATTTCCATCAACATTAAAGGTGTTGATGCATAGTTGGCAAAATCATCAAGAACTTGTGAAACTCGCAAAAAATTGTGGCCCGTGTTTTTTTTTCTCGATGCAGAGGAACTTATCAGCTTGCAACAATATTTCTAGTAAAAACTCACCAATTTATTCCAAGAAAATCAACCGAGGATGTGAAAGAAATAGAGGTTTGCAAGGAATTTTAATGTAAGATGACATATGTCATTGCATGAATGGCTTTTGGCACTAGTTTTGACTTTTAAGCAAGGAAAAGATTTGTTTGACATGCAAGCTAAACATGTTATTCTTGTCAACAAAATTTTCTAGATGTTCAACGTTTTGGTCTCCAAGTTGTGCCTCTACTTTTCTCAAGCATGTGTAGTATGGTTTTTGATGCAAATTGTGTTTGCTTATAGTGCTTTTGTTTTCGTTTGAAGGTTTCTACCTAATGTAGCTATTCTAAGAACTAAGAAATTGGAGAGAGAAATTTAGCAATCATTAAGACAGTTGATTATGAACCACAAAAGGAACATAGAAATGGAAAAACTTCTGGGTATGTTGATGGCTGCATTTCTATGATGTATTTGGCTGGATTTGATGATTCATAAACTATAATTCTACTCTTTTTTTATAAATATCTAATATAAAATGAACTTTTTGGCTCTCCAATTGTTGCTTTAAATGTTTTTTTGTTTGTATTGAAAATTTTCTTTAGTTTTCCTAAGTTGCCAATAAATGTCCAAAGTAGGCTATTGCATTTATCACGAGTTGGAGTTTTCCAACTATTAGTTGATGATTAGATAAACTATTTCAAAGCTAAAGCATTACAAATTTTGTAGAGGATTGGTCCTATTACTATTTGTTGGAATTTATGGCTTGAAAGGTAACAATAGAATTTTTCAAAATATATCTCAAAATCACGCCCAAGTTTTGAACCGTATTATCGCCTCTCGCAAAATGTTTACAGATACATATGCAACAATGGAATTAAAAAAAAGGATTTGCTTTAATCTAGGCTTAAATAGAAATGCCCAAAAGTTGTGTTCATCAAAATTAATTTTGATGTTACTTCCAAAGGAAATATGGGAAAAGTAGGTGGCAATGGTATTTTTCAAAAAATGAAGGCAAAATTATCCTCACTAACTCGGAAGGATATGGAACTGCAACTAACAACTATGCAAAGGCTACGACACTTCTTATAGGGAATGAAACTGCAATTGAAAAAAGATCAAAATATATTTCAATTGAGGGTGATTCACAAATTATCATTAAAGCTATGAACAAAAGTGGGTGTGGAGATTGGATAAAAAATAATATTATTGTTGATGTTCATCATCTACTATCGAAAGCAATTTCTTGGAAATGTGAGAAAACCTATAGAGGAAAATCAAGTAGCAAATTATTTAACCAATTGTATTGTTGATCTTTGTCTTTGTGTAATTCAAATTTTAGAAGGCAACGGGAGTGAGATTTTCTCTTCTAAAGAAAATGATGTTAAGGAGTTGATTATAAAAACGTGGCACTTTTTAGACTAAAAATACATTTGATAGAATAAAAAATAAAAATATTTATAATAAAAAGGCAAGTTGGATATGGTTTAATTAATCTCACAATAAATATAATATTTTCGTATTTTTAGTATCTTAATGGAAGTGGGCCCCTAATAGAAGCCACCTATAGCTTATTAAAAATAAAAATGGTAAACAACATTATTAAGATTGTCACCAAAAATTGCAAACAATAAAAACATTTAAAATTAATATTGAAATATCAAATGGTATTAGCTCAACTTTTTGTGTCGGTTGTATTGCTTCCCCTAATCGTGTCACCCGTATATATAACTAGGAAGACTTCTAAAAAAATGTGTCATTAAAGTGCATCATTTCCAAACAAATGATAACAGGAGTCCTCACCTTTTGGTGGGTTCTTTTCAAAAGTTAAAAACTATAGCACTGTGCTAGTAATAATTGTTAAGCCATTTAGGATATAGCAGCAAGGACATTATAGGAATGCAACTCATAAGTTGAATTCTGAGAACTCTTCCATACCTAAAATCTATGGCTGACAGAAAGAACGCTAAATGAGTTGCATAAGGGTGTAGACCTGAAACTGAGAAACACAAGGGTCCACACACAACCTCCATAACTCGATCGGTTACGCAATCTTCCCTTTGCCCTACAATTTTTATATAATAAGTGAGAAAACACCTAGTAAATGTATGTCCTTGTATCTGGTATTTGTAAGTCATAGCCAATCTAACATGCCTCTTTGGACATTAAACCCCTTGCGCAAGCAAAACAAAAACTTGGAGAGGATCCTGTTTAGTATTCAGTCATATGTCTTTTGAAACCTAAATCTCAATATTAGGCTGAACGAGCCCCGTATATCTGAGATGTGGCGTCAGAACACCCTTTATAATCTATCACAATGTTATTCAAAATATGACAAGATGGTGTCTAACGTTAGCATTGATTAAAACTGATATTAACCTCTTTCATCCTTGCAAAAAACTAAAGCTTCCTGTGTCAAGACAAATGCATGTGGACATAAGCAGTCAAACTAGCAATGCAACTGTTAGTTTAAAACTAAAGCTTCCTGTGTACAAGACAAATGCTTGTGGCCATAAGCAGTCAAACAAGCAATGCAACTGTTATTTTACATTGGGTGCAATCACAAGCAATGCAACTGTGAGAACAACATAATGTTTAGCAAGGTGCACTTACAAGCAGTCAAACTGGATGCAATCACAAGCCGTCCTTTCTAGGTAGATCTTTCTAATTTGCATTGGCTGAGTCTGAAAAATCAAACTCCTGCAGTAAATGCCCATGACTTAACCCTAACCTACATTTAGACTAATAATGCTTGCTTTCCCAAGATGAAAAAAAAAAAATTAGTCTCTTTGTTTTCTTTTGTTTTTCCCCAATATTTTATTACACTAAGCTCTCCAGTATTCCTGAATATGTTTATATATAGTTGCTTCTTTTTATTTTATGGCCCATTAGAAATGGCTCTTTATAATCAGCACATTAATAAAAGCAAAAGCAAAGCTCCCTGGTGAATTATTCTGGTAACAGTTTAACAGTGTTTAGTACGACTTTAGAAAAACGCAAACAATACCGCTGATGAGATAAAAACTACAAAACGTGGTATAAATTGGAGCAGTGCCACATACTCTTATCTCACACATTATAATTGCATACCAACAGTTAAGCATAGTATTATTTCAGAGACTACCCAATTCCCAACTTTCAATTTTGTACACTGTCAAAATGAATTGGTGTCTTGTAATGATGAGAATAAAACCAATATTAATATAATTTCTATTTTATTATATACTCTACAGGACCATGTTATAATGTTGAAGTTCTCCTCCTACTACTACCACGTAGACATAAAATGGCAAGAGTTTGAACATTGAATGTATGAACCACTTCTTGACCATGGAAAAATGCATTTGGCTCTTTTTACTAAGTCAATAAAGTGATCTTGTTCGGGCAAGCAGCATTCCAGTGTAGAAAATGATTCAGACCAAACACTAATTATTAATCAAGGCTAGGCCAGAAATTAAAAAGCAAGTGCAGGGATGATTAGAGAGCAGGATAAGCAGAAGAATTAAACATTATTCAAAATTATAAGAGAGAATACGAGTATGTGATTGTTACATCTGTGCTTGATGCTGCACATGCTTAAAATATGCTTCAAATGTATCATTCAAATCAGCTAGTCCTTTTAAAACCCTTCTGTTAAGTTCAACAATTACATGCAAAGCAGAGCAGAGAGCCCTAAGTTGGTAAATCCTAACCATTAAGACTCTATGCACCAGGGTTAGTGACACAGACCACACGACACTTGCGTGCCTTGAATGACAACAAACCAGGGAACTTTTGAATTACGTCCTGGCATAACGCTTTACAATAGATGACCACACCAGTCAAGGAATACATAAATCACTTCAATTAACCTACAACATCCTGAGACGTGTCCATGCTAAAAAGAATCAACAATGGAACTCAATCACTTGACCTCTGCCACATTTTCTGAAAGACGAGACTATGCCACAACCTTTAATAAAAGGAGGTCCTTCACAGCTTTCACAGACAGGAATGGAGCAGATCAACATGCTACAAGCTGTAGCAAGTCCACATCAAATTCAGGAGTGTAGTAATGGATATGTTGCTTGTCCGATAACAGTTTATCTTGAAATTGCTCCAATGATGATGAAGGAAAAAATATCACCTGTCCTTTGATTACAATCGAGATGATTTGATTAGGCATAATACATGTATAAACTATTTGATGCAGCACATGCAATAACATTTGTGGTTGGATGCCATGCCAAATGAAGCAACTTTGAGGTGAAATCATAGGCACCTCCATTTGTCTCTCCAACTGGATTATCACTACCTGATGAATAAAAGCCAAAAAAATGAGAAAAACATTTGACAATCTGTATAGATGGAATCCTCGGATAAATTTCCCAAATATAGGGAACTAAGCATATCATCAACACCTGACGTTAGGAAAGGAATGCAAAAACAAAAAAAAACAAGCATATTACTACCTCGTAGAGCACGACCACGAGTAAGACTTGTAAGGGACCTTCCAGGCTTTGAAGGTGTTGGAACGAGCCGTCTTCTGACAATCCCAAGCAAACATTCCACAAACAAAACAAAGTTGACTTATTTTACAACATGAAATAAACCCTAATAGAACTTCATTAATCACATAAGAGGGTAGACCTGCAGCCCTCACATTAGCAACAAAAAAAGCAAAGACAAATCTCAGTTGAAAATATGTAATAAGATGAAAATCATAACCATGAAAGTGCAGAACTAGAAACTTGGTCTCCCTGCTTATTGCACTTAGTACAAATCAAAGCATGACAACGTTTGACAAACATGTCCACAGCAGACCCCTCCCCCCCCCCACCCCATCTCTCTCTCTCTCACACACACATGCAGAGATTGACATGGACAAGGTTCACACACATCCTAGATTAAGAATATTGCTTTGTGTACATAACAAGAATCCTCGAGTATCCTAATGCAAAGCATTTAATTCCACAAGCCTAAACCATATATTCAATTATTATGCCCATTATGACAGCATAAATGCTTATACAATATTAAGCCAGACTTCAAGGATGACCAGTTGGTCCAAAGTAATCAGTCTTGTGAAATATGCATCTAGTTCATTATCCATTAGTCACATACCTATTTGGATTTTTACTGGCTTCCAAAATCGTCCCTTCATCACTACCACCAAAACGACTGAAGACACGGAAAGTATTGCTGTTACAATAATCCAAAGACCACATTTATTAGCACATTGATGAATAACATTTAAACGAGAAATTTAGTGAAGCTGTCTAAAATAATTGATCCTGTGGAAGGATGATCAGTGAAGCTCTAGGAACTACTGAAAGTAAATGCCAAAAGGTGTGTTAAATATACACATCTTATTTGCATACAAAATTACAGTCATATTAACATAAGTAAAACTTGTATAGCTAACATGTACAGTAAAAAGATAAAGTCCCTGTATTTGGTTTATATTTATGCATTGTTTTAAATGAATATTTTTAAACAATCACAAACCAGGTAACATAGATTTTTTTAAATACATTTCTCATTCTTCTGAATCCAAAAATACAAACCTGTAAGACCCAGTTGCCATATGAAGTCCATCGCCATTTAGGCAGCATTCAAATTTATCAAATATTGAATCATTTTCATACAAATCACATAACTGCACAAACCACAACAAAGCTTATCAGAGTTGCTTCAAAAATGAACATCAGAGATGATGACTCGGTCTAAACAAAAAATTAGTGTTTATAATATACTGAATACAGTGCTTATGACATAAAACTGTCTTTGTGAAAACATACTGTTCAGGAAAAAAAAATCAATCAAATTTCTCGGATCAACTAACATGTTCTTAGTCCAAACAAAGATCTATCCAAATGTCCCAAACTTGAGATTGCAGTCACCTAGAAACCTGACATGGAAGGGACATACTCAAATCTAGGTCTTAAAGGTTGATTGATTGTTCTCAAGGATCCCATTACTTGTTCCAAAGCACAAGGAAAAATAGCATATACACTATATGTACCACACATCCATTTCCAAATTAACTTTATTATAAGATATAAGTCCCAACTTTTTCAGCAATTACTCATGTAGATAATCTGCATTGCCTATTTCTACTTTGAAACTCCCAACGTCTTCTAAACAATATATTACCATGGAACAAATAATTGAAGACAGTTTTGCATGTGAGTTAAATTGTACTCTTGCCTTGGCAATAATCCTGGCACATGTTTACCTAAAGCAGCCATGAAAGTTCCTTGGGAATGGAATCCTTCATAAAATGATAAAACAAAATACAAGAGAAACAAGAACAACCTCCCAAATGAGATTTTACTAGGATCAAATGCCTCTCATCTAATTATTTTGAGTCTAACGTGCCTGGGACTCGAGTAATTACCTATCAGCTTGCAATAGAATAAATTACCCACAGAGGGCTACCACTTTAAATATTTTTATCCATAAGAGAGAAGTTATGAATCACACCATCCCCATGTTAGGAAGCAACCTAGCCTTTATTAAAAGTTGAACATCAAGCTAGTGTCCACCATGCTTCGGTAACCAAGTATGGTTGGACAACCATATATTGGGAAAACAACATCCTCCATGAGGGTGGTCTCATATGGCCTATGGCCTCACAGACGTCAAAGCTCATTTTACCTTCACCCGTAATAGAAACACACTTACTTGACTAGCAGACTTAGTAAGACACAATGCAAATAATTTGATTTTTGTGAATAAGACCACCTCAGAGAGCCAAGAAGGCTGCTCGAGTCTTCTATGGAATACAGAAATGGTAGAAAAACATGTAAAAACAAAATATCTAGAATTAAAAAGATATCAAACCTGACAATTTGCTTTGCAGTTCTCTAATCACATATCTAAAATACCACAATATTGACCTGGCAACTTACACAATGAACCTTCTATTAAAGAACAGAATAACAGAATATACATGCTGACCTTGGGTCTTAAATGTTCATGAACCTTGAAAGTTGCAACGGGACTTGATTCCATGTTTAAATCCCATAGCTGCAGATAAAGATTAAATAAGCATAATAATCCATGCAACGTTCAGCCCACTTAACTTATTCACAGTACATATGCTTCATTCTTTTAAAAAATTTATTGATTCAGCACTAGCAAATGTCAAAGGAAATCTATGTCGTTAATAATTTTAAGCAGTCCGACTAAGGTACGCCAATAACTCTGATTTATACATGTAATGTTGCATTGCCATAAAGTCACTAAAGCAGAAACCAGAGAAAGATAATTACCGAAACATGCTACAGGATGAAGCCATGCATCCTTTCATACATTACATAACTGATGAACAATGAGAAAATAAAGATAACTGCGCAGGGATGAAGCCATGCATCCTTTCATACATTACATAACTGATGAACAATGAGAAAATAAAGATAACTGCACAGGGATGAAGCCATGCATCCTTTCATACATTAGATAAACACTTGATACAGGCATCTTGGTTACATATAAATTCACCAATATTGTCTAGCAAAAAATGCAATCAAAAACTCTATTCATGCTCTATCACTATATTTCATCATTCACATATAAATGAGCTTCTGTATAAAATCGTAGCAAAATTATTAGCCTTAATGGAAACTTGGAAAATGGAAGTGCATGCAACAACAAATGAAAAATAATGCAAGGCAATAACTCTGTATATGTGTCAATGTTAATTCCCTCAAAATGAAAAGTAATATTCTTGCTATCCTTACAATTTTGCAAATTCTCAAACCACCAATGGTGCTTAGATGTGTGGTTAATGATTTAACAAGAAACAAACAAAGATTCACGCATCATGTAAGGCATTAGCAGCACATTCCAAAGATCACATGGCTATTTGAAGTAAATACATCAACCATCAGGAACAATATGTTGTCAAATAGATTACGAAGGCAAAACGTACCTTAAGAGTCATGAAATCACGACTCAAGATATATCTTCCATCCTTGGCAAACTTTATATCAGAAACAGATGCAATTATCTCTGTAAAGAATGATCTTGAACCAGGTGTTTCCTGCTCCTCAAATCTAAAAACGAAAATACAAAATTAAGTGAGAAGTCTACTCAAGAATATCTTCAAAATAATGTTTTGAAATTCGTCATACAAATGACAGAACAATATTAGCATGTGCAACTGTAAGCCTGGACACAAACCAGAGAAAGCAACTGTTGGCCTCAAGCTCTGATATACAAAGCAGTAAAATAGTTAAAAGGGTATTGCAAGGAAATATCTTACACTTTTGAATATGTGCTGCATAAAGCTGACTGCCTCATATCGATAAGTCGAATAGTGCCCTTTGAACTACTATAAGCTAACATGTTGCAGTGACTAGGGTGGAATTCTGCTGATGTTATCACCTCTGCAATTTGGCATAGGATAACACAGATTAAGATTCAAAATGGAACAACAGTAGTTATGAGAACCAAACAACGTGTACGAACCATTACAGAGATCAAGAGCACGCAACTAAGAATTTCAGAGGGGAAAAAATTGTAAAAAAACATCAATTAAGAAAAGATGTAAAACATCAAATGGTATTAGCTCAACTGGTTAAATTCTTCAACTTTCAAGGAAGAGACCCAGATTCAAATCTTACCAAGAGATAAATCAATAATAGCCAAGATATTATAATACCACTATGTGTTCATGATGCAATATAGAGGGGGGGCCATTTCAATCCTATACAACCAATTTAAAATTTAAAAAAATATGTAAAACAGCCATAATTGCTTAATTGAAAATATGTATAAACCGAAAAATGATTGAAAAGAGTAGAAATACCCAAGTGGTTATGGTAAACAGTTTTTATGCCAATCTGGCCAGAAGGGACGTCCAAAATCCTCCAATTGATACCGAGCAAACAATTTTTGTTTTGACAACATTGAATTGGCTGTTTTGCCTACATGTGGTTGCCACCACAAAAGGTCTCTCCACAACCTCATTTGCCCAAAGATGTCCTGACAGTGTGATTCTGCGACTTCGTGCGGCCAAATATGTTCTGACAATATGATGTCCACTAACTCATGATTATCTTACTGCTACAAAGTATATTGACATCTCCATAATTTTATCTGGAAAATATGTATAATGACAGCAGCAGCCGAGATGTTTGCATCTTCACCACATACAGAATATGTGAGAAATATATAAAACTTGCTTCTGTCGTTTGGATACATGATTGCCTAGAAAAGCTTTTAATTTTCAATTTCCATGGTCCACCAGCATCACCATAATCTCTGCAAATATTGTGTTGTTGCTTTTCCCACAATGCTACAGTGCAAGAATAACCTGTTATTATACATTTGAGGTGTTGGCAGCAGCCGTCTTTTATTATATGATATGAATCAATGATGGCTCTTATAACAAAATTGATGGCACTAAGTCTCATGTCAATCCTAGTTCCACATGGAAAGAACTGACACAAAGAATTGAACCATTTCATAACAAGCACTTTATGAATACTTATCACAACTTCAACTATCACTGACAACTGACTGTCTGTATTACAAATGAATTGCTTCTTATTTGCTCAGCTTGCTATATAACATTGTTCTCAACATTCTAAAATTAGAAAGGATCCGAATGAAGCACATCTCACATGGAAACAGCTTGACAATTCTAATTTCATATGGCATCCCCCTCCCCCAAGGGTTTCTGCACACTACCTAGGAACAGTGCCTCTTCACAGACTGTTCTCATTTCTGAAGTACTTGGGTCCCAACATCCCCTGGGGAATATTTTTCTGAACTTTTTCATCTTTACATCAGCCTCTCTTGATGTTTACCAAGACTATACATTTTCCTATATCTATTTTGTTAATTTAGTTAAGGATGTCTAGTTTATGTTCATGGCTACATGCATCAATTATTCTACATATTATTTTATACTAAATAACAATATCTGGTTTTGCACGTTTATGTTCATAGAAATTATTCCAGTTCTGTCAATGGTTTCACTCATCCAAAGTATGAAAGACCAGCTCATACAACACAATATTAATCTGCAGCTTCATCACCTTTGGATTTTTTAACCAAGGTTATGCCTCAAGACTTGAGGCCTACCTTACATTTTGATAATAGAACCAAGCTTTGTGGCTGATTTCTCAAAGTTATATGGTGTGGCGAGAAAAGATTTTGGGTTTCATACTGATCATTATATTATTTATATATTATTCTCCATGGGGAGAGAACTAGAACAGTTTTCTAACTGGAAAGCCTAGTGAATACTTATTTTTTTTATTTTTTGGTCCCCTATCTGTATCATTCTTTACACTGTAGAAATGTGAGTCTCTAAGAGGATCCACTGTGAAAGATGCTCATTTTGATTATTTTACTTAGGTACTTACAAGCCCTAATGTACTCTACGTGACAGCATCTTCACCCTGCACCTCCAGAATCATTTTCAGCTTCATTGAATTAGATCTATAGGCCACTGCACCTGAGGCTGAGGGAGATACACATATTTGGTGCTCTGCTACTTGGAATGGATATCTTCTAGAAGCACTTCTGGCAGTCATCATGGATGGTACAAAGAAATTATTTCTCTTTGGTCAGTTGGCATCTCCAAAGATGAGTTACCTCCATTTTAAGTGCTCCTCCCCATCTTCTTCATGATAAGACAGCAATAAATGAAGCAGTTAGGCATGAAGTTTATGGACAATATATTTATATCACTTTGGTCACTCCATCTCGGCCTTGGAGTCCTAGGTTGGCCTTCTATACTAAACACTTTATGAAGGATTGTGAATGGCATTATCACTCGTCATGATTATATTCAGCAACATTGGACACAGCCTCAGGTATCAGCTTAGAGCGTGCTCACTACCATACTCCTCAAGAAGATAATGTATGTTGTCTTTGCTCTTCGTGGGAAGTGGAGACCAAAGAACAATCTTGGCCTCGGAGTCCTAAGTTGGCCTTCTATACTAGACACTTTATGAAGGATTGCGAATGGCATTATCACTCGTCATGATTAAATTCAGCAACAATGGAAACAGCCTCAGGTATCAGCTTAGAGTGTGCTCACATTAGTTGTGAATGGAGACACACCACCATACTCCTCAAGAAGATAATGTATGTTGTCTTTGCTCTTTGTGGGAAGTGGAGACCAAAGAACATTTCATCTTCAGGTGTCCTGTTTATTATGAGATTTATAGGAGGTACCATTGCTTGTAAAGAGAACCAGGTGCATTGCTTGCCACTTTTTCAGCTATCCTGACCAAAGATGCTTGGCTCTATACCTTCAGGAAGCTATCATTGTTCAACATCAGTTATTACAGGGGAGATCAACTACTGCTCGACTAATCACCTCATTCTTTCACTCTATATCTGGTTGAGAGTAACAAGCATTCATTTTAAGTTACATCTCTCCAGAATGTTAATGACAAATCTGTGCACCCTTGTCTGCATTCATTTTAAGTTACATCTCTCCAGAATGTTAATGACAAATCTGTGCACCCTTGTCTGCATTCAAGGCTGGTTACTAGGGCTTTGGTTCTTTCTTTTACTTGCATGCGGCAGGACAGGACTGTAGTTTTCATGACATCATGTTTCGGCCTAGTATTATCCATGTTCTCCCAGGATTTTCCAGCCAGGATCCTTTGAGTCCTGACCATTCTTCTAGAAGCATCATTAGATGTTGTATTGGCCCTTTTGGGCTGGTTATGACAACAACTGTGCTTCTACTTCACATCGCGCTACAGATCAATGTTGGCGTTTGGATCCTCCCTCCCTCCCTCTCTTTAACCATGATTGTTGGCTCTCTCTTCATCATTACAATTAGCATGTCAGGGTCTATCCATTTTGGGTCCAACCCTTGAGGCTGTAATTTAAAACCATACAGTTCTTCCACTTCAGTATTAACCTAGTTTCTTTACCCTAATTTAGCTTATTTTTGCGGTATTTTTTGGTTACTACAGTACCATTGCAACAGCTCTTTTTGACAAGTCACATTGGCCTACTTTGGTTGCCCATAAACATTAATAAAATTATGTTATCTTATTTTATCTGGGGGGATGATGTGGTAAGAAAGAATATAGTGTAAAGAAAAAGAAATTGTACAAAGAAGATCATATTAGCCATATGGATGCCTAGCTGGTTAAAAAAGATGTCAGTAAACAAAGTTCAATTTCAAGAGCAAACCATTTCCCTTATTTGAAACATGTCTAAGAAAATTCCTGTTAGGAGTAGTAAGAATTTGTACAGTGTCATAAACACAAAAGCCCTTTCATTTTGAGGATGTCATATGCCCTAGATACAAATGATAACTACTTAATTGTGTAAATGGAATAGCCATGACCGAATATGCTGCCCTGATCACCAGAGATGGTCTCCATGGACATTTGACTCATAATATTACCTTCCCTGCATTCTCCTAATGGACCACCCTTTAAATTGGAACCGTTAGTTTGAAAAGTATCAAAATCCCTAATTGATTAACTTGATATGAATTACAAGCTAGCCTTTTTAAATCTAGTTCTTATGTTTGTGTTTGATGTGCAAGGCAATGTTAAATAATATAGAGATTCTATTAATTTTGAAATTCAATAAACATCTATGCTATTAATGCTAAGTTACCGGTTCGCCCCCTAGGACCCCCGGATACTGGTTCGGTCCGTATCCGGTCCCGGTACGGGTCCGGTCCGCCTGTGGGTCCACCCAGGGTCCCGCCCGGGGGACCCGGATACGCTCGGGTCTGTCCGAGCGTATCCGGGTCCCCCGGGCGGGACCTTGGGCGGACCCAAAAATTATAATTAAATATTAATATAAAATTTAATATTTTTTAATTTTACCCATCTACTTTTGCGACTGTAAAACCCTAATTTAGATTTTTTTAATATTTCTTTCATTAAAAGCCCATCTACCCGGTTGCAAGTGGCATCGTTACGACATGTCTAAAAGACTTAAAAGTTAAAACACCTAAGATATTTTATTCAACATGTCTTAGCTACGAAACCCTAGCTATCAAACACCAAACCATTCTTTCGAGCTTCAGAATTGCAGAAGAGGGAAGAGTGTTGCGGGTGAAGAAGGCTTCTGCTTCAGATTTGTAGAAGTGTGCTCCAGCGCAAACCGTAGCTGCTCCAAGGCAAAGGTATGTTTAAAACTCACAGCCTTGAATTGCGCCCTTCTTTCACCGTAGAAAATATAATGGCCACCCTTCTTTCACCGCATCGTGTTTAAAATTCACAGCCTTGAATTGCACCATTCTTTCACCGCAGAAAATGCATAATGGTCACCCTTCTTTCACCGCAGAAAATATAATGGCCAAACTAAAAACTTAAAAGGCCTCACAATTGCTCATCTCTGCTCCGAAAGACTATTCCTTATGTGAAAAAAATTAAAACCCATATAGCTCTAAACATTCCTTATATTTCTCAAGCCTTGCCGACGATATCTCTTCTACGTGGCGGGCTAAATGTAAATATAAAATATTAAATTTCATTTATTTATTTATTAATTTTATTGTTTCTACACGTAGCGAAATGTAATTTTTAAATAATTTAAATTGTTTTGAAACATTTTGGGTCAGCCCCATATTTGTCTTAGCCTAAGACAAAAACATAAAGCTTTACTAAGAGACGTCTCGTGGTATAGTTTTTTTTTTTTGTTTACGTTAGATGGAACAACCATCATTTTTTATTATCAATTATAAATTTATAAATCATTAAAGTTCTATGTTTATAAGAATAAAAGGCTTTAAAATCAACTTTATGTTATAATTATTATAATATAAAATTTATGTTATAATTATTTTAGTATAAAATTATAATTATAAATTTATAAGTGGCATGTTTGTTATAATTATTATGGTATAATTTATAAACTATAAAATTATAATTATAGTATAAGTGGCATGCTTGTTATAATTAATATAGTATAAAATTTATGTTAAGCTATGTGCCCGAGAATTTAGATAGGGTCATATTAAATATTTTATTTTATTAATGGCGTTAACAATGGAGTAAAAAAATTGATAAAAATTTATATACAGTTTATATACATCAATTCGTTGAAGAAATATTTTGACATGTACACTAAACAATTAAAACAAGACAACTCTGAATTGTAGAATTTTGTAGATTTTTCTAGTTGGTGTACAAGTTAATTTTTTTAGCTGCTACTGTTTATTTCAGGTTCAAAGTTCATCAAGCAAAGGACAGATTTTTAAACTTTCAGTTTTCACCTACAGATTCTAAATTAGAATGGCAACAAGTGCAAGCTCTGTATGCAAATCCCGATTTAGAATTGATCCAAAAGCCCCACTATGGAAATATGTTAGTATGTTAGAGCAGCTTCCAGGGGGTGGGGGCTATGTATGGGTTTGCAATACTTGCAATGTTCGATATAGCAGCTCATACAGTCGAGTAAAAGCTCATTTGTGTGCATTGCCTGGCCAAGGCATTAGAGCTTGCCCAGGGTCAAAAGATGCACCAGTGCCAACATCTGTGATTATGGAATACATAAAAGAACAAGAAGACGCAGATGCTTTAGCTGCCTTACAGTCAGGTCATCCTTTGGCAAAGAAAGGATCTCGATCAAAGAAACCACCTACTGTCCCACCTCCTGCTGGTAGCCCATTTGTGGTTGCACCCCATCCATTTTCAACCACACCTTCCACACATGAAGAGGATTCTGTTCTTTCACGGAAAAGAACAAAAGGACCGTTGGAAAAGGCATTCCAAAATGAGTCTAGGGACATTGCAGATCAGACGATTGCACGTTGTGTGTATGCCAACGACTTGTCTTTCAATGTGGTTAGATCACCATATTGGCAAGATATGGTGAAAGCCATTAATGAGGCTCCAAAAGGGTACCAAGGCCCAGGTTATGAGAAGGTGCGCACCACTTTGTTAACAAAAGAAAAAAAAATTGTAGAAGATTCATTGCAGCCCGTCAGAAATTCATGGGTTGAGACAGGGTTGTCCATCGTTTTTGATGGATGGAAAGATGCAAAAAATCGTCCTTTGATAAATGTCATTGCAGTAAGCCCCAAGGGGGCAATGTTTTTGAGAGCAGTTGATTGTGAAGGGCAAGTGAAAGATGCCCAATTCATTGCTAACATTTTGATTGAAGCAATCGAATCAGTGGGCCCTCAAAATGTTGTCCAAGTCATAACGGACAATGCCAAAAACTGTAAAGCAGCAGGGATGTTGGTGGAGGCAACGTACGAGCATATATTTTGGACTCCCTGTGCTGTCCATTCACTCAACTTAATGCTGCAAAAGTTGGGGAATCAAATTGAATGGATAAAAGAAATTTATGCTGAGGCTGAAGACATTCAAATGTTTGTGACAAACCATCACATGTCGCAAGCTATCTTCAGACAATTCTCAAAATTGGAGGTGTTAAAGGTAACAATTTTGTATGATTATGTTTCAGTTTAGTTTGTTATAAATTTTGAAAACATTTTTGTTTTGTTGTTTAATTTTTTTTTATTTTACTAGGTTGCTGAGACTCGATTTGCCTCGCACACAATCGTCTTAAGGCGACTTGTGGAAGTGCGAGAGGCATTGCAAAATATGGTTATTAGTAACCTATGGAGTATATGGCGGCAGTCAAGCACTGAGAGGGCACAAAAAATAAAGATATTGATCCTCAATGATGATTGGTGGGGTCGTGTTGATTACTTGCTCAGTTTCACTGAGCCTATCATAAGCATGATCCGATTCGTAGACACGGATCAGCCATGTTTAGGAGAGGTATATGATGGGATTGACTCAATGATTGAGAAGATCAAAGCCATCATCAATACAAAAGAGCAAGATCCCAATGAGACATTTTTCAAACAAGTGCAGTCATTTCTAATTGAGCGGTGGAACAAAATGACAACTCCATTGCATCTCCTTGCCTTTGCATTGAGTCCCAGATTTTATAGCAATGAAATCCTTTCTTTGCCCGGTAGAGTGGCACCATATAAGGATATTGAAGTTAGTGAAGGTTACAAGGCAGCATTCAGAAGGCTCTATCCCGATCCTGAGATTGAGGACATAGTTTCAGCTGAATTCGGAGACTTCATTTCCTCTATAGGACATAGCCTTGGCGCTTGTCGTGACAAATACAAGAAGGATGCCCATATGTGGTGGTATTTGCATGGGCAAACAACCCCAACCTTGCAATCTCTTGCAATCAAAATATTATCACAGGTCTGATTTTAAATTTTAAAATTAAAATTTATATTTTCTAAATCTTGAACTCTTCAATTTTTTATTTTGCATTGGTTTTAAAAAAATTTCCCTTGTGATTTTCTTAATAGGTTGCAAGTTCGTCTTCATCAGAGCGGAATTGGAGTACATACTCCTTTATCCACTCGCAAAAGCGCAACAAGCTAGCAGCAAAGAAGGCTGAGGAGTTGGTCTATGTGCATTCCAACTTGCGCCTTTTATCACATATGCAATCAAACTACAAGGAAGGACCAACAAAGCATTGGGATGTTAGGGCAGAAGATGTTGATTTAGATGCTTCCCACTCCCATCATTTATTACTTGACACAGAGGCTTTGGCTTCGCCAAGCCAATTGAGTGGTGCTGGTGCTGGTGTTAGTGGGAGTGGGAGTGCTAGTGCTAGTGCTAGTGTTACTGCTACTGCTTGTGGTTCTAATGAATCACATGTTGATGTTGATGCTTTCAATGAAGACATTGAAGACGAATATTAAAATAATAAATATTTGATATTTCATTGTTTCAATATGTGATAGTGTTGATGTGGTTCATTAGAAATGTTGGCATCCCAGTTGTGATAATGTTTGTACCAATGTGAAATGCTTAATGTTGATTTAGTAAATGAAAATGTTGATTTAATAAATTAATATATGATTTTTATTTATTTTTGTACAGCCGAACCCAAGACAAAAAAAAAATTGTCGTACCGACGAACCGGGTTCTTCGAACCCGAACCCGAACCCAAAACGAACCGGTAACTTAGTATTAATGTTAAACAGGTAAGAATAGAACCATTTCCATTTGTAAAGATTATTCTATAATTTTGAATGGATCTCTAGTAAAAAATAAAGGGCACATTTCCTCATGCCGTGAAAGAGTTTATAGGCTTCTTCAATATAGTGTTGGGGAGAGGAGGTAAGTGTACCCGAACAAACTTTAGGATGCCATTGCCCCATCCCACAAGCCAATGTAGTGGATGAATCAAGGTGCACATAGTACATTTGGAAACTTCAAAAGCTTAATATATAATTCCCGTATATGTAGTGCACCACTGCATCATAGATGCTTCTAAATTCATTTACTCGAAAGAGAGACAGCTCAATGCTCTTGACCTCTTTTGCAATTGAAAATAGGTCACAGTTAATCCTAGTAAAACTAGGGTCATAGGATCATGGTCTTCAATACTTCTAGTGATACTTTTCTTGATTCCCGTTCTTTTACAATGGAGATAAGAAGATCCTCAACCCAATCATGTCCTTAAAACAGATATGGTTCATCATCTCTTCTTGAGCAGCAATGTCTTCAGATACATTTTCAAGATCTCACTTCAAATATGGGCCTCTTTGTAACCACTATCACACCTCCTCCCATTTGGGATTTTGCACATTTTTGTGGACTTGTAATGGAGTGCAATTCGGTGGTACTCAACACTCGATCCTCTTGTTTATGTCCACTATATCCCATTTGGGCATTTTTATACTCCCTCAGTAGGAGTTGATGTCACCATTGTGACTTTTTGAAGGCATCCTTCTAATTCATGCCTTCTTCACCTTGTTTTTTGCTTGCAAGGAATTGTGCCTTTGTTCTCTTTGTTGCATATTTTCTCATAGTTATTTGATTGCAGTTCGAAGCACCTGCTAGACAGGAATGGGAATCGACTATGGGTTCGATGCGCATGCTTCCAGTTTTGAAGCATGAATGATGTGAGGAGCAAGCAACATTTTGTGAAGACGATTGAAGACAATTACTACCTTTGCAGGAGTAGTAATCCCTTCTCCATTCTGTTGGGGCAATTGTATGCTCTTGAGTAGAGTCTCTGGCCAGCGTATGCTTCGAGACAATTGTATGCTCCCTATTTTTGAGCAAAACTTTCCACAAGGCTCTCTCTTCTTCTTCACCTACGAGGATTGTCTTTTTGGGCACTTGCATTTGATCTCTCCCACTTTTTTTTACAAGCATTGGAGTCCAACGCTTCTTAAATGAGGAGTTATAAGGGTTAGTATAGGAAATTAAGTTTTATTATTCCTATGTAAACACATGAGCATAATAGCTTCCGTTAAGTTATTCTTGATTTATATGATTTGATCTTCCTAAATTAGCACTTAGTTGCAATTCGGCGGATCTTCATATTTTGTATTTTTTGGCATCTTGGTGCCTGTATTATGTTGTAAATCAATAAAGTTTATCATTGAGGTTTTTAATCCTCAATAATTCTCCCACTTACAGGGTTGTCCCACACATGTGTAGAGCTGAAAAATGTTACAAAGCACCTCATCTCCAAAAGGGTTGATGGCAAAGGGGAGGCGATGCTTGCATTGTGACATGAGCAACTTTTCCTTGTTGAAGCCATCACACATTGTATGGTTCAGGATGTGGCATCTTGGCCAGCTTCATCCTTTTGACTCTTAAATGTAGAAATCAAGTTCTTCTACCTACCGCTATCTGCAATGAAATTTCGAGTCTCTATCTTGGGCCACATCTTGAAGTGGAAGAAATGGTCTTCCTCATCTGCATCGTCTAGCAAATCTTGTGTTGTGGCAATGATGGCATCAATTCTTCCCTTTATCTCATGTTGAGGAGAAGGATGACAACGTCTACTCTCATGGCAAAGTAAGCAATGGTCATACAATCAACAATGATTGATAAGCACGACATTCATATTGGTTATAAAATCAACTTTTATGATAAGCACACAACTTGCCCAATTTCTCTAGTGACTTGTTGGATTGATATTGTTGCAGTCATCCCTTGCTTTGTGATTAGGCATCAGCCTTGGGACCGATTTTATCCTCTTTGGGTTGACTTCTAGTTGCAGCCTCTTTCCTACACCTTTGTTTAAAAACTTTACCTCAACCTTTGTCACATATCTATATGCTTCTTCCATTAAGTGATATTGAAGAAATCCATTTGTGTTTAGATGTATTTGTGCAAGTTGCTATAATACTTGAGAATCTTATGTCCTACAATTTGTGTGCCAAGTTTTGTCAACAACTTGTTGAAGGTATACACTGATCTCTACCTTGGCATAGTTCCTGCTAATTGAGATATTGATTGTCGTAGTCACCTATTTAGTAGTATTTGTCCTCCATGGCATTGATGAATTCTGCACAAGGTATGTCATCATCAGTGTTCTCTCTTTGGGCTTAAGTAGCATATGCTTCCCACCAGTTGCGGACAAGTCTAGTGGCTCAAGAAGGCAAAGGTGATCTTCTCATTGTCAAATAAGTTATGGATCCAAAAGAACTACTGCAAATAACCTAGCCATTTCTTTGAAGTCTTAGCATCAATATCCACTTCAAAATTAGGAATATCAAAGTTTACTTAAACCTTGAAGAATGTATTTAGAATATCCTCCCCGTTGGAGGAGATTGAGTTGAACAAGGGATTCGTTAAAGAATATGTGCAAAGAAGCCAAATATCTTTGTTTTCTATTTGGCCAACAATTCGTACAACATTGTCTAGATGTGATGATACATCTTGATGTCACTCACCATCAAAGGTAGTCTATTGCAGCAATGAAGGTAATATGGATGCGTCACCTTACTCTCCTAATAGCCTAACCTCATGCAAGGTTGCTTATGTATGAGAATTCTACTCTGACACCAATGATCCAAATTTATCCGAGTGGCCCAATTACTACCATGCTAATAGACAAAAGAAAAGGTGAATAGAAAGACATTTTGCAAAAAATATTCTATATTACTAATAGAATGTTATAATGATATTTGTGAAGATAAGTATGAGATGTACAGATCTGTAAGAGAGATGTGCATGTTATGCCTACATGGTGAAGAAAGCTCCAGGTTAACTTCTCTACCAAAACAAGACACATAGAAGTTACATATATACTAAAGAAGCAAGGAGTCGATGGAGAAGACAATGTAGCTCATCTTCCAGTGATTACAAGAAGAGACACAATAGTTTCAAAACTGCCAACTATTCATTTCTCAATCAGCACCAAAAGGTTGACACATGATGATGGGTAGCATTGTCACCTCATCACACTAGGTTGTCGAGTACTAGCAGCAAGCTAAAAAGGGTTGGCACTAGGATAAGAAGGGTTGGTGTCATAATTGCCAAGTAATAGAGTGCTATGGTGATTGGCACCACACGCTCTCAAAATCTTATTTAAATCACATATTCAATTATATGTGCTACAAATGTGCATAAATAACTCTATCTCTTATTAAATCAAGGATGACTAGAGAACAATTAATTGCAATAGGTGAAATAGCAAAAGACAAAACCTTGTTAATATCATTCTCAAAAGCCTCCATGAACGATATCACATTTTCCTAACAAGCATATGTGTCATGTAGAATAAGGACCGCTCATTTTCTAGGAGTAAGTAGGTTTGTTCTTGCATGAATACCCAAGAATGGCCGGTTTAGGAGCAATGGTAGTGATAGTGTGGCATTCACATCACATATTAAAAGGATAAAGAAATGTGTTAAACAAACAACACCATCAAAGTGTAAAAAATAATTTTTGATTAAGAAATCTTTCAGATAACAAAAAAAAAAAAAAAGTGGGAAGAAAATGCAAAGAAAAAGAAAGCTAAAGCTAATAACAACTCTTAAATTTAAGAAATATCATAATTAAAATTTTATGGCAACATGTTCAACATATAATAACTGTGATTCTTGGATTGTTGATTTAATAGCATCCAAGCACAATAGAGAATTTGTTTAATGAATGAACTGTTAATGGCTATGATAAACTTGTGGTGCTTGGCAATAATAGTTCTCATGTAAATGCGATATAATCATGGGCCTCCTTGGCTGCGGTAGATACAAAATAACGAGTATGTTGTATGTATCTACTTTTACAAACATTCTTCATAACAAGAAGACAAAGCAAGAATTCTATAATGTTGTTCACTAGAGGTTACTATGCCATAAAACAAAATGAGGATGTAATTAGGCACCGTATTTAGGAAGGTGAAATCTACAAACTCTATGGAAAGCTTGAATGTAGCCTAGTAACCAAAGCATCTCAAAATACAATATCTATGGTCGATTTGGTCATTTGAACGACTAGAGTCATCAATACTGTAGCAAATTAAATACATGTAGACTCAAGAAGCAACATAAGAAGAAATTTGGAAATTCAAATAGCAATCTAAAGTAAAATTAGAATCAGCCCATAGTGATATGTGTGGATAATTTCCCACAACTTCACTTGGGGCAAATCATTTAATTGCATTCATTTATGACTATGCTAGGAAGAAAATTTTATCTTATTAAATATACGTTACAGGCATTGTCTTTGTTCAAAGAATTTAAGGCTGAAAATGAAAATTTCCCAACTAACAAAATCAAATTTTTGAGAAGTAACTGTAAAGGTAAACATAAATCTATTTAATTTATCACATTTTACACTGGCCATGGCATAACGAAAAAAATTTATATCATACACAATACAACAATATGGTGTGTCCAAAATGTAAAATCATATAATTGTGGAAACAGCTAGGAGTATATTGCAGGCTATAAATGTCAAATGGATTTAGGGTAAAGTTTTCAACAGAGTTGTTTACTTGTTAAATAAAAGTCCTCAACTAATTCCTAATATGATTCAAAAAAAGCTGCACCTGACAAAAGACAACAAAAACTGGAGGCATCATCATTCCAGACATAAGAGACTGATTACTATGGATGTTTTTTTGATAAGTAGGTTTAAGGGATTGAACATATTGTAAATTCCAATGACAAAAGTCATGAAATTGAGGAATTTAGAAAACAACAAACGTGAAAAGGGAAGTGAAAATACATAGTCCTTTTCTTCCTTTTTCAAATTCAAAGCTCCCCAAATAGTACATGCAAATCATGAAAGACTCAAAAGGCTGAAAATATTAGTGTTGACAAAGGTTTTCAAACAAGTAGTATGCCTAAGAACAACTACGTATTGTCTAATGCTCTAAGCATTAATGAAGCCATGTCAAATAAGGAGGCTCAATATCAGCTTCAATGGCAAGAAGCCTTTAAAAAGAATAATATTATCCTGAAAAATGACATTTGGGATCTTACTGAACCACTTTTAAACAAAAAGCCAATTGGTTTCCAATGTTTAAAAGTTGAGCTTTACATCGATGGTTCTAGTGAAAGGTACTTGACCTGTGGCCACAGTTCGCACACAAGTGTATGGTGTGCACTGTGGACTTCTAAAGAAACATTTCTATTAGTAGGAATCATGATTACACTAAGATTGTCAATCAATTCTGAACAATATGGTTGAAAACTACATCAACTGGATGCAAAGAGTAGCTTTCTCAATGTCATTGTTGATGACAATGTCTACATGCAGATGAGAATGTCTCCATGCAGCAATTTGTAAGATTTGTCTACGTTGGGAGGGGGAAAAAAAAAGTTATGATTGTAAGCTTAATAAAGCCTTATATATATGTTAAGGCAACCTTCAAGAGCTTGGCCCTCTCATATTGATGAGTACTTTATTATCTATGGATTCAGTGAATATAGATTTAGACATTCAATTTACGCAAAAGATAGGGATGGGGGAAATAACAAATGTCATGAGATCAAGTGGTTAAGAACCTGGACTCCCAAAGGGGAGATCCATGTTAAAATCTTGTCAGGCGACATGCATAATCACCAAATGTCAAGAAAAAATAGTTAAATTACCACATCCAAGTCTAGGTACGGCATAGCCCAATGAACATGGCCAGCTGCAGGTCCTGGGTGAATTTGATGAAAGAGATATCTTGAATGTTGCCAATGTTGAAGGGGGAATTAACCAACCAAACAAGGAAGATGAGGATGGTGAAACTATTTTGGTTGCACTCCACATAGATGATCTCATCGTCACTAATAGTGACACTAGTAATATCAACTCACAAAACAATTTTATAAGGTTTTTGATATGTTTGAAAGCCCCTGCATTGCAACTAACACATAGAAGTATGTCAAGGGGAACATGCCATATTTGTAAATCAGTATAGATATGGACATGGTCTCTTGCAACACTTTCATTTACAAGATTGCAAATCCATGTCTATTCCTATTAAAATGATGCTAAGTTAACTAAATATGCTTCCAATAAACTTGTTGATGGTACGTCAAGTAGGAGAGAAACTCATACTCTGAAAAAACTTGCAAGGCCAATTTTGACTCGAACTCAAGACTTCACAAAAAAAAAAACTAAGAAAATATATTACAAAATGCCTTTCCTGGCAAGTCTTTGCCACATTTTTTATCAATATTTTTCGAGTCCCAAGTTTTTTGATAGGTCATGAGTTCTAAAAATTCGGCAATTGATTTTGAAATATTGAACAAGTTGGTCTTTTTTTCTTGGCTCACAATTCACAAAGGTTGTTTTTTTAAACTTGTCAAGTTTCGTGACTATGGAGACATAAAATAGGCACCTTGTGGAAAATCTCATTTGTTTGACTAAATGTGCTTCTAAAAAACTTCTTGATCATACATAATATACGCAACTTCTTGAAAATATCATTAATTGGTTACCAGACCTCATATTAGTTACATCATTTGTGTGTTGTCATGATTTGTGAATGCTCCATCCATTGTTCATTTGAAGGATGCAAAGAGGATTTTGTGATATGTTAAAGAGACTTACAGATTTGGATTCTTCTTTACTGAATGTTTTGAGTTCAAACTCCATGGCTATACATACTCTAGATTGGTATCTTGAGATTCATGAAAAAAATTCTAAATCAAGCCATGTATCCACTTTTGACACTGGTGTGATTTCCTGTTGCAGAAAAAAGCAAGCTTTTATTTCCTTGTGATCAACTGAAGCAAAATACAAGGAAGCAGTTTCTACTACATGAGGCAATTTGGAAATAAGAAGGATTCTTATTAGTTTTACGCTTGTATAAAACGATACTACAACATTGTTATCTGATACTTAAAAGTGAGATACAAATACCAAAGAATCCTACTGGATCTAGGCATGTGGAGGTGCATCAACATTTCAAGTGGGAAGTAGAGCAAAGTAGAATAGTTGAGTAGGCTTTTGATCAATCTCATCAAAAAGCTAAGCACCAACAATTCTGTCAAATAGCTCCTGCAGGATCAAATCCCTAACGGACTTCCAAAGTCTTAACCGTTAGGCCCACTCAAGTTGTACACCATACTTCAGTGTCGGTGGATAAAAACTTGGATAACCACATTATCCCCATATAACTTAAGACCTTGTGGAAATTAAAACTACTTTTCTTTTTTTTGAATTTAGCGAAAAACCCCTTGCGAGGCCGCCTTGGTCTGAGAAACCACGACCAAGAGGTTCTACACCATCACAATCACCCGGGAGTCGCACACGGCCCTGACCGCACCAACATTATCAACTGGATTTTGGGTACCCAAGGTGCGTTTGGTAGGGTGGAGATTCAAACCAAAGACCTCCCTTGGAGGATTGCCCTACCCTCTCCAACTCACCTACAGCACGTGGGTAAAAACTACTTTTCTTTAACATCCTTTTTTTTAGATACCAAGGAAAGACATTAATCTCTAATTTTAGAAAGTACATGTTTAACTAGATTGTCAGGACCCACAGATTGTTCAAATTTGATATAAAGATAGGATATATGGGATTGAAACGGGTCCCATTTATATTACATTGTGACCACAGTGGTATTACAACCATAGTTGAGAAAATCGGCAGAATCGCAATATTTTGACGATTTTCTGCCATGCTGATGCAATCGGCAAAGAATCGGCGAGTCACCGATTTTTTGAAAAAATCGTCAAAATATCTGCCAATTTGTTTTCCTTTTTTTTTAGGCTGCAGCCGATTTAGGGATTTTTTTATGCAAGCCCATTTTTCAGTTGTTAATGTTTGAACTTGAAGTTTAAACCCTAAACCCTAGGGTTTCGGGTGAAGTGTTTTCTTTTTCCCTCCTCTTTTTTAGTAAATATTGTTGCCTGATAACTATGTATGCAAGCCCATTTTTCAGCTGTTAATGTTTGAAACTTTGAACTTTGAAGTTTAAACCCTAGGCTCTAGGGTTTTGGGTTTAGGGTTTTTTTTCCTCCTCTTTTTAAGTAAATATTGCTGCCTGGTAACTATGTATGCAAGCCCATTTTTCATCTGTTAATGTTTGAATTTGAAACTTTGAACTTGAATTTTAAAACCTAAACCCTCGTCTAGGCCCTACGGTTTTGGGTTTAGGGATTTTTTCCCTCCTCTTTTTAAGTAAATATTACCGCCTGATAACTATGTATGCAAGCCCATTTTTCAGCTGTCAATGTTTCAATTTTAAACCCTAAACCCTAGTCTTTTGGTTTAGGGTTTAGGTTTTTTTTCCTTTTTTTCAAGTGATTGTAATTTTGTTGTTACTTGTTTCCATGTGCAGGCATATAAAAAATGAAACCTTTTTTCCTTCTTGTTACTTGTAACTTTGTACCTTTTCATATTATAAGCAATACAAGATGTGTTTTGTCACTTTCATGTGTACTTAAAGCTTGAGCCTTGTATGATGTCTTGACATGAACTATTACTTTTATTGCAATATTTGATTTGCATAATGTTAATTCATTGTAATATGAATGAAAAAAACTTTTTCCCAATGAAAATTTTCGTTTTCTTTGATTTTTATTTTGGCGATTATTTTCCCGATTTTTTGTCGATTCTCGATTTTTGCCGATTCTTTGTCAATTCTGATTTTCTCAACTACGATTACAACCATAGTAGAGAAATTCGGACTTGACAAAAAATTGGCAAAGACCGAACCAGGACTCAGACTTGGGCTCAGCAAAAACAAAAACTAGGCAAGTAACAAAATCTCGACGAGCTTAGAAAAACTCACCGCATGAGAAAATCGGACTTGACAAAAACTTGGCAAGACCGTATCGGGACTTGGACTTGGGCTCAGCAAAAACAAAAAAAAACAAACTCGACAACTAAAAAAGAACTCGGCGAGCTTAGAAAAACTCACCAAGTCGAGCTAGATTGACTCAGCAAGCCAACTTGGACCCGGACTTGGCGAGTTTTTCAAAAACTCGTCGAGTTTTGTAACTATGATTACGACAGCTTGACAACTACGCATGTATCACTTCGCAAGATTCGAACCTGGTCTCCTCTCTAAAAGTTGAGGAAGTTAACCAGTTGAGCTCATGCCATTTGATATATAACTATATGTACATTCCTAGAGCTTCTCCAAGACAATTTGCTTAGGCTTTGATTATCAGATTGTAGTGATTGGGATTATTAAAATGATCAAATGAGATGTATATAGGCTCAAGGTGTTGAGGTATACAATAGTTGGCCCAACGACACATAGTTACAAAATAATAAATATTATTCCCAAATAGAGCCTAAAGCAAAATTGTTATCACTGGAAAGTTAACAAAGGACCCAATAAGTGGATTTAAATGTTCCAAGAATTACAGATCAAACAGCTGATAATCTCACCGAACCTTTTATATAGGTTGAAATTTAAAAAGTTCAAAGTAAGAAGAATAAATTAAACATCACAGGGGTTGTCAGAAATAACGCTTAATCCCTATGTTTGAGAATATTATTGTTGTGTTCGAAGCTAGATTGGGATCATGTTATTTTAAACATAGATCATAGATGCATGTACATTAGGATTCTGTTTTTTTCCTTTGTTTTCATTCTTCTCTTCCTTGTTGACTCACCTTCCACATGTCCTCACTTTTATGCACATGCCCTAGTGAACCTTAAGTCATTATGGCTGACATCGATTCTTGTTGTAGTGCATCTTTTAGATTATTCTTATTTCACTCTTGTAACTCGTATGATATGAATCATATCACATAACATGTGTTTTACCACAAAAGAACCCTTCAAGTCTTATTAATAGATGGTCTGCTGTAAATCTATGTACATTAAAGAGTTCTTTAGACTTGTACTTTCGAGTCATTGATTTATATTGATTTAAGATAAGTTTTTTAGAGCAAGATATCTTTCATCAGAGGAATATTTCACCATAATTGCTTCACAATGTACTTTTCTAACTCACACACATGAAGCATTGAACAATATATTTTAAGTTTTTAACCCAACGGAGGAGCTATTCTCAATGGCTGCATTTTTGGCTTTTGTCATTGCTAACTAACTTCTGGAATCACACAACTTCAAATAACATTAGTGATACATGACCCTGAAGAGTTCATTGGTTCTTGAAGTCTTTCCATCAATAGAGGAATTACTAACAAAACAAAAAGTTGCATGAACACTGATCTAGAAAAGATGCTCCACAAGAAAAAGAAAACTGAGGCTCAAAAATATAGGGAGACACAAAGAAGAGGACAGTTGAGTAAGAAAGCAACCCCATTCAAAGGACCTACAAGACAAACCTTCCTAAAACAACCCAAACTGAGGTACAGCATGATTAAGGAACAAGTACCCATCACGTGCCAAAGATAGTAGGAAAAGATGCCAGTCAAGCTTCTTCACACAGAACCAAGACTCAAGTTGGCAAACACAGGAAAAACCAGAAATAAAACAAAATAAGCAATCTCCCTGCTACTTGCAGAAATTAGCTATACTTTGTTCAAAAAATCAATTTCAAGTGTTAATCACATAACGTGAGAAAATGAATCAATAGATGATGACAGCAAATAAAGAAATTGAATAAAAAAGCCCAAAATGTCGAGTCAAAGAAGAAGAAAAAAGAGGACTTCTGAAAGCATTTTGTTCACCAGCTTTATTCAGTAGACCCTGCAGTATGGAGAAGGATAATACCAACTACATGGCAAATAATATCAAATTCAGTTTAAAAAGGTTAAGAAGACTTAGATAATCCAGCCAGTCGAATGGGTAGTGCAAAGGATGAATGTTTCTGCTGGCAATTCTCAAAAACAATGATAAAGAAGGGTAAAATATATAGTTAACGAAAAATTGTGACAATAACACAAGAACTAGGACACAAACTAGTAGTGCTATCTCTAATGTAGCCCCTAAAATTGTCCAAATCAAAGCCAAAGGATTGAAGTTTTTAAAACAGAATATTGAAGCCTAAATGGACAATTCCAAATAACAAAAGCTTGTACACTATACAAATCATAACTATATATTCATGGCTGTAATTCAAGATGATATCAAAAATATCAAGCAAAAAACAAGTTATCCAAATCAAAGCCAAAGGATTGAAGCTGTTAGAATATTGAAGCCTAAATAGCCAATTCTACATAACAAAAAACTTGTACACTACACAAAGCATGACTATATATTCATGGCTTTTCTGTCATCCTCGTGGAAGATTTTAAAAGCACTCTCTATACTAAAGATGCAAAGGAGGTTTTTTGTTATAACTAACAGCAAGCACAGTTATCTGCTAAGTTTATCAAGAACAATCGACTAAGGAGGTAATTTCCCTTGGTGTGACATGAAGCAAATAAATCATTCCATTGTTGAAAAAAAATAAAGAACCTTTGCTTCTAAATAATGGACATATGGCAATCCACGTAAGGAAAAAAATAAAAAAAATAAACAGGGACTGACCAGTATGTTCTACGGGGACATGTCCCGAGCCCCAGGAGCAGTTTCTGAGATGCATTCCACTGTCCCTAAACACATCTCACCGTTGAACATGACCCCCTTCCCAAAAATTTATGGAATACTGTGATCACTGACCCCTGATCTTCTTCATTGATAAATTAAAACACACGCAAGCAGTAGAATCTCAATTTTCGTTATCAAAGATGTGGGTGGGGTATCCAAACCTCTAATAAGTCATATATCAATGGTGGAGAGAAGCAACAAATCTAAGAGCTTCACATGAGACAATGAAATTCAGTGTGCAACACATTTCAATAAAAAGAAAGTGAGTTAAGCAAAAAACGTGTGAAGAGACAATGAGATCTTGCAGACAACATCGTGTCGGGACACTCCTCACTAGATGCAATAATATATTGGACAATAAATGGTAGTAGTGGCAACATAAATCATGCATTCAATGGGTTGAAGAATGGAACAGAAACAGTGTTTTCCCATAAATTTGTGATTAATAAAAGAATGATGCCATTCAAAAAACAGAAAGAAGCTTCCTCAAGTTAAACGACAATGAAAAGGCCCTGTTAATTCTTACAGCATATTCCAAGTATGCTTGGCAGTCAACCATAATTCAGATTCCTGATCCAATTCCAAGGTCCAGGGCAGCTCTCTCTAGTATTTTATGAGAAATAAAATACTAATGATGGAAATTTGTTATTTAAGCAATTCAAACATAAAGTTAGAACAGATGTTTGAGATAAACCATAAAACAGGACCACAACAAAAAACATTTTAGCATGAAAAACATTTAGAAACCAATATGCCATTTGAAGACTATAGGAGTGTCAAAAAAACACAGTTAAAAATGAAGGGGAAAAAATCCTTAGTCATTGCATGAGACAGCAAATCGAACTATAATCTTAACACAAAATGATAGTCTTGCAGGACCTGCTATAAAGAAGCAAACTTACAATGCATACAATGGAGTAGCAGAGAAATAACTATGGAATATCTACTGCTTGGAAAAATGCCTAAATGCAAGAAAGCAACATAAAAACGGAAATGTAAGACCCATACAATACTCTTTGAATTACCTATGGACAAATCTCAAGTGAACACTTGGCAGGTCACAAAGACTTAGAGAAAACTATTTCAGAGAAAATGCAAACCAATATACTTGACAGATCAGCTATGAAAAAGCCAGACAACTTCAGCAGGACATAAGATCCCAAACAACACACTCGCAATAGTACATCAAGATGAATTTAGATTGGGACATCCAAATGTAACCCACAGTATTGAAGAAGTAAATGGAAAGTTCAAGAATCATACAGGTGAGGTTATTTGGCTCTACACGTTCAATACAGTATACTCCACAAACAATGAAGCAGACCTATATGCCATGGGTCTCCACATTCAAACAAGCAATCATAGAAGATTGTTCTCATGGCATTCTAAATTTCCTCAATAAACAGAATGTAGGCTGCCTGGTTTGAACTTGTGCTCGAATCAGATATGATAAAATTAATAATACTTGGCCATAAAATTATCAACTGGCATTAGCTCAATCCGTTATATTCTTCAATTTTCAAGGAAGAGACCAAGGTTCCAGTCATGCCAAACAATACATGCATAATTGCCAAGCTGTTGTAATAACACTATATGGTCATGATGTATTACGAGTGGGGCATGTTTCAATCCCAAATACATTTTATTACATAATCTTTTAGAGTTCATTTAACAATTAAAAAGTTGCTTAAAATTTTAAAACAAATATCCTACATAAATATAATTTATAATCAATAAATATAAGACAATATTGATTATAAACTCTATACTCTGATAAAAACATTCTAATTTTAAACAAATTACTTTTAAATTAGCTTTTTAAAAATTTTAAAATAAAAAATTAACTTATATAAAACTCAATATTAAAAACATATGGTCAATTTATCTATATTTTTAATTTTTAATTTAAATATTATTTTAATTTTAAATAAATATTAAAGGTCAACTTTTAATATTAATAAAGTCTAACTTAAAAAGTATAACTTATGTTACACCAGAAGTGATTATCAAGGATGAGATGATTGAGCATGGTACAATGGTTCTTAATAGCAAAGGGTAAGGGTTAACATGTAAGTTCCATGACTATTGGTCAACATTTTCAGAGATTCAAAATTGGATCAAGTGGAAGTGGGGATTAAATTCAAATTACTCCATGACTTTTCTTCCTAAAGGTTTTTTCCTCATCACCTTTTTAAGTTTAGGAATTAGGGATAAAAAATGGGTCGTGGCCCATGGTTTAGGGGGAGAGAGGCTTTATATTTAATATCTAGGGGTGACAATTTTTCTGTGAAGACAGAATCTATTAGAAATCTTCCAGCTTATCAATACGGATGTTTCAAATAATATTGGCAATACACTAGGGAGTTCATCTAGGAGGGACCAACTACTAAGGAACAAAGCATGTTGTATATACCCAGATATGTGTTGTTATGTATATTTCAACCATCGCCACAATCCATTAAGATTAAATATGAATCAAAAGAATAGGAGCAACAAGTGAACTATGATAACATTGCATTCTGATGCCGCAAATGTTATCGGACTAAATGCATGGCAAGAGATTGTAAAATGAAAATGATGGAGAAAAAGAAAAAAGATTGGTCATGGAACTGTTGGAAATATTAAGCATATTGAGTTGTCATTGATGTCAAAGGGTTGATGTCAAAAGGATGCATGGTATTCAAGGCAGAAATATTCTTCAAGGATGTGTAGTTGAAAAGGTTGGAAAATTATTCAAGGCAAGCATATATTTCGGATGGAACAAGGCAAGGAAAATATTTATTAAATAAAGGTTTATAATATTTAAATATTATAAAGGAAAAGACAAAGGTTTAAGGATGCTTGGACAAAAGATTTAAAAAAGGTTCAAGGCTTGGGACAAAGGATTTAAATAAAGGTTTAAATGGCATGAGGACAAAAGTTTATAAAAGCCAAGGACCAAGGCAGGGACATAAATGTGCAATATTAAATCAAAGGATTTAATTATTACAAGGGCTTAAAAGTTAAAGTTATAATATTTAATTTAAATATTATAACCCAAAGTTTTTGGCGCCAACATATGGAAGAAATTTGAGTTTATTTTTGAAGCCGACATGACAATTTTGTAAGCCATTTGGAAGCATATAGATATGGTGATTTATTTACCTTTGACATTCACGACTAACGACATGCAAATAAAATTGAATACATTGTTTTCTCTGTGAATGCGAACGGCAGAAATATAAGAGGATAAGACAATGAAAAACAAGCCAGGGATATACGAAGTTTATCTTGCGCGCCTGTAAGTTCGTTCGCTGGATAATCCAGCTAGAAATCTGGATCTACGTGGAGGTTTGTTGGGCAGAAGGTCAAGGGGTCGAACCCCATGGATGTCGGTTGTGTTTTGCTATGGAGAAGAGAGGAATCGAAACAAATACTATTGCTTACATCTGACGTCTCGTTCGCCGGGGTAGCCCAGCCAATTGTGGGTTGTGCGTGGAGTGCTTTTCGCGGGAGGTCACTGTGTCGATTCCCGTCGTCGCCGGTTTTGTGGATTTTGTGTTGGAAAGTGCGCAAAACATGGTTTAAGTAAAAGGCACCCCTCCTTTGGTCTCAGCCACCATGGTAGCGCAGCTAGTCAAGGTGCTTGAGAGAAAGTTGCTTGTCGTGAGGTTGGAGGTTTGATTCATAGCAGCACCAAAGGTACTAAAATTTTGATTAAAATTTTTGGATTAAGGTTGAAGAAAAATAAGGTGTTGGTGTATTGTTTTCAGATTATAATTTTTGAAAGTAAAGGAGAAATAAGGTGTAGTAAAGATTTTTGTTATTTGTAATTTTTGAATATCTTAGAAAGGAGAAATAAGGTGTATTTAAGATTATTGTTATTTGTATTTTTGAATATCTTAGAAAGGAGAAATAAGGTGTATTTAAGATTATTGTTATTTGTATTTTTGAATATCTTAGAAAGGAGAAATAAGGTGTATTTATGATTATTGTTACTTGTAATTTTGGCATATCATAGAAAGGGAATAAAAAGGGTTTGTGTTATTAATGAAGCTTTATCTTGTGAGAGAAATATAAGGTATTATTTTTTAGCACATTTTGATAAAGGATTTTAATGAGAATATTTTGATATCTAATTAAGAAGAGAAAAAGGGATTTACTAACCAGTTTTTGAAGTGGCACAAGAAAGGGAAATTATTTTTGAGACAGGTTTTGAGGACACATCTTCATCAAAGCAGTTTTAGAGGTATGGTGATTTGATTCCTTTCCAAAGGGTGATGTTTGTTTGAAGAAAATATTTTGATGTCATAGAGTTGGAGATATAAGGATTAAGTTTATGTGCATTGTTGGAAATATATGTGCTAGGGTTTGAGAACAAAGTTGTGCATTATTGTTGAAATATATGTGCTAGGGTTTGAGAACAAAGTTGTGCATTATTGTTGAATGAATTTGAAAATATACTAGCAAGGGTTATAGACCAATCTTGTGAAGCAAATCTATGCATTAGTTTTAAGTGATATTTGGGAATAAATTTGCAAAGGCTATAGACCAGTTTTGTGAAGCAAGTATGCGCATTGGTTTTGATTAATTTTGGAAGTACATAAGAAGGTCAACTATCAAGTGCTAGACTAGAGTATCCTTTTGAATGCAATGAATGTGAGACATGTGAAAGCGACAGACTTAATGAATGTGAGAAGAACATATTGAGTATTTGTAATGCATATCATTCTCTATATGTTCATGAAGAAAAAGAATTATGGGTAGAATATGTCTGAATTACTTTAATCAAAAAAAGCACTTTTGGAAAAGATATATGCAATTGTTTCTATGCAAGAATTAGTAATGTTTGAGCAATTTCTGTGAACAGCATTGAGGCAGATTTGAGCAAGTTATTGAGGCAGAATTGAGCAGGTTTGTAAGCTGAGTTCTGAGAAGGTTTGAGGCAGATTTGAGCAAGATCTGTGAGCAGGTAGACTAAAACCTATGCATCCCTTGGAATTGGAATCTATCCACTCTTTCAATTTGGATGAGTTCTTCATTGACCCTTTCAAGGTAGCCTATTAGTTTACCTGCATCATTTGAGGGTTTTTCTCCTCTATTGTGATAGCATGCTTGGTAATTATAGGGGATGATATTGTTGTTCTATAAAATTATTGTTGCTTCGTATGAAGCACAATTTTGCATAGACTAGGATTAGGGATAATATGCTATCACCAAACTCTAGGTTTGCATTTCATACTACATTCTGATCATAATAGCACATTCTATATTCTATTCATCATATTGTTCTATTGCACTTTATTCTATTTGTCCATCTTCCAAAGCTTAACTTTCACTTTTGTATTTCAAAGGTCAACTAAAATGACCTAGGGGGCTCGACTGTTGCACCTCTAAGCATTATCATATAGTGGCCTAAGCAAGCCCCCTAATACTGATCATATTTTTCAAAGTATTTGTGAAGCTATTTTGCAAGAATAGGAATCATGGGATGTTACTAGATGAAAGATAAAGCTTGGATCAACCACCACGTGAGATAAGTGCCCTAATAAATATTTAGGCTGTTTGTTGGGTGATTTCTATTTTTATCAAAACCCTAGATCATAAATAAAAAGAAAATATTTAATTAAGTTTCTAGGCATTTGAAAAGATAAAAAGCATATAGTGTGCATCTAGGGTTTTATATTACTTGTGCATTTCCCTTGAACCCTTGCTCAAAGATTTCATTTTGCAATCTTAGGATTAGAGATCATTCCAGGGATAGCTCTAATCTTCTTGCATCTTGCATTGTTCTTTCATTTCATACCTTAGCTATAGAAAGGCCAAACATAGGTGATTACTCTAAATTGAACACATTAAACACATTCCACCCCAAATTTGGAGTGAGTCCTAAAACCGTTCCTGGTGAACCCTTCCCCATCACACTGAGTGTAGAGTTATAACATATCCCTACAGTTCACCTCGACTCCCAGTGGATCCCACCAAGAATCGTACACGGCAGTGATTTCAGCAGGATTGTAGAGCATATTTGAGCAAGCCTTGTTAGTAGGCTTGGAGCAGATTTGAGCAGGCTTTGGAGCAAACCAGAGCAAAGGGGATCGGTGTCTCTTGTGGATAGAGGTCCAAGAACTAGAGGAAAGGGGATTGGTGTCTCATGTGGATAGAGGTCCATGAACCAAAGCAAAGGGGATTGGTGTCTCCTGTGGATAGAGGTCCACAAACCAGAGCAAAGGGGATTGGTGTCTCCTGTGGATAGAGGTCCACGAACCAGAGCATGGGGGATTGGTGTCTCCTTTGGGTTGGTGCCCATAAAAATTGTAATAGGGAATTGGTTCCCAAGAGATTTGTTGAGAAAATTTATAAGAAATATTTTCTCCGTGGACGTAGCCCACATTGGGTGAACCACGTTAAATCTGTGTCTCTTATGTGTGTAATGATCTGTGCATTGTTTCATTATTGCAATTGATAATATTGGATAATACTGCTTTGGAAAGAAAAGTAAAAAGTTTTATCTTATACTTGTTCACCCCCCCCCCCCTCTCAGTATAAGCTTGTGTTCTTCAAGAACAAACTTCATAAAACAGTTTGATCATATTGTAGTAGAAACTTGATTCCACTCCTAAAAAGGAGGAAAAGCAACCCTATATGCAGCATCAGATGACAACGGCCATCATAGTTTACTCGTATCAACCGTTAGAAGACACAAAGAAGGATATAAGGAATGAGGAAGTACACCTTGCACTTTAGGTTCTCAAGAGCAGCGTAATAATGTAATGAGGATGAAGGATATCCATAGTAATCTAGGGTTTTATGGGCAGCATAAGGTAATTACTACGGAGGTACATCCTTTCGCTTTGGGGTTTCCTATGCAACATAAAGAAGAAAGTGCTTTTAAAGTTATTTCTTGGACTTTAAATCTTCAAAGCAAGACAAACCATAGATAATAAGTCTCACTAATAACAGTATGGAAAAGTTGAAGAGCTTGATGAAGAATCATTGATGGGAATGAAAAAAGGAGGAAGACCTACAAAACAAATCAAAGAGAAGGAAACTCAAAGGGATATTTATATGGGAAAACAAAAGCAAATATCACAAATGTTAACAAGAAGTGGGGCTAAGACCAAAAATAAAAACAAAAAGTAACGATAAAAATGGTATCTTCGAATATTGGCAACATGAATAAGAACCCTAAAAAAAAGAGGTACTAAATAATTGACAGGTTGTTATAGCCACCAGATTTTTAGAGAAAGAAACCGGATAGCAGATATTTTAGCCAATCGTGGCGTTGATCTTCATCTTCGCAAAATTCAAATTTAGAAGGCAACGAGCTGCACAAGATTTTCTCTCTTAATGAAAATGTTATCAAGGAGTTGAATGTCATAATATTGCAGTTTGAGGAAGATGAAGAATGTCTTTGATAGAAAGGCAAATGAAGAATATCTTTTATAGAAAGGCAAGCTGTATATGGTTTAATTAACCTGACAAAAATGTTATGACGGCAATGTAATGTTTTGTAACGAGAGTGGCCCCAATAGAAGCCACACATAACTTATTAAAATATATATATATATATATATAGCAGATAACATTAACAAAAATTTATTACAAAAAAAGTACAATAAGATAAATAAAATAAAATCTACCAATAGAAAACCTAAAACAAAAAATTTGAGAAAATATTATATAATTGCACTTGACAGCATACCTCCCTTTGTTATTGTAAGGGAAGAAAGGGTGTCTACAAATCCATGAGGTAAGCTGGCAATCTCCTGTAAATCCTCTCCCAAACCATCCATAAAGGATCTCAAGCAAACCATCAAAAATTGACGAAAAGTTGCAAATAAAATTCAGGAGGTATTACATTGAAAATATGGCAAAAATATACATGAGCAGCTATGTAGAAAAACGATAAAATTGTACATGTTCATAAAAGATCATTGAAGATGATTCTCAATTTCCTCAATAAATACAAGCTGTGCTGCCTACTTTGAACTTGTGTTCGAATTCAGATAAGATAAAATTAGTTAGAAATGGTCATTTAAAGAATTGGCCATAGAACTCATTTTTACATCCAACCAATAAAAAAATGTAGTTATTATAATACAATACTTCAAAAAACGTTTATAAAAATTATAAAGATATTGTCTAAGGCATCATGGACTAAACATTAAAAAGGAGGTAACCCAATGGGGTTGGACCAATCAATGGAATATCAGGAGTTTCACAACATAAGCAAAGGTTCTAATCCCATAGTCAAACACCCTATAGAGCCATGAGCACACATGTTGCTAAGGATCAAACTTATCGCGAAGGATGGACCCAAGATCAAGTGCAACAGTATTATGAATCCAAACTACCATCATGTTCTCTACAAGCTCTGCCCCATTGTTAAACTTAATATTTTAGCCCAATGGGTTTGGGATAAGTAGCGAGGATCAAGGAGTTTCACACCGTAACCCAAGGTTTCACCCATGTGAACAAACACGTTGTATAGCCATAATAACACTGGAGTTAAGGGTCGAACTTGTAGCAATGCATGAATCTAGGGTCAACTAGCCATAGATATATGTGCATCTTCTCTACAAGTTAGGCCTCAACAATAATAAGGAATTTCAAAAACAGTAACCAGTATGCATTCATGACAATGCAACAATAATGAATGCTCCTGCAATAATGTGGGCCATGATAATGCAGTTATGTTGTAATACTATGATAATACAATTATATTGTATGTGGGAAATCTCATTTCAACCCCCAATTTATCTCTCAAAATATTTTTTTTTTTTAATTGATTATATTGAAATGGGCCCCGCCTATATGACATCGTGACCATATAGTGGTATTATAATAGCTTTGCAATTATGCACGTATCGCTAGCCAAGGTTCGAACCTGGCTCTCCTACTTGAAAGTCAAGGTTTTGTACAATTACTCGTGCCATTTGATTTTTTAAAAAGGTTCACCCATGGGATTGGAACTTTGGATTATCGTGTTAAACTTCTCACTTCTAACTACTTGCTCCAAAACCCTTGGACAAAAAATATATATTTATTGATTTAAAATTAATAAGGCATTTTTTAAATGGCTATTTAGGATTGAAGCATGCCCCATCCATATTGCATCGTGAATACACTTGGCAATTATACATGTATCACTTGGCAAGATTCAAACCTAGGCCTCCTCCTTAAAAGTCAAGGAATTTAACCGACCATTTGATCAATTTCAAAAGCACTTCTATAATAATATATTGTTTTAAATTTAATTAGTTAGAGTTTAATTAGCCCGTTATTGTATGTAACTGAAGACAGGCTGAGGAAGAAGTATCCTTTGCGATTTGAGAACATTTGGCTCTCCCACCCAAGGATGGAAGAGAGAGTTAAAGAATAGTGGCAATTGGAGGTCACAAGGACAAATATGTTCGTGGTGGCAAAGAAACTGCAGCATGTCAAAGCCCAACTAAAAATCTGGAACAAGGAAACCTTTGGGTGGATCAATGAGAAGAAGCGACAGATTAAAGATGGCATTGCCCAAGTGGAGATGGCAATCCAAGAGACAGGAGGGTTTGAGGATCTTGCTAAGCAGGAGAAGGAGAAACACAAATTTCATATTATAATTTTCCAAGAGGAGGTGCACCGGCGACAGAAATCCCAGGTCACATGGTTGAAGAAAGGTGATCAAAACACAATATTTTTCCACCTCACAACAATCATACACAGGGCTCCTAATAAAATCACGGAGATCAAAAAAGAAAATGTTGAGTATTCTCAAGACCCTGAGGAAATCAAACAGATAGGGGTGAATTTCTTCAAGGAATTACTCTCTGATGATGAACCAATTGAGGACACAATAGGGGAGAGCCTGTTAGAACGTATTCGCTGCCTGATATATGAGGATATAAACAATAGTTTATTGAAGCCCTTCACCACGGAATATGTCAAGGATACAATAATGTTCTCCCCAAATAATAAAGTGTCTGGCCCTAACAGATTTCTGGCAAAATTCTTCCAGCATTTCTAGGACATAAAGGGAGAAGATGTTTGGAAGGCACTATGTGAATTTCAGACCTCTAATGCCCTACTAAAGACATGGAATGCCACATTCTTGGCATTGATCCCTAAAGTCCAAGGGGCCAATGAGTTCAAGAATTTTCACCCACTTAGTCTGTATAATACCATTTACAAGCTATTTACAAAACTGCTAGCTAACCGATTGAAGTGTCAATTACCCAAGATCATTTTGAAGGAACGGGATGGCTTTGTGAGCAGAAGACAGATAATTGATGGTATTATAGAGATACATGAAGTGTTGCATTTTGTGGATAGGAGAAAGGGGGAAGGGATGTTCTTGAAATTGGATATGCAACAGGCATATGATAGGGTAAATTGGCATTTCCTAGACAAGGTCCTAAGCAAGTTCGGCTTTAGTCCTGAATGGAGAAAATAGATTAGCACATGTGTGTCCTCTGCTTCATTCTCTGTACTCATAAATGGGGAACCTGCAGGTTTTTTCCAATCCCAACGCAAACTCCAACAGGGTGACCTGTTTTCTCCGTATCTCTTCATCATTATGGAAGAAGTTTTGGGCAAGGCTATTGGAGCAAGGAAAGGCAATGGCATGATCGAAAGGCCGGATTCCGGCAACAAGTTTTCCAGCCACCACGCACCATCAGCTTGTGGATGACACGATGATTTTGGGGCAAGCTTCATTGATGGAAGCAAAGCAAATTCTAGAGGTCTTGAAATATTATGATGGGCGTCCCAACAGAAGATAAATTTCAATAAGAGTAAGCTATTCTTTCTAAACACCCCCCACTTAGACAAAGGAGGATTGCTGATTTATTTGGGTTCCAGATAAGCTCCTTCCCTTGCACCTATTTGGGTATTCCACTCTTCAAAGGAAGAATCAAGGAGAATCTTTTTTTTTTTTTTTTTTTGAATTTACATGGTGGAATCGGTAGCCGCCACGAATCCGGGCAGGCTGTCCAGCTTTTATGGCTGCCACAATATTCTGCGCTGTCTGCCCTAGAAGCCGCCACACAGATCTTCGCGCAGTCCGCCCCTATAACCACCATGCCACAATCATTTTAAACCTTTTACGCCGCTGAAAGCACGAGGAAAGGGACAAGCGTTCAGTCCGGCGAGGCCCGAGATTTGAACCTTGGACCTCCGCCCCCTTATGGGGTTTGGATGAACCAATTGGTCTACACCTCGGACCTAATCAAGGAGGATCTTTGGAAAGCCTTCGTGGACAAATTTAAAATGAGACTAGCAAATTAAAAAGGTGTTACACTCAGCCAGGCAGGCAAGTACCAACTCATTAAAACCACTCTTCAAAGCATCTTGGTTTACTGCTCTTTTGTATTTTGAATACCAGGCGCAATGACTAAAAAGATTGATCAAATATGCAACAACTTCTTGTGGACTGGAGTGGAAGAAAAGAAACGGTTGGTGCTAGTGGCTTGGAAGAAGGTATGCCAACCTAGGAAATTCGAAGGGTTAGGCCTTAGGAAAATAAAGCATTTCAATTCAGCTTTGCTTGGAAAGCTATCCTGGAGACTCAGTATTGATGAAAAAACAACTTGGGCCAAATACCTAGAGGGGTAACATATTTTCCTGAGGTTGGAATCCCTCCTGAGGGGCTCAGCCCTCTTCGAAGGGTTAGGCCTTAGGAAAATAAAGCATTTCAATTCAGCTTTGCTTGGAAAGCTATCCTGGAAACTCAGTATTGATGAAAAAACAACTTGGGCCAAATACCTAGAGGGGTAACATATTTTCCTGAGGTTGGAATCCCTCCTGAGGGGCTCAGCCCTCTAGAAAGGAGTTAAAGAATGCAGGCAAATGTTTCAAGATCAAATAAAATGGAATGTTAAGGAAGGCTCTCAAGTTTTCTTTTGGGATGATATTTGGCTGGAGCAGGTTCCACTGGCTCAAATCCCAATCTTCAGGGAGTTGGAAGTTTGGGCATTAAGCATTCTAGGGGCTATGGTGAACTCCTATATCTGCATAAGGGATGGTAAGAAAGAATGTAAGCAAATTTCCCCAGAAAGAGAAGAGCAAATGGAAGCAACAAACACACTCAATAGGAGATTACAAAGGACTTTCATAAGTGAGCTAACTGGAAAGGATGATCTGTCTTGGCTGGGACATAAATTTGGCCCCTATTCAGTAAAAGAAGGATATAAATTCATGACAAGGAACAATCATGACCCACAATTTCCCAACAAGAAATTTTGGATAAAAGAATTAACGCCAAAAATTGCCTTCTTCTTTTGGTTGGCCTTCCTAAACAAGTTTCTAACCATTGAGAATTTGAGAAAAAGAAGTATGTCGTTGCCTAGTTGTTGCATTTTGTGTTTAAAAGGAGATAAATATGTGGATCACTTGCTACTACATTGCAACTACTCTAGGAGGGTGTTCTGGGAAGTGTTTCAACATCTGCAAATCACATGGGTCATGCCTCAAACGTTTCAACAGTTGGTATACCAATGGAAGATTCCAAAAAGCCTAAGGAAACAGCGCTCTTGGTGGGATATGGCCTTACCGCACTATGCCTGGGCCATATGGAAGGAACGTAACACAAGGACTTTTAGGGAAGAAAGGTTTGATGAGAATGTGTTGGCCAAGAGGATTAAAATCATGATTGATGAAAATGTAAGCCTTAAACTGGAGGAGGAGGAGGAGGATAACAGGAGGAGGACTTGTAGGCTTGTAATGAAAATGAATTGCAACAATCATGATAGAAAAGGTGTCGAAGCCCCATCCCCGATCCAATCACTAGACCCAAAAGGAAAAACATGGAGTCATAATGTGTGGAGTACTACTGGCAAGGAAAAAATTTATCCAAGAATTTGGAGTTGGAGGTGTCAATTGAAGCAGTTTTCGTTAAAGTTGCACGAGTTTCAAAAGGTGAAAGTGGGAAGGGTAGCGGACGAAATGGAGTTGAAAAGGAAAATGGCTAGACTATCCAGGTCACAGATTGTGTTTGATCGCTGGTCATTGAGAGTTGGAACAAGAACACTGCAATTTTGTTGTTCTTTGGTCATATTTTGTAAATTGGCATTATAATATCTCACTCTATGTAAACAGGTTTTGGGACCTTGTATAAAAAAACTTTTTTTACCATTATAAAAAATATATATATACATATATATAAGGAGGAGGATAAGAATGAAGCAGAGGAGGAGGACTTGCAGGCTTGTAATGAAAATGCCATGGTAACATGGTGATGGTGTCATATGAGAGGGGCATGTTTCAATCCCATATAATCAATTGAAAATTTTTATCTATATGCAATTTTTTTTACTTAAATAATTTTAAATAAATCCTAAAGGCCAAATTTTGATATTAGAAAAATATTTAATAAAAAAAAAAAAAAGTATACCATACATTTTAGTTGAGCCTTGTGTAAGGAGCAGCTACAAACAACACACCATCTACTTCTTCTTTGTCCCATTTGCTTACACCATTTGAGGCTACTTTTTCAAACAAAAAAGGAGAGAGTGAATATAATAGGTAGCTCCATCAACATTGAGAGAGTTGATGAAATGTTAGATTAATTGATTCAAAGCAAAAGCATTAAGCATTCTATAGAGCACTTGTCCAACTATTTTTTGTTGAAATCTATGGCTTTAAAGAAATAATAAAATTTCCAAACAAATCTCCAACTTATACTCAAGTTTGAAATCATATTGTTGCCTCTCTTGCAAAATGCTTACAGGCATAATGCTCATCATGGGAAGTCTCAAGTGTGGAAAAAATATGTTAGCATGTTGGTAAAACAGAAATGTCCAAAAGATGGGTTCATCAAAATTAATTTTGGTGGTGCTTCTAAAGGAAATCTACGGAAAGCAAGCAAAGGTGATGTTCTTCGGAATGATTAAGGCAAAATTCCTTGCCTACTTAGAGTCATATGGAATTTCATCTAAAAACAATGTAGAGACCATGGCACTTTTTACATGGATCAAGATTGCCACTGAAAAATGACGGACATATAGTTCAAAGTTCAAACGATGGGGATTTGGAAATTATTATTAATATTGTCAAAACAAATAAATATGGGGATTGGAACAACAATAGCATCTTTCTTATGTCCATCAATTATTGATGGAGGATGTATCTTGGAAATATCAGCATAACAAGATAGCCAATAATTTAGCCAATCCCAACGATGATCTTTGTCTTGATGAAATTCAAATTTTGGATGGTAGCTGACCAGATGGAGATATATTTCAATTGAAGGGGATTCACTTATTATTAATAATGCTGTCAAGAAAAAAGGATGTGTGGAAAGGGTCAACAATCACATTATTGTTGATGTCCAACAACTATTGATGGAAGCAATATCTTGGAAATGTCAGCATATCTATAGCAAAGAAACAGGATAGTTGATATTAGATATTCATTAAAAAGAGGACAATTACAATTCATAATCATTAAATCCAACCAAATACATCATAGTATCATACAAATGCAAAATTTCGAAAATATAAAGCAGTTTTTTGTTTTCCCCTCCTCCCCCTTGAACTAGATAGTTGGCCTTGGCTTTCAACAGGTGATCAAATTGGAGGCTTCTCACGTACAGAATCGTCATGGTATATCTCCTCCAATCCTCTCAAATGTTTTGCTTCCTTCTCAAGTGCCTCAAAAAATGAACAAGCTTTCAATGAAACCTAATACCATTCTTAGCTTCATTATCCTTTTCTTCATCCTCGTTCATTTTCTTTAAATTTTCCCAAATTTAAATTCTCGTGGTAGAATATTAGGAAGACGTGACAAGAAGAATCTGTTTGGTATAATAATAAACGAATGACTATCAACATTCAACATACTAGATTAAGTGGAATAAGCTCAACCGGTTAGATTCCTCAACATTTCAAGGAGACCCAAGTTCGAATCTTGCCAAACGATACATGGATAATATCTTTGTTGCAATACCACTATGTGGTGATGATATAATACAGGTGGGACCCATTTCAATCCCATATAAACCATTTTAATAAAATGCAATTACAAATATTTTGCCTATTACATCAATTAGTATCTTTCCCCAAGGGTACATGGAACTATTAAGAGATCTCTATATTTTTATTGCACTTACGAACTTAAGCTTACCATAAATACCATGGTCACATTCTTGGAGATTTTTGTGGATGTAGTTGAAATTTTAAAACTCCTCTAAATACAGAAAACACGTTATTTTTAAAATTATTAATAATGAAACTTTATAAAAAAATTGTTCACAATCGGAGAGAAGAAAATAAGGCCAAATGGCCTTTTAAAAAAATATTTTTCCTAATCAAGTGGCATTAGCTCAACCTGTTAAATTCTTCAACATTCAAGGAGGAGACCAAGGTTCAAATCTTGCTCAGCGATACATTTATAATATCCAAGCTTTGTTATAATACCACTATGTGGTGATGATGTAATACGGTGGGGCCCATTTCAATCCCATATAACCAACTGAAGAAAAAATTTATGTTCCCTACTATTTTTTGCTAATTGTCCGAGGCTTGCTGAGTTTCCCACGAGAAATATCATCGCAAGTTGGTGAATTTCTTGGCACTGAAATAAAAATAGAAATCACGAGAAACCGGCAATTTTTCTAATTATGATCATGAGAATATTCAATTATAACAATAAAATTCTAAAGTTATTGAAACAAAGATATTCAAGCAATTCAAGTCAACAGCATTTGAGACAACCATAAACAGTTATCAACTTACAAAGACATTCCATATGTATAAAATGGATCTCACATAGTTTGTTCCAATCTTGATGCAGCATCATTCTAAAGTTTTGATGCAATCTTACCGCTTATTACCATCACATGTTTCACAGAATTACTTATCTTTTGTGAACACTAGAAATGTGGAAGAAGTGAAGTCAATGAAAAAGATTCTCAACACCAGTTTGAAGATTTCTAGCAAAGGTTCAAAGTTGACTTTTCAAAGAACCGGACGATATTGTTAAACTAGGAGCCCTCCTATACCTTTAAAATAGAGGTTCCGGTCTTCTATCTACTTAAAGTACCTCCCGGAAAGGAAAAGGTATCCCATCTACCTCTTAGAAAAGAAAAGCCCGGCACTTTGATTGATTTGACCCCGCGCGCGGATCCACCTCTATAGTATAGAAAACCCACCCCAAATAGTTATAGTTCGCCGGTCTCGATCGAATTTAAAGCAATCTACTATCAACGAGAGAACCCGGCCCAGGAGATCTATAAACGAAAGAACCCGGGAGATCTTGAGACGAAAGAACCCGGGATAAAGCTTTAGGAGGCGCCCGCCCTTCTCTACTCTACCCCCCGGGCGGGGGGGAGTAAAATACTCGAAGCAGGAGAGCACAAGCACGATATGGTTTCATCTACTCAAAAGCACTCTTATCACTTGGTAGATCCAAGTCCATGGCCTATCTCGGGGGCACTCGGGACTTTGGCAACCACCGTTGGAGGTGTTATGTACATGCACTCATTCACAGGAGGTTCAACACTCCTCAGTTTAGGCTTGATCTTCATCCTATATACCATGTTTGTTTGGTGGCGGGATGTGATACGTGAATCCACGTTGGAGGGATATCACACCAAAGTTGTACAATTAGGACTTCGATATGGGTTCATTCTGTTCATCGTATCGGAGGTCATGTTCTTCTTCGCTTTTTTTTGGGCTTTCTTTCATTCCCCTTCGGCACCTGCGGTAGAGATTGGAGGTATCTGGCCCCCCAAAGGGATTGGGGTTTTGAATCCGTGGGAAATCCCTTTTCTTAATACCCTTATTCTCCTTTCATCCGGAGCTGCCGTAACTTGGGCTCATCATGCTATACTCGCGGAGAAGGGGCGACAAGCAGTTGTAGCTTTAGTAGCCACCGTTTCACTGGCTGCAGTATTCACCGGGTTCCAAGGAATGGAATATTATCAAGCACCTTTCACTATCTCGGATGGTATTTATGGTTCTACCTTTTTTCTAGCAACGGGGTTTCATGGTTTTCATGTTATTATAGGGACTCTTTTCCCGATCATATGCGGTATTCGCCAATATCTGGGGCATTTGACCAAGGAGCATCACGTCGGCTTCGAAGCAGCTGCATGGTACTGGCACTTCTCTACCTAAATTTAAAAATGCCTATCCTATGAAAACCACGCATTAGCTTAATATATAACCTACCTTATAATTATAACTTATTATTAGGTCATTTATTGATGGTCAGGTCAAAACGATTGAGATTCTCTAACTTATAAGTTATAACCCCATGGAAATTATATAATCATCTACCAGTTAATGGAAAGGGCATCACATTGATCTCTTTTTTATATGCTACATAATATATTGAATTGTCTATGTAGTTCATGTCAGTCATGTATGGTGCCTTCCACTTGTCTCAACCAGACCAATACAATTCTCTATTTGAACAATGAAAAGGCTCTGTACAGTATCAGCCTGAAACCCTGCAGAATCATATTGCTACACTTAAGCAGACTCCACAGCCCAAAAACCGTGAACTGCACCATGTTCCACAGAATATTAAGGATTCAAATCCAGGTTTAGTTATAGCCTGTTCTACTTTTCTGATTAGGTTAATGTTCCTTGTTGGCATGGATAACAGTAAAGGATAAAGAATGCAGATTTGTAATTTTGTCTATTGCTTAATGAATGGACTTAGCATAATGGTATAATTAAAGAAATTTGAATTAATAGTCCTTTGGCACTAGTTTATGGACAACATCTTCCCTAGATATGTGATCACATGTTTAAAACGCCATAGCCCACAGTTCTGTCATTCAAAAAGCTAATATGGGAGAGACAATGTTTGTTTATAACATATCTTTGAACATTGATGTCTTTGCTAATAGTTATGGAAATTTATGTTTTTCCCCTCAAAAAATCGACAATGTATAAAATTGTGTTTATTATGCTAGAGATAAATTACCTGTAAGCTCCTCCATGTTGGTAGGTTTAATATCGACAATGTTGAAGCATTGGTCACTTATTTCCAAGTTCCACAAATTTATTCGTAGATCATCTGCTGATATGTAAGTTTCACCATCACTGCAGGACACATACATAAAAGAACAAAATTTGATGTTAAAAATCCACTACACTAAAACACATTAAGATGAATGCATGTAAATAATAATCACTACATAAACAAAAATGAGACTTGCTTATTAAAAATCAAGTATTGTTGAAAAATGAAAAAAAATTATAGACATTACTGAGAAACCTTTGCCTGCAACAACAATGAACAGTAATTATGCAGAGAGGACCAAAACTGTTGATGTAACAGATATGGATGGTATAACCATTGCCACAGAACACTTTTCCCCATGGATTCTTGGTGGATATCAGAAAGAAAAGCTGTGATCAGGGTCTTAATAGGCATGCGGTAACTGTTAAATTCCTCTGAAGGGTTTCAAATTCAACACATCGATATTTAATGTTCTTCAAGAGAAAAGCATATTGAATGTAAACAACTTCCAGTACAAACATCTTTTAAAGAAATAAAACAGAAGTACATTAATGTCCACAAGTGCCCAAAGTAGGTCAAGAAGAACTGACATAACAGCAATGTTTAAGTAAAAGATGCAAGGTTTAAAAGGGGCAAACCCTCAAAAACAGAAAGAGAGAAAAGCATCTAATAAAATAACAAGCTAGAAAAGCAACAAGGCTCATATAGATTGAAACTAATTTTGAAAGCACTGATAACATCAAGTATAGATGCATAGACAAGGCTTGTATAGCCACAAAAGCTCAAGGTGCCAAAGTACAGGCACACATATCAAACAAAGCATATAAGGTAAAGACAAAATCATCTTTTCCTCTGTAAGGGGTCTCATATGACAAATAGGTAGAGTTGTTAGACGTTAAAGGAAGCACTGTAACCAAGAAAGGTTTAGGAAGTACAAGCAAGAAAATTAGCATTAATGTAGAGTTGAGATTACAAAACTTTCAAGATGATATGTACCTAACTGTGTTTTAACTATTATTATGAACAGGCATGTCCCCTACTCTATCACTTGGAGGGCTACATAATTGCCACCCTCTCTTGTGGTACAGCATCATATTGTTACATTCATATATTAATATATAACAGTTCAGCTCCGCATATCATGTCTATATACCATATCATGAGGTATTAGAGCTTGGATTCTGGAAACGCTATGCTGCTACTGTTGCACTGAATGAAAATTATTAAGGCTGAAAATTGCAAATTAGTGGAAACCCTACTCAACCATGGGTAAGTCAAGTTTATACGATGGTGTTATACCAGCAAAAATTCAGGAATTCAAGTGCCATTTCATCGGTTCTCATGAAGAACATAGAACAGCATCAATGGGAGGACTGTAATGTCCCCTTCCTAGTTTATTCATTTGATATATGAGATTAGCCTACTCTCGGGCTCCCGTAGGCTAAGTGCGATGTAGGGGAGTCCATTCTGGGCCATTGACAGTCTTCAGTGGTCAAATTCTGGTGGCTTATTGAAGAAACTCACTATATATAATCAGTCACTTGGCTAGGGTTTCTGCCAGAGCGGAAGGTACGACTGGATTGTTTGGCTTAATGGGTATCCAAATCCATGATTTGTTTGTAAGTTGGGTTGGTGGAGCTTGGAAATTTTAATGCCCGAAGATATTTATATAAAATTAAATTAAATATATAATTTTATATACATTATTATGTTATGAGCAACGAGGGTTTGCGTCGGAGTATTCACGGGGATACTGGAAGCAGAGCATGGGGATATTGAAGCAGAGCCGATAGAACGGAGAAGATTCGAACTGTACATTGAACCAGACAAGAAATATCAGCACAAAAAAATTAAAGGGTTTGCGGCAAAGGGTTTTTGCAGAGCAAGGAGGGTTTGCGGCGGAGTATTCACGGGGATACTGGAAGCAGAGCACGGGGATACTGAAGCAGAGCCGATAGAACGGAGAAGATTTGAACTGTACACTGAACCAGACAAGAAATATCAGCACAAAAAAATTAAAGGGTTTGCGGCAAAGGGTTTTTGCAGAGCAAGGAGGGTTTGCGCGCAGAGTATTGTATTAAACATCTATTTCATCGGGTAAGCATATTTTTTTGTCCTCTTTCGATTTATAAAACAATTTAAGTAGGTAGGAGAAATACATTCGTTATAGGGGTTTGCGGCAGAAGGTTTTATTATCAACAAGGGTTTGCAGCAGAGGGTTTGCAGAGCAAGGAGGGTTTTATTACACATTTATTTCATCGGATCAATAGTACAGAGGGTTCGGCTATAAAGGGTTTGAAAATGGAAGAAGGGAAGCAACAATTGCAAGAACCAATATATGTCAATGAGAAACAGTATTGGAGGATATTAAGGCGTCGACAAGCTCGAGCAAGGGCAACAACAATGAAAAGGGCATATCAAAAAATAAAAATAAAAATATTCTACCACATAAACAGGTGGAGAATAAGGAACAATCAAAGGCAAATCACCAAAATGAGTTTTCAGATGAGGAAGAAACTTACAGTCCCACAACTACACCACTCATGTGGGCACCAAGACTTTATGTGCAAGAGCTAATGAAGATGAAAGAGAAACTTGAAAGCATGGAAAGGAGGGAGAAATTAAGAGAAACTAAATCAGATGAGGTTATAAACACCATTCGGAGGCTGGAAAAGGAAAACAACCAACTCAAGGAGCAAGTGTCAAAGCTACAAAACCTTGCAAACATGGGTCAACGTGAATGGCATGTCCTCAAACAAGCCATCCATCCCCCAATCAATGATGCAATAGAGGTGGAAAAACAAATGCAAATCAAATAAAAGAGGTACAGAAAACACTCCAAAACATTGAAACAAGAGAAAATGAGCTACGAAATGAATTAGCAAAGGCAAAGACATGGTCTCAAGTAGTAAAAGAACCAATCAATCAACAAAAAGAGTTGATAGAGAAGCAAGTAAAAATTCAAATAACAGAAGAGAAAGAAAGACATGAGAAGTTAACAAATATAATCATCAAAGGGTTGAAAGATTATGGGGACAGGGAAGACACAAATCGTTTAACCAGGGACTTCTTGTCAGATCGATTACAATGGAAGGGTCAGATAAAAAAAGTAAGCAGAATTGGCAGGCTGAGAGAAGGAGGCAGAGATAGACATATTCGGGTCACATTGATGAGCTACGAGGATAAAATAAGGTTACTTAAAAACAGAGGCATGCTGAGAGGGTCACAATTTTATTTAGATGATGACCTAACATTTTTACAAGAGGAAGAAAGAAATAAGGAATGGGAAAAGGTGAGGGCAAGCAAGGAATGAAGGGAAACAGGCATATTTAAGAAATGGAAAGGCATACATCACATCTAAACAAATCCAAAACAAATAGGGAGTATGGCCCGCCCGGGAACATCTTACAATGGTAAGTTGGAACTGTAGAGGTTTCCCTTGGAGAAGAGGACCCGGGTTAGGGCCCATTGCTAGAGACAAAGATATAATCATATTGACAGAAACACATGAACACGATGGATGTAGGACTCCATAATTTGTGGGATACAAAAAAATAGCAATATGGAATAAAGCAGCAGAAAAATGGCAAAGGGCATGGGGGTATTATGGTTTTAATAAAAGAGGAATGGGATAGGGTCATTAAAATTGAAAAACAAGATGAAAACAAACAGTACATCTGGATAAAGATCCTAGAAAATAAGTCAGTTATTAGCATAGCAGCATGTTATTTTGCTCCCAAGAATTCTAAATTCTATAAGAAACATGACCTTAACAGAGAAGACCCATACTCCTCCCTAAAAAGAGACATTTCAATATACAAGAAGTTGGGGGAGATTATATTAATTGGAGATTTCAATGCAAGGACAACAAATAAGCAAGCTAACATTCTAGAAGGTAACGAAGATATTGAGATTAATCCTCTTTGGATGCCATAAGAGGAAAATCAACAGTGGACCAGGACTTCATAAGATGAGCATGGGGCTATCACGCAATATGGAGAAGAGTTGTTAGGTCTTTGCAAGGATATACAATTTGATTATTTGCAATGGGATGAACAAATGGAAAAATTCAGGAAAGTATACATGCAAAACATATAAGGGACAAAGTGTAATAGACTATGTAATATGCTCACATAATTACATACCAAAAATAGAGGAGCTAGAAGTGGAAGATTCTCCAGTGGAACTTAAGTCAGATCACAACCCAATTGTTATGAAACTTCGAATGCATGGAGACAAACCAAGGGAAAAACACTTGCAAGGCAATCAAAATAAATATCCTCACAAGGGAAACATTCTCTTAACGGATGAAAATCGACAGAATTTTAGAGCAGTATTAAATAATAAGTTACAGGAAAGGGAAGAACTACATCACAGTAGTAGAGATTACAGTAAGAGTGAATGGTTAATGCACGTTATTCAAGAAGCTCTAAACAAATGCAAGAGAGCTAAACCTAAAAAGAAAGAAAGGAATAGCTTCCCAACCAACCCATGGTTCGATGAAGATTGCAAAAAAATGCGAAGATTACTAAAGGAACCAACGGGTAAAACAAGAGCAAACAAAAAAGCATATGAGAAACTGGTAAGGGCAAAAAAAGAAGAATACACTAGAACAAGGAGGAAAGAATTGATTTATTTAGGGAAGCATGAACCAAAGAAATTTTGGAAGGAACTAAGCGTGAAAAGGATGCAAACTGAAAATAACATAACAGTTAATCAGTGGTTGGAGTATTCAAAACAACTGTATCAGCGTAGTAACCAGCAGGAGACACCCCCTACTATCATTGTCAAGAAAGAACTTTTCACAATTGAAGACATTATTCAAGGGATAAAAAAGTTAGCAAATGGTAAAGCCCGTGACATAGACAATCTTCAAGCAGAGCATATAAAATGGGGGGTAGATATCTTGGCACCGCAAATCAAAGAAATTTTCAATGAGGTCATACAAAATGGCTTCCCTACCGAGTGGACAACTAGCTTGACCATTCCTTTGTTTAAAAGTGGAGATGTAAATAATCCCTCAAACTATCGAACTATCATGATCAACCCTCTCTTTGCAAAGTTGTTTGGGAGTATGATAGAGCGTAGGATCAGCATATGGGCGGAAGAAAAGGGAAAGAGAGCAAAGGGGCAAGCAGGTTTTAGGCCCAAGCACTCAACTATTGATCACTGTATCACGCTCGTACACATAGTGGAAAAAATATGGGACAAAAAGAGGAGGCTTTTTGTTGTTTTGTAGACTTCAAAAAGGCATTTGACACAGTGCCAAGGAAAAAATTATGGAGCAGAATGGAAGAGCTAGAGGTTCCAATTCACTACAGGGCAGCAGTTCACAGACTATATGAGCATGTAAAGGCTAGAATCAGAACACAAGAAGGGTTATCTCGAATGTTTTGGTAGTGACATAGGTGTCAAACAAGGTTGCCCTCTATCTCCGACCTTATTTGGGCTGTACATTGACAAGTTAGAAGAATGGATAAACAAATTTGGGGGAGAGGGTGTGCATTTAGCCAAATATGTGGTAAAACTCCTCATGTATGCAGATGATGTAATTCTTGTGGCCAAAACAGCCAAAGATCTAGAAGATCACCTTCAAGCTCTAGAACTCTTTTGTAAAGAAGTTGGGATGCAAGTGAACACGAGCAAAACAAAAATTATGATTTTTTCAGCAAAAAAGAAGAAGCAACAACTCAAATTTCAGTTTGCAGGAGAACCGCTTGATGTAGTAGTAGAATACAAATACCGGGGCATAGACTTTCATGACAAACTTAATTGGAATACATGTAGGATGAAAAGAACTCAAAGTGGTTGGAGAGCACTATATGCACTTCAAAACAGGTGTAGGAATGCCGAGTTGTGGGACCGGAAGACCACCAAGGTCTTATTTGGCCTACTTGTTACACCGGTTCTGTTGTATGGTTGCGAGGTGTGGGCTAGTGGCACAACAAATGCAAAATGGAGGCAAATAGAAAGGATTCAAAAATATCTAATCACAAACTTTCTCAAAATTAAGGCCACAACCCCTTATGAAATTATTCTAGCTGAAACTGGAATGTTCCCTTTAGAAGCAATTGCTATGACCAAGCTGTTATGTTACTTGAAAAAAACAGAAAACATGACAAATGATAGATGGCCTAGGGCAGCTAGGGACGAAGAGTTGCATAGGCGAAAGAATACATGGATGAAACAAAATCAGAAATGGATGAAACGTTGGGAAATCAACATAAATGAATGCCCAAATGTCAACAAAGACATAAAAAATTATGTGAATGAAAAGTTCAGAAGTGGAATGTGGAAAAATGCAAGCAGGAAAAGACAATATTATATTGCAAATTTTAACCCAACGTATGACCACAAGGAAAAAGCGTATATAGGCGCTGAAATCAAGTGGAAGGAAAAAATACTCATTGCTCGGATAAGGACTAGCTCTCATAGGCTTAGATGTGAAACAGGGAGATGGACAACGCCCAAAGAACAATGGGAAGAAAGGATATGTACTCTATGCAACACAGGGGCAGGAGAGACAGAGGAACACTTCATCTATAAATGCCCGAGTTTTTCGGATATCCGTGACAAATACAAAGAAACACTTGGGAACGAGTTTATGACAGATTTATTTGAAGACAAGAAAATAAAAAAAGTTGGAGAATTGCTAACACAAATCAGCAGGAGAAGGAACAACCTTCTCAAAGATATTAAAGATCATATGATATGATTTGAGTAATTGTACTTCCATATTTGAGGTCCCATAGACCATATTTGGGTCTCGCGGACGTAATTAAAATCTTTCATTTCATTCATTCTTTCATGAAGGGAAAGGTCATTTAAGTCACTAAATAAATATAAAATTATAAAGTGACTTTACTAGCATAAAAGTAAAAGGGGACTTAATGATAAATGATGATGTCATTTTAGAAGCGGGTTCTAGAAGCCAATTTGAATTTTGAAAAGTTCCCTCCAAAGCCACCAACCTTACCAGGAATTTCTATAAATTGAGATTTTGGCTCTCATTTTGGATATCCAGATTGAAGACGGGCTTTGGGTATTTTGGGAGACTTCTTGCAGAGGTTATTTGCAGGGTCAAGCTCATTGGGAACGATCATTTCCAGTGGGAACATCCAGTTCGGGTATGAAACATTACCCCTGTTGGATTGGTGATCAGATTCAAGACAAAGATTTCATTGGGCTTCATTGAGAAAATCGAGCTGGTGATTGGAAGAGATAAGAGGTGGTTCGAATATAGACATTGGAGTTCATACTCAGGCTGCTATTCAACATTCAACAGAATCACATGGCTGTCCCAGGGCAGACTGATGTTGTTTTGAGGAAAGCTCCATTCTTCCAATAGTTTCGTTACTGAAAAGGTACTTTCCAGGCACCAGGGTTTATACACTTTATTTGGTATTGGAAATCGAAATTGTATTCACTGTTGAATGAACAATTTTCAAATCATTACATGCTTCAAGTATTTGCAATGGTATTCCATAAGTCTCTGCATTATTAGTAATTTCTTATTTTTCTGCAATTAAGCCTGTGCATTCCTGAGTTCCTTTATAAACCAGAAAATACAAAAAAAAATATAAGGCAGATCCGGGTGGGTTGTTACAGAGTGATACCCCATAGCAGTGCTTGGAGATAATGTTGAGCCTGCATACGGTAACAATTATACTATTCTATTAAGCTATAAAGTCGGCTGCCATGTGTGTGTGTAATCTATGTAGCTATTGAGATAAGATAATTTCATTTGTGTCTACAGATGTCCAAACAATAGGACTTGTTAAAAGGAGCTGCTACAATGCACTGTAGTAACCAATAAGTACTACGAAAAACCGTAAGTTAGTATTTTTATAAAGTTAAGCTTATAGAGCCGGTTGGCTATTTAAAAACATATATAAAGATAGTATAATTTATTTATAAAAAAAAATGCAGAAAGAAGGAAAAAATGTTATAATATAAAAAAAATGCAACCAAACATCAGCACCACACAAACTATCGAACCTAATTATAAGTAATGAAAAATATAAAGGATTATGGAACAACAAACTCAAGAGGGATTCATTATTACACAATTGTAGCAAAGTATGAATGGATTCTATTGTGAATTCAATCAACCTAACAGCCAATGAACAGTTAGAGAACCTCACAAATTGGAATAATCATTTAGAAATAATTTTAAAATGCATTGTTAGCAACCACAGGCAATGCAAGTAGAGGTTATACTAGCAAAATGGTACATCATGAGAAGCCCCATGCATTCACCAATAGAGGCCATACACGGTGTTATATTTGAATATAAGAATTACAACATGTAGAAACATTGCAAAAGTGCAAAAGCAATGTATTTGAACGATACATTCAAGAAACACATAGGGTTAATGCAGTTGGTGGAAAACATTGGAAAATCGAGATTTTCACTTGCAAGAAAAACCATAGGTAAACACTCGAGAACTTTTAGGAATTTTTATTGAAGACAATTGATTCTTCTCATTAGTTATAAAAATAATGTTGGATTTCAGAAGTCATGAGATTGAGGATGTGCTCAATGACAAATGGAGGTGTAACAAATGAGGCATAACACTTCTCAAGACATAAAAAGAAAGCCATTCTAAAAATAAAGTAAACCTTAAATTTAGCCATCTGATGGTCTAAATTTTTTAATACGGTTTGTTTAAAATCTAGCCATTTAAAAAAATGGGGAGCCCATCATTTCAAAACATGGAGAAGCTTGGGCCATGATTAGGGGCATTGTATCTATACGTGGCACTACAGGTGCTGCACATATTATCTGGCTTTGGCCATCCCACCCTCTTTTAAATGGCATGTGGCACCATGGTGGATCGCCCATGTAATACTCCACATGCACAACCACAAAGAATCTTGTGCAGGCATTGGCAGATGCTTTGATGGGATTCTCCAAGGTTTACAACTGAATTGAGGTCACCAAAAAGGAGCTATTTACAAAAATGAATTTAGATGCTATGAATCTCAAGTTGATGATGGCATCAGAGACTCTAATGTTGGGGGCCACTCATTTTTTGGCCCCAGAAGCATCTTACTCTGGTCAAAAGTCCTACGGGTAGCCAAACCAAGGCCATACAATCCAACTCAGGCAGGTTCTAGTGAACATTCAATACAGTTGAGATGAATGAGATTGGACAAAACACAGCAAAACTTACAACAAGATAAAAGTGAAAACTGTAATGCATATGCATACAATACAATTGTTAAGATAGAATTGCCTTGATATGATAGCATTAATCAATATGAAGGATTAGACTGGGTTAGCAAAATGAAGTCTCAATTTTTATTAAACAACATCAAATCTAAAGAAGAGGCAATAACTTTTCATCCGATAATGATTAGAAAGAGAAGAATCCACATAATATAACTGGTGGTGTCAAGCAATAAGCAGTCTTATTGTTTTATGGTTGGCAGGATACATTATGCTCAAACTGCAGCACTATTAACAAAATTGTTAAAGAAGTTGTTTATTTGAACTAAAAAAGCAGAACAGAAATTCAAACAACTTATGGACGCATTATCAACAGAAATACAAATTAGGCAGTAAATTTTTAATGAAGACTGATCATGACAGCCTTAGATAATTACTTCAACAGAAGCGACTGTCCATGGAGCAACAAAAATTTGTCCAAAAAATCCAAATATTTTTATTTTAAAATCATTCATAAGAAATGCTATTGCAATGCATTGTCTCATAAAAATAAATAAGCTATTTCAACTCTTTTTCCATAGTGGATAAAGGCCATTCAGTTCAAGCAATGACAATTGCCACATCATCAAGCAGATTGCCAATTATGCCAAGTTTTCCTAGAAAAATGACATCTTATGGTTCAGAGATCCATATATATTTACCTTCTCATTCTAACTTCAAAATTCAGTTCCTAAAAAGAGTCATGACTCCCCCATAACAGGTCATGCTAGATCTTTTAAGGCCTCCTACAATGCGAAATAGTCATTTTAATGGAAAGGATTGAGAAATTATGTACAAAAATATGTGTATCAGGGGTACAAAAATGAAAATGATCCCTATATTGGACTGTTGTACTCACTGCCTATTCCCTAGAAAAAATAGGAAGAAATATCTATCAATTTTCCATTATCTGATGGATATGATCAAATATACATTGTTGTGCATCATTTGACTAAGTATGTCCACTTATCAGGATGAACAACACTTATAAAGTACCAACAATAGTAAAAGCTTATGTTGATCATATATACAAATAGCATGGACTTCCAGAAGTGATTGTGAAAGATCGTTATCATTATTTCACAAGCAGCTTCTAGAAAGAGTTGTACAAACAAGTTGACACTTTAGTGGCTAAGATCTCTTTCTATCACCCACAAACTGATGGCCAGCAAAATTTGTAAACAAGCACTTAGAATGTTGTCTTTGTTGTTTAAATTCCGACAAAAATAAACAGTGGCATAAGTAGCTAAATCTTGCTAAAGGGTTGGCAATCCGGCCTATCACATGACTACTAAGATGACACCTTTCACTGCTCTGTATGGTTATCAACCTTCAACATTTAAGGATTGCATTGGCACTACTGTTAAAGTTCCAGACTCTAGCAGTCTATAGCTTCTTGACAAAACATAGAAGGCTATACACATACTCAAGAAGAATTTGAAGCTCATGCACAACCACATGAAGCAACATCAATTTCAAGGAGTTTAGGTTTTTGTTCATCTTAAACGCTATACACAAACTTCAATAAAGAATAGCAAGAATAACTTGAAATTATCACAAAAGTTCTACGGACCTTATCAGACACATACAAAGATAAGTCTCATAGACTATGCAATTAAAGTTCCACAAGCATTTCATGTTTCTAATGACTTTTCTTGATCCGAAACTTGGAATTTTGAATGTTCCGAAACTTGGAATTTCGAGTTAAAGAAGATCAAGAAATAGTGCAATTCAGAAATAACAGAGTATAACAAATCATTACACAAGAGCATATAAGCGAAATAGCAGAATGATTTTACTGCTCAAAAACAGAATACAATGCAAGCTATCTCTGAGAAGAGATGTGAGGCTATAACATTGCATCCATTACTCATGCCCTTTACAGTCAGGGATGCATCTCTCTTTATACAAGTATTGGTGTGTTGGAAATACACCATATTGAATATGGAAGGTCAACCATATGGAAATGTGATGGTTCACCTTCCGTGAGTTAAAAGGTGCATATTAAATGAAAATTACATACATGTCACTTGTCCTTTTGTGTTTTGTCTTCTACAGTTGTGTCAACGTAGCCATAGATACATTTTGGCTACAAAAATCTAAAAGAATAACTATTTTTTTTGCTTTTTTGCATTTTTGAGAGCCTCCGGACCATTTTTTCCATCTAGTCCAAGAAATCCATGCCTATTATAAGTTATAGATCTTCCTCTAAGCATTCCAACTCATTTTGAACAGATCAAAACGGAGTCCCAAGCACAAAGTTATGCCCCTAACAGTGCAATTAGGATAAAAAAATAGATTTTCGGGCATTTTGAGCACTAAGCCAAGACACAAAAAAAGTCAGATGCCTAGATCATTTATATTTCCAGTCTAAAGCATGCGTCCTAAAATTCAATGGTGCACGGTTGCGATTCTAGTGTGTTTTTACACCTAGAGTTCGAAAGACATGTTATTTGGACCAAAGGTTATGATTTTATGACCCTGAAAACGGAGAAAATCAGTCGTCAGTTCCAAAGGAAGAGCCTTCATTCCTCTCTCTCTCTGTGGTAAAACCATAGCCATCGACCGCTGTTTCTGTACCTTCCACAAAGGAGGACAGGACACTCTACCAGGATTTGCAGTCAAAGGTAATTGATTGCCACTCAAGGACCAGATTCCAAGGGAGGTCAAACCCTCTATGAACATCCCAGGTGTGATCTCTCCTTATTTACTGTGGTGATGTTGCAAGCAAGTAGGAATAGGAGTGAGAATTTTATTATGCTTGTTATGAGATAGTTTGGTCCTTGATGCCCTAGGTGTCAATTATTTGCACTGTGTTAGGATTAGCCCTAGCTTGTTAGCATTTTGTGGATAATTTATTATGCTTGTTATGAGATAGTTTGGTCCTTGGTGACCTAGGTGTCAATTATTTTCACTGCATTAGGATTAGCCCTAGCTTGTTGGCATTTTGTGGATAATTTTAGTGCAGTTTATTCTTGAATGCTCCAAATTTATTTATGCTTGAATTAGGATAGCTTCCAGCATTTACTGGTAATTTACAGATTTGCTGTCTTAGTTTAAGCATCTTGGTTTATCTGGTATTAATTTGAATAATTGTATTAGATATCCCCTTTTCCCACAAACAGTTGCATGCCTAATAATTTCTTCACTGTTATTATGAAGGGGGATGTCATCTACTCTGTCAACTGCATATAATTGCCACTGTCTCTTGTTGTATAGCATCATGCTATAATTGTAATTGCAACTGTCTCTTGACTTTGGCAGTTTGCAGACACTAAAGCTTCTGTAATTGCATGGGGATTTCATTGAATGCTGTAAGAAATGTACCCCTATAGAAGCTCTTTTGCAAAACTCTGAACTCAACTTACCTGCCTCATAATTTGCTTCAAGTATACTTCTTTCCTTACTCTCTCACTTTACAATAATAAGTCACACTAGTATGTTCCTGCAAATCCACAAGTTTGGACCCAATTCCATTCTTTATTTTCATTTCTACTCTCATGGTTGTGTAATTCTGGTTTCTGACATTGTTGGCACTTAAACTATTATAACTTAATAATTTGCAAACTATAGTGGTTTTCCCCGAGATCTATGCTGTAACCTAAAAATTGTACAATTCAAACATTCTAATGAAGCACCAGCTTGAGGTAAAAGGCTACACCAGGTTTCAAGAGGATTATCATAAATGGTGATAATAATATTAAAGAGGCCCTGTCCAAACTTTGAAATTTGTTCAGAGGAAAAACTGTTAAGATCACAAGTTAAACTTGAGAGAAAAATCTAAAGGCTCTTCCTTTAGTTTGGAAGTCAAACGCAAAGTTTACCTCTAGTTCACTCAGTAATGCTTACCAGAGAATATTTTGGAATTCATCTAGACATCCTATCTAGGAAGTTGCAAACTGATAAAATTATTAGACTCACACTTCTCCATGTCCCAAAGATCGAGTCCTGGTCATTATCAGCCAAACTTTACAGAATATCATTCTTCATCTTATTATTGCAAGCAAGCTCTCCCCCAGTACTACATGTGAAGTGCCTCTCGATGCGCATAACTCATTTCTAGAGTTTAGTCTTTGACTGATTCTGCTTCCAGACATGATCAATATCCTTATTTGCATCTTAGTTCCTCTGGTGAGCTTTCTCTGGATCCAACAAGGAGGAGATCATTTCAGTACCTTGTTGCATTGTTGCTTTTGCAATTATGAACATTTTCATTGACCTCTTTGTTTCCTACAAATACTCCTGGATACCCTTCCTCGTTCATATTCCTCCTAAAAGTGAAGCTAAATAATCAGATGAAATTTATTAGCAGTTCTTTTAGTAAACTTAATTTTTCTTCTAAATGTTGAGGCCCTAGATTGGCAATTTACAAAACTTTTTATGGTACTCTCGAGGTCTTACTTCATTCAGCCTGCCTGAGAGAGCAGCAGTAACATGGTTTGGATTAGTATTCACATCAGTTGTGAGTCAATACAAAATAGCATATGCCTTGGAAAATAGGGCATGCAAATTTTTTTGTATTCGGGACAGAGATAAACACTTAATTTTATGATGCCTGATCTATTCTTGCATTCAAGGAAGACATCATTGTCTTTCAAATATTTAAAAAATATATATGTATTCTTTTTGCCTTACCCTTACAAGAGACTTGACTTTTGTTAAAGAAAGATAAGGCCTTCTAACCAGTGTTAAAAAAAAAAACTTTAAAAATCATAATTATCATGTGTCACCAAACTTTTCGAGGCCCCACTTAATTTTTAAGTATACAATTCTTTAAAAATCACCATCATTATCAAAAAATTAGAAAAAATGGGGAAAATCAGATAATTTGCAAAATGGGGGAAAAATTTATTTCCAAATTTATATTTTTAGGTCCGAGGTGTAGACCAATTGGTTAGACCAAACCCCGTAAGGGGGCGGAGGTCCAAGGTTCAAATCTCAGGCCTCGTCGAACTGAACACTTGTCCCTTTCCTGGTGCTTTCAGCGGTGTAAAAGGTTTAAAATGATTGTGGCATGGTGGTTATAGGGGCGGACTGCGCGAAGATCTGTGTGGCGGCTTCCGAGGCGGACTGCGCAGAATACTGTGGCGGCCATAAAATCCGGACAGCCTGCCCGGATTCGTGGCTGCTACCAATTCCACCATGTAAATTTTAAAAAATAAAAAATAATGTTTTAAGATTTTTTCAATTTTTGAATTTTTCCTCAATTAATTGTGGATCTTGTTTTTCTGGGCCTTGGTCAAAAATCAGCGATCACAATTTTTTCAATTTTTCTTCCAACTAGCAATAGCCACACAGTTCTCATAGACCATTTATTCCAGCCTATCTCAACTATCAAGGATGGCAGCCACCCTACAGCTACTTGGAGCATTATTGCAAACAGCACTAGACTTCCCTACAGAATGGCTGCAGTTGAAAGAAGTAGACAAAGCAATTCTTGAAGGAACAAAACAGGACACTCCCCTTACATCAAGGCCAAATATTATTAACAGAAGAAAAGAAACTGCTAATAATGCAGTCCTCATCACAAGCTCTAGCTTGAGTGCTGCAAAGAGCGACTAACACCCCTTGCTGTCTACAGAGTCTAACAAGTTAGCATTGGAGTAGTCTGTGTGTTGGCACAATGCATGACTAGCATGCTAATGTTTACAAAGTTCATAAAAGACCTCCTCTGTATTATTTACCTGTAGCAATGAAATATTTGGCTTTCTTTATCAGAGAGTTGTTGGCTTTCATACAGTTATGACAATTAAATTCTTGTTGACTAACAATATTGATAAATTAGTTTCTTCTACCCCAACCCAATTGGTGAGAGTGTCAAGCACCCTATGGCTGCTATAGATATTACTTCAAACTGTAATAGAGTAGAATGCGTTGTTAGCCCATGGACAGCACACGGTGGCTTTTGCTCCTTACCACAATCAAAGTAAAGCTTCCAATCAGGATCGCATTACTACTAGCTTCTTTGCTTCTGCCAATAATCTTCAATAGATGTTAGGGTTGTGTCTTCTCTCATGCCTTTCAGGATTGTCCAATCTACTTTAACTGAAGCCATTATCTAGGTGATGCAATCACCTTTATTGGATATTGTAGGATGCATGTCAATAAAATGACAGGTTCAAGCTACATATCTACTGTGTGATGATCTCACTTCATTCACCCTGTACCAGAGATGCTCTAGGTACCCCTTTTACCCTGTGCCAGAGATGCTCTAGGTACCCCTTTTAGTTCAATATTGCAAGTCATTTTGATTATTAATATATTTATTTCTTTCAACTTCTCACACATGCTCTCCAATCAGATCTAAAACGCCAAAATTTTGAAATGAAATAATACAGACAAGGGAAAGCTTGATGTGCCCAACTCTTTACTTGAACTTTGAATAATCACCACCCAAGTTTTGCCCTTAATGTAAAACTCATAAGTCTGCAGCTGTGCATGCCTGCCCCCTCAATATTCTTTCCATTGCCAACCCTATCCCACATACAAAGACCATCCGCAGGAACATTCAATGAATGCAAATCCCATGCAATTATCTCTAGCATCTTTGCTATAGTCATTTGATTGTATGGGCCTCATTATGATGTAAGTTCATATCTACATATCAAAAATTCATACTTGCACTTGATCCTACTCAAAAAGGTTCAGCTAGAACACTCAAGTGAACATCATCCTCAGATATATTTTGTAAAAAAAGGGAGAAAACCATCTTTCATGTAAGAAAAAGACCCAAATATATAGATAAACAATGTACACTAAAAATCATATAAATACACATTCTTCACATGTTTGAGACCGTAACATTCACTGATTGCATAAGGCCTGAAACAATAAGAAAGGTGGAGCATGAGAAGCAGATCCTTTTCCAGTGCCCCAGCTATTATGGGGCTAAAGGGAGATTTTGGTGTCTGTATAAAGACTCTTGGGGCTCGCTTTCCACTTTCTCCCACTACCTTGGCCACTGGCAGGCATTCATCACCAGCCTCCTCTCCAGCGCTGGAGATTCAATCTTGGATGATAGTAGAGTGTTGTTCTTCACATATAACCCACACTGGCCCTCTTAGCCCAGGCACTCCCTGAAGTCTATCATTCAATCTGCATTGGCTCCTTCAACATGGTGGCCAACCATATTGCCAACTCTTTAGTATAGGATGTTGCTATAGATACATTATAGCACTGGCTCTCGGGTCCTACACCCGTCTCTGCTATTAGTTGATGCTCTACTTGCGACAAGGCTCTTTCTTATAAGTATTCATACTATGATACTAGTACTTAAATGACATAAGATTTAACCCCTTTGGGACTACCCCTATATTTTTCTCATTCTAACTTAGATTTTATTTTACTTTGTAATGTTTGTTGCCCTTTCTACTTAAAGGATCCTTTCTTTTACCTTCATAATGTCTGTGTTCTCACTGTTGTACATTTGAGTCCCATCGACCTCCCCCAACATCAATATAAATCCATTTCATTTCGTCTCACTTTCATTACACAACAAACAATGCTGTTAGCTAATAATTGCACTGAGATCCATATTGTTCACTAAGTAAGAATCTCATTTAGTTACAAGTTCCACGAATTGAACCAAATCAGTAAACTTGGGCATCATTGAAAGAGCCCCTGCAGACTGATTGCTTTGAGAGAACAATCTTTATTGTGAGAAATTCAAGATTCTATGTAAGATTAAAAATAGCAGCTTTACTGTGTAAATTCAAAAATGGATTTTCCTATCTGTGCATAATTTTCAACAAAATATACATAAATCAGAAGATGGATGTCTCAAACTCAAATTGTGATGAACTATGCAATGAATTTACAATAGTTAAATTATTTATGTTAAGCACTAAATTGCAAACCATGCAACAGAACTCTGGGTTTAATGCAGCTCGCTGGATCAAATTCATACCATGTAACATAGTAAAAAGAATTATCTTCAAATTGGCTCATCTCAACATTAGCTAAATCAATCTCTCATTAGATGTTGGCATGAATGTATTATATCAGCCTTGCATCCCATTTGCTGAAATACTTATAATGATGATTTTTTTTAATCAGACCGCTCAACTTTTAAATTCTTCCTTCAAAATAAGCAATAGCCTTGACCAAATCTATTCCCTTTAATATTGTGATTTTGCCACATAAAATTATTGTCATTATCATTCAGCTAAAGAACAGCAAAACATTTTACACAAGGGTTGCCAGTACCAACCTTACTAGGATTCCTATTATGATTGGAGTTACTGATACCAATCACAAAAATGCCAATAACTGAAGACACCCAAACTTCTTAAATGTAAACTCAAAACATAAGTAAACAACAATAAATTAGACTAATTGGTCCCAAACATAAAATCATTGAGGTTAAAAACACATTTATAAAGTTACATTGATTTTAGGCTATCATTTTTCCCACTGAAAAAAGTCCAATTCAGAATCTAATTTGACATTGTTCAATATATTTGCATTAGTATGATTACAAAAAAATCATAATATTGCAAAACCAATCTATAAATGGTCCACATAATTTAGGTTTGTCTAGTTATTGCCAACTACCTATTGTAGTCAAAACAATCTTTAGGATATGGTGATTAAGCATAAATATCAATAGAAGGATCTGTCTATAACAATCATTTTGTGACCTCTTATGATTTGCCATTTTATTTGCCTTATGCCATAGTCACTATTGAGTTCATAACTGAATAAAAAAGGTATCATGTATCGGTATTAACATTGAAAATGCTATAACAAAACCAAAAAAGGTTTCCACTAAAACATTTCAACACCATAAAAATGTAAAAGATCCTCTCAATGTTTTGAAGCACATTTCAAATTAACGAACTAAAAAAAGAGTTTTCGTGATGTGGTCTACCGACAAGGACACCACTTGCATTATCGGTGATGTGACCCGGGTTCAATCCCCACGGCGGATATGTATATGTATAAGAAGTATTTACTCAAAAAAAAAAAAAAAAAAAGAGTTTTCGTGGTACAATAAAACCTAAAACAATCATCTTCAAAGTGGTTAATTGTATCTTAGAGAGTGCCCTTTAGTTGACTTACTCTCCACAAAAAAATCTTAAATTATATATGCAAAACAAATATATAGCAGTGTGGATAGTTAATAAAAAGCATTGAAAAAAAAGGTATTACTCTGTTAAATCCCCTATAAATAACAAGGAAATTCTGTAATAAAACATCAGGGAGGCCTACAAAATAAAACACATCAGGGTGGTTGGATCGGGGAGAGAGAGAGAGATAAATAAAAATAAAAAATAAAAAACAAAGAATAAATAAAAGAAAGAGCTTAAAAAAGCAGTGACAAGATGTTACCTGTTGTTTGAAATTGAATTTATGTGATAGTCATGAGCATGACCGTATGTTCTACGACATCTGGCCACAAGTGCTGTTTCGCTAGCTACCTGTTCACATAATTAATCTTCCCCATGTTAACTTTCCCATTCATCTTGCTTGATAAAGAGCGTTTGCACCATTCCTATTCTTGTTTCTTGATAAAGAGCACTGGCGCAAACTATGTAATATGGTACTACTAAATTCCACATTATTTCAAAGCAGCCATTCAAACGCAATGCTTTCAGAAGCAATAAATATTAAATAACAGTAACAGCAAAGTCATGATAAGATCATCGGATTATTGAAGCTTAATATAACGTATTTTAGGTAGCTATAATCACTCTCACATCACATCGAATTAACAATCAAATATGTTTATCACCATGTTTTTAAAAATATGAGAACGGAATTACAACTACCGTGGGCAACCGGAGAGAGGTAATGCCCCCTGGAGGGAATGAAAAGTCATGGTCCATAGATCTACTGGTGAGCTGAGAAGGAATGCCATTTGAGGCAGAATTTGTCCTTGGAATTGCTACAAGACTAGCTCCTGGCAAGCTTCCATTTTCCAAACGTGTTGAAGGTCCCGCATTTGTTTCGCATAATTTTTTAATCTTTTTCTCCTGAACCTGGTCCATGAAAGAACAACCTTCTAAAACATTAAATAATAAAGTGGGGAGAATAAATAAAGCAAATCTGTTTCACCTATCCTCCTAAAATAATGCCTCCAAAACATAATATCAATTCAGACCAATCTAAAAGCATTTCAACAGAACGAAAAGCTTGAAGCCAAATAAAATCTCATTTTCAGTATAACCTGTGTAATTGACATCAACCTAACTTCTCAGCTAACTAATGGATTTCACTTTGAATGGACCCTGTTTCTCTAGTATTAACAAGAGAGTAAACAAAAGTATCAAACTGTAATGTAAAAGACTAAATACCTTCCATAGTTTGATGGTTTTATCATTTGTTGAAAGAACAAACAAAGCACCATTGACTGTTGGACACCACCTGATTTTGTTGATTTTCTCTTCTATCTCCAAGCTCTTCAGATAATCGAACTGTCAAAGGCAAGCAAATAATCATTTAAATTTGCTAAACAATCTCAAAATATACCATATTTGTTTTCATAGTATTCTCCTTGCTTGTTAATTAAATATGTGAGATGTACCTCAGGCTCATGGCTCTGAAATTCAGTCTTATATCTATATTCAGGATGCTTAGGTACTGGATAATCTAGTCTTTCAAGCTCTCTTTGAGAATGCAGCTACAAGACATTTTGTAATAGAAATCTTATTAGTACGCATCTTATTATAAACTTCGCCCAGATGAATGACCAAAACAATATCTTAGATTAAAAACTAAAAGCTTTTAAATAACAAAATGGAATCAGATTATAAAATGAAGGTTAAACTGTTACAATAGATATAAATAATGTACATAATGCAAAAATAAAACAGATGAGATCAAAAGTTTGAATATAAGCATGTCCTCACTACATTAATAAGCTTACATCTTTTCCATCTGTCCTCTCAAAAAGCACAACACGGCCACCACGATCTCCCGTAGCCAAATGCTCACCACTCTCATTAAACTCAATTGCCGAGATGATATCAACTGTTAAAAATGAGTATATAAAATGTATTCCATCAGTAACATCATAACTTGTAATATAGCCAGAAAGTTTATGTATTTAAGAAATAAATTATCTCTTATCAATCATAACTCAGACCATAGTTGGAAAACTCGCAAGTCAGCAAAAACTTGGCTCTGCAATTTCAGAGAATTTCTCGGCAACTTGCAAACACTCCACAAAAACTCGGCAAAAGAGAACATCAAATGAAATATTTTATTTCAAAAAGATACATTTAATTCAGAATTAGAGAACCAGAAAGTTGATTTTCTATTAGATTTCAATAAAAAAATAGTTAAATTAAAATCCATGATCATGAATGATCAACAAAGCCAACAAATTAGTAAAATACAACAACTTAAGCTAGGTCTTGAGCCCATAAACACCATACCATGGCTCATGAATGAATGATAGTAGAGAGGTTGGGTTGCCCATGATAAGATGCTCCAACCTTGTAACCCAGTCATATAATACTTACTAAATCTAAAGAACCTCAAGTTCAAGTAATTTAATGACCTTTATATTTATGTCTTGAATTATTCCAAAGGCGTTTTACAATTTAGGTAAGTGTAATTTGTAAATGATTAGTTTCTAAGTTTCTTTAATTAAAATGATTTAAAAATGAACGTCATTTTCCATTTGTTAGGTGAACTTCTCATGGATTTACTACGTATTGCTAAGTACTACCTTGATCACCATGCTCAACAAAAACCATAGAAGACTTTGACTAAATTTAAGAATAGTAGCACTTTCATTGATTCAAACCTCAATCCATTGTTTATTTTTGTTGTTATTTACTTATTTTTAAATTGGTTTTGTGTGTTTGTTTGCTCCTTGAGTATGTCAAAGGTGGTAGGCCAGGTCCGAGTCCTGGGTGTTTTTGGCGGAATGGATACCCCTGCCTCATTGGGTCTTACCCGAAAGTGGCATCCCTTTTGGGATGTTTTCCACAAATAAAAAAAAATTCAAAGCTTATTCACTAAAAATTTTGCGTTCTGGTCTACACATGCCAGTTTTGCCAGGTTTTTGCTGGGAAATAAGCGAGTTTTTGGCAAAAAAATTGTCTTGTTGGTAAGAAATTAGAAATTAATTGAAAAAAAAATTCACCTTCCTAAATTTCTCTGAAAAAAACGAGTTCTCATGAGAAATCGGCAAGTTTTCCAAATATGACTCAAACTTAAACAACAGTCATTCCTAAAAAGAGTACAAAGCTCCAGTTAAATAAAATGAAGAAAGAAGACGTCTAATGTATGTTACTCTAAAATGCAAGCAGTGTTCACCAAAAAAATACCTTTAAATAAATTGGCAATTGAAAATTACATTAAGACTGCCAACTTTGCCATAGATGTGTGTGAGTGTGTGGACATGTGGGTGGGTGGTGTCCTGTTCAAATCCAAAAGCTCGTTAAAGTGCAACTCAATGGGCTGATGTTTTAACATAATCCCTCTAGATATAATATCAAAAAAAAATTCCAAATCTGAAGTGAAATTCAAATGCACAATATTTGCAATATGCTATTTGATCCAAATTCTTTGACTCAACTCCTCAGAGAAATCTACAAACAACTTGCCATGTTACTAATTCCCCCTTTTATCCCCCTTCTCAATTGAATGTCACACAAAAAAGGACATACGAAGGATAATGTATAAGGTCCAGCACATTTTTCTTGATCTACAACTGCACACCTTCTCCATTGTGCCGCTTGAATGGTCATTGTTAAAAGTAAAACAACGCCAGCAGACTTAGCTCATAACAAGCCAGAAATCAACTTCTCAACACAGCTGCCTATGTCACAAAATCGAAATGTTAAATGGTTCGGATAGAAAAAGGAAATGAAATTAATCTACTCAAAAGAAATATGCATTTTATTTAGATGGAATCTAACAGAAAACCATCAGTTTTATAATTTTACTTTTGATGCCCTTCACTATTAGTAATTTTGCAGTCAAAGATGTTAGCAAACATCCTGGTCAAATGCCCATAACAATAATGTATTTAATTTATGTACTGAATCATAGCACAATAAATTGTAGCAGTTATTTGTATTTGTTTTGCAGATTGAAAATAGATCATCTTTTGAAAACTTAACATCACTCCACTTTGAGAGAGATTCGATAGAATCCAACCATGAATTGAACATTATATAGTGTTATGCCATGTTCCACAAAGTTTTCACTTTTCAGTACACTTCTGACAGGAATAAGAACCAACCTTGGGGAGTAATCTCCATGTAGCCCTGGTGTCATATGAGTTTCAAAAGACAGCTGACTTGAACCTTTGCATGAACAAGCACTAAAGCTGACTCAACCAAAAATTACCAACCAACCATTTTCAGCATTATCATTTGATTGGTGCTAAGAGAACTTGTACCATATATAAAACAAAGCACAACACGAAAATTTTCATGTTGCAGAGGTAGTACCAAGGACATAACATGGGGGGCATAGTGACCAAGGCTTGCCTAGCTACCTTCTCCTTTCCATACACCACCTCCCAATGCCAAGAAAAGGAAGAAAAACCAAAAAAACACGTGGACATGACATCTTGTAATCCCTGCTAGCATTATTTAATATAGAAAGCATATTACTGAAGACACTGCAATAAAGTCTTACCAAAAAGAATGCATCCTTTTATGTAGGATATAGTCCAAAAACATGAGCTGCTTACCAGAATTATGAATGAGGCAGTGCAGGATGGATAAAAGAAAAACCAACCCGATCATGATCTGGTGCAAAGGAACTACAGAAACCCGTTTCAAAGCACTGTAAGACAGCTGCTGTATTGTAGCAGAAGAGACTATAACAAAAACATTTTTTTTTTCTAGATAATATTCTCTTGGTTTACTAGCCACCATATGGATCATGACCAAAAGGACACGGATCCAGCAAAGACATGCTACAACCACCCCTGAGAAAACTTGCACAGTTTTTCAAATTCAAAAATTACAAGGATAAAACTGACCAATCCTCCAGCCTGCAAGAACCCTAAATCCAGCAGCTAATTTCATCAGTTCAGGCAACCTATTGAACAACTGTGCTAAAAGTATTTGTACATTCAATATTTTCCTTCAGACCACTTCTGATCCAAATGAGCCAGTGGACCATGGTTTACTGGCCAGGCTCAGCAGTTGTGATATTAAAGACCCTAGTTCAAGTCCCATGCACAGGCTAAAGACTTGCATGTTTTTTGTAAGACATGTTCCATGGGAATTCGTCCAGGGATTTCGGTACTGTATCGGAGAACGTCCTGAATACTCGTTTTGATGTCCCGTTTTCCCAAAAAGCGATCCTGGAACTTCGTCGAATATAATTATTAGACCAACTATAGGCAAGTTGCATGTTTTTATGAGCCGATTATGTACCGGTTGGTCGAGTGAGCAATGGCCAAGGGTAAACATGCCGATGGCTAAACATTTGCATACTTTCTATTTTCCAAATTATGTTCCACTTGGCCAAGAGGGCAACGACCAACAAAGGCTAAACCTTTGTATGTTTTCATACTCTACTAATTGTATTCCAATTGGTCATAAGAGTCATCTGGGAAGTGGCAGGGCAAAGCAATTGCCATGATGATGAACATGGCCAGGTGCAAGTCCTGGACAAATTTTAGGAGAACAGAAGCCCCTTTGAAATGGCTTCTAAGAAAAAAGCTGATCTAAGACTTAAAACCCTCCAGACATGGCTTATGAATAAAATTAAGTTCTACAATCTCATGCCACATTTATGTTTAAAGGTGGCGGGAGAGAATTTTTAGGACTGGATTAGCGGAATTTTGGTCTCATGACATTAAAAAAAAATTATTCGATAATAAATATTATCGAGACAAATCTGGAATTGCACTGGAGATGGGAAGAGCCAGAAGGCAGATGCGGCGTGGCCCTAAAATGTCTCTATGGGTGCTTTAATCCTCCAGGCCCCCTCTTAAGCATTCGCTGAAGCTTTCCTGTTACTTTCACATAAGATTTCCTGATATTTTCAGGGTGATCCGTAGTGTAAGGAAAAATTATATCTTGCCTGTAGCCCCGCACGTGAGACCCCTGCCTAAGCTTTACAGTGCATTCCTTGTGATTGGCGAATCCTAGGTGTTTATTACAGAATGAATAAATAAATAAATTTAATTCAATTTAAAAAAATGTTACACACATCAAGCCCATTACCTGCTAGAAAGGGGTAAAAAAAACAGTAACTTCAAAGCACCGGATTTACCAAACAAAACCTAACGCAAATCCAACAGACAAACCACCACAGTTAATTAACCCCACTTGACACTGTGTTCTTTCACCTCTCAAAATTTCCCTCAGGAAATCTTAAGCAAAAGATACCGAATTCCTCCCATAACACCATCAAATTCATCCAAATTAAACCTTGCTAAAGGCCGTTACAGTTTCACTTTACTCTACTCCAACTTTCACACTCGCAACCCTAATCCCACGGGTTTCCAGAGTCTCTTACCTTTGTAAAAACGAAAATTGCACTGCAAAAGAAAAGGGGAGAAAAATTAATTACCCTCCTGGACCTCTTCTCCGGCCGCGCGCTCGCCAAAGACCTGCGAGAACTTCCAGCCCAAGGAAGCTCCTCCGTCCTCGCCCGAGATCATCACTTCCGCCCTTGGGTTTTTACCGTCTTTTACTCGGTTAAAAATGGTCCGCTCACGGCCCCCGGTCACATGGTAAGGAACTTCCGCTCGCAACACGGTCTTCCTTCGCCTTATCGCAGCTTCGATCACGGGACCGTGGGCCTCAAAGTCCAGAGAGATTCAGACCAGAAGAAATTAGAACCGAAAACAAAAGAAGAAGAAGAATTTCCTGAAATGGGAGGATTTATAAATAACAAGGCGAAAATGTTTCAACAGGGTTTTGCCCGTGTAATTAGATTTTCCTCCTCTCTTCCTCAATAGCGGTATTCTTCTCCTCTTCCTCCTGCATCATCGTCATCTTCTTCCTCCTTTCTTTCTCGTTGTTTGTTTGTTTGTCTCTCATGGCTTTGGTTTTGGCTTGGCTTTCTCCCTAATTTTTTTTATTTTCCCTTGATTGCCCCGAATGGAAAACTAAAAAAACTGTACACTTTGTACCAACAACAAAAAAAAAAAACTGTACACTGTTCCCCTTTTTGGTTTGTTTATTGTTATGTGTGGTGGGATAAAAAAAATAATGTTGTTTTGTTTTGTTGGGTCTACTTTTTCCAGTCTTGGAAATATATGCATCATCTTTAATTAAAAAATCTTTGAGTCCATAATAAAAGAGATTCAATTTAGGGATCGAATTTTTTTTTAGTCTTCTTAAAATTGGAAGGCGTGTTACACCAGTTTACTGTTGGTTACATTAAAAAGTTTATGCAAGGTAATTGAAGGTGATAGTAGCAACAAGGAAAAGATTTTGAATATACAAAGGACGGTAAGAGATATCAATTCCTCTAATATACTGGGCGCAACTAAGGTTATAGTATCAACAAAGAAAAAGGTTTCGAAGACACAAAAGATGCTAAAATGTAATGAGTTACCAATTCCTTTAATATACCCTAAAAATAATAATAACAAAAGAGACTAAGATAAACTTTATATTCGGATTAATTAAGGCAAAAGGAAAAATAAGATGTACAGTTTATTATTTTTTCCATATGGATGGATTAAAAAGATTTACATAAATATTTTATTATACTTAAAATTTAAAGAAATAATTTTATTATCTATTAATGTAGAAGAGTTGGAGAGCAAGTGGGTAGTTAAAACTCTTTAGTTGAAATTGAGAGGTCTTGGGTTAAAATCTCTTCCCTCACATGTTATGGATATGCTATGTATAGGAGGTTACAAATAAAAAAAAGAAATAATTTAATTAAATCTTAAGTAATAGATAGCCAACATGCTAAGTAATAGATAGAATTTAAGTAGCAATTCATTATAATAAATAAAAAATGTTTTAAAAAATAGGTATTCATTTGTTTTTGTAAAGAACTGATGACTCTATGTAGCATACATGATACATGTATTAATTATCTTCAATGGTATGAATAAGTGGAAGAAATTTAAAAATTATACAAAGAGGACTTACAACAAGTGAACGGTATCAAGCTACAAGCTTATTATAGTAGTAAGGGCTTTGGCCTCTTTTGGGGAGGTCAAGGTTCAAACCCTACTTAGTATGAGGGGACGGAGACCCCTCATAAAAACATGTGTAAACTCATTGAAAAATAAGTGGATGTTATCAACTATGTCATTTGCTCACAAAGTCTAATAAAGAAGATAATGACTATAGAGTGAAGACTTTTCAATATAACTAAATTTATATCGCAATTTGGTGTGTAGAAAAGTGAAGACTCTCCACTATAACTAAATTTATATCTCAATTTAAGGTATATAAAATTATCATGACAGGGAAAATTAACGAATAGAAAAAGTGCAACCCAATCAACAATTGTCAGTAGAAGGAACACTCCTCATAACTTAAGAGAATCATTTAATTTTCAAGAATGCAATAAACAAGAGAACAAAGAATCAAGAGTTGTGAGTTAATGAATATAATTCTAGTGGCATGTCGTAAACTCTTTAACTTAGAATATTTTTATATTTTTTAAAAATTGAATGACTTGGTACTTTTGAGTGGCAGTAAAGTGAAGACTCTCCAATATAACTAAAATTAGATTGCAATTTGGTGTATATAAAATTATCATAAGAAGAAAAAATTAACAAATAGAAAAAGTGCAACCCATTCAACAATTGTTATTAGAAGGAACCTAAGAGAATCGTTTAATTTTCAAAAATACAATAAACAAGATAATCAAGAGTTGTGAGTTAATGAATATAATTTTAGTGTCACCTCATAAACTCTTTAACTTTGAATGTTTTAATATTTTTTTAAAATTGAATAACCTAGTACTTTTGAGCCAATAATTATAATTGACAAATGTTGGTTCCCACAGATTAATTTTGTTTTTGTTGTTGTGAATATTGTCATGTCACCCTCTAAGAGCAAAAAAAAAGAAGGTATAAGGAAAGGGCAATAGATACATGAGAAGTGAATAGTGTAAAAAGATACACATACACCATTGAATATAATATCATTTTATTAGAGAATGATTACTTGTTTCATTAAGAATGTGTTTTTAATTATGCATTTAAATGTTTAATGGTAAAGTGTTTCATGGGATTGAAATTTTATTCTTTTTTATTGATTTAATTTGAGTATGCAATCTTGTTTTAATTTTTGAAAATACAAGAATATGATGTGTTGTGTCACCTCCATCATGTTATTTACCTTTGACGTACGCAAACCTTTTAAAATGTTGAAATCTATGTCTATTTCTTTAGTGTCTTTATAGGGGACCTTTGTTCTCTTACATATGAAATCTTCCTCTTTTAGGGCACAAGTAATTATTTTGGTTCTTTTTACACATTTCTTGAGGAAGAATTGGAAGCAAAGTGGTGGTGTGGAGTTTGTCTCTTTTTTTAAGTAGGAGAGTGCATGCATGTATGAAAATAAGATTCTCTTGGACTTTCTTAATGTTTGACCTAGAAAACCTTGGAGGAAATGGATAGTAAGGATGTTTGAAATACCTAAAGAATAATTTTTATAGACCCCCTAATCTATCGGACTTTCTTAATTTCTGACCTAGAAAACCTTAGAGGAAACAGATAGTAAGGGCGTTTGAAATACCTAAAGAATAATTTTTATAGACCCCCTAATCTATCAGATTCAAAACTAGTTGAAGAAAATCCGAGACTCGGAAGGGTGGTTGAAGTAGAGTTTAGGTCATGTATCTTTGTTCCTTGGCATTTACAATTGTTTCCTTAAAGAAAAAATTTATTAAGCTTAGCCATTTCATGTTTGGAAGAGATTTAATATTGTTTATCGACTTAATCTATAATGGGTATGTTTGTATTTAGACATTTTGATTGTTTAAGCTTGATTTTGAAAATGAGTTATCATAAAAAAATATTGTTTACTACTTAAGCTTGATTTTAGAAATGAGTATTCTGGAAAATTATATACTTTTGACTACTTGAGAATGTTTTTGAAGGATATTTTATATTTTGTCTATCTGAGCTTGAATTTAAAAATGGGAAAGGTTTTATTGCATTCTTTGACCTATGAGTTATAGAAAAAAAGGGTGACCTTGTTTCTTATATGAAAAACTCGTTAGATGTACCCTTGGTTCTTTTCTATGGCATTATTGGAATGGTTGAAAATGGTATAACATTCTTTAATTATGTTTTAGACCAAATCGTTAGAGTCCTTTGTCCTTAAGTCTTTATTGAAAATAGTGTAGAGTTGTTATCGTGGAAAGTTCATTTGCTCAGTTCATCAAGAGGTATGAATATCATTTATGATGATAAGGAAATGATAACAAAAACAACAAATTATAATTGTTAAAGTATACCAACTAAATATCAGGCTAGATGCTTTCCATGGTTTTCTATAGTATTGTTGATACTGCTAGTTATAATGTTATGTATAAACATTATAATATAATATTGTAGAGGGGAAAATTGTCCATCATGTATGATTCTCGGCTAGATCTACTGGGAGTCGAGGTGACCACGAGGTTGTTGTTCTCTACACTCGGGGGATTGGGGGATTAAAGGGTTTACCAGGAATAGTTTAAGGACTCGCTTCAAGTCTAGGATGGAATGTTTGATGTGTTTATTAAGAAAGCACCTAAGTTTGGCCTTACTAAGATCTAAGCTAGAAAGAATTAAAGAACAATCAAGGGCAAACAAGGAGCTATTATTGGAGTGATTATTTGCTTTAATGAGCACTAAACCTAACTTTGCAAGGAAATGAAATATTTTTATTTTTAGGCGAGGGTTTAAGAGAATGAGCAAACAAAACTAGCCTAGATGCAAGCTACATGATTTTCTTCTTTTAATGCCTAAATTCAAAATGTAACTTTTCAATCTATCAAATTTATGTTATCTTCTTTTAAATACATAAAGCAAAAATGATCATATACATTCAATAAATAGCCTAAATATCTATTGGAGCACTTGCTTGATTCAATGGTTGATCCTAGCCAAATTTGTACCGTGTATTATCCAACAGTTTCAAAACCTGCAAAACAACTTCAAACCCTTGAAAAAATTGATCAATATTTGGGGTCTGCTTAGGCCATTATGTGACTAAGCTTAAATGCACAACAAACAAGCCCCCTTGGTCCTTTTAACTGATCATTCAAAAAAAGCGATTGTTGACCTTTGGGAAACAAGCAAGACAAGATGCAATAGCATAAAATAGTGAAAACAGAGTGCAAACAAAATGGATGCAATGGAAAACAAGTATGCAAATGAGAACCTAGGGTTTTAGGAGTAGAAATATTTTCCCAAGCTACTATGATCGAATTCACTCCCTGTAATTTAGGAGGTTGCAAATTCAAAAATAAAAAAAAATTAGTTTGTGCCCCATAGGGTTTGGGGCACAAATTCACAAAAGAGTGCTTAAAACTAATTTAAGAGTTCAAAATGTAATCTAACACTAAAATTTAATAACCTACAAGCTAATAAATGCAAAGAGAAAACTTGATAAGCCTGTAGAGGAAGCAAAAGTAAAGGTGGAAGACCTTTCCTACGAGAATACAATTTGTCGTCAAGGCTTTTCCACTTGCCTATCTTCAACAAAAATCATTTCCACTTGCCTATCTTCAACAAAAATCACATGAAACACACTAAAAGTAGAGCACTAGAGCATTCCAAAAGCATCATATATTGAAATAATTAAAAGTTATCACATCTAATCTAACTTAAGAGAGAAAAGGAGTCCAATCCTTCTATTTATAGGAGGTTTGGAGAGGGTTAAAAGGCAAAAAATGAAAAACAACCTTGGCCAAGAGTCGATGCTGAGATCGACCCAAAATTTGGGCTTTTCAAGAGAAAAACCCAAATTTGCCAAATTCGCGTCCTGTAAATTACCCAACGTAAATTCGGTCAAGGCCAAGAAAAAAAGTAAGAAAATGGGGAAAAAGAAACCCAAAGTTGCACTTTAGCAACTCTGAGTGCCTTCTTAGGGATTCTAAGGAAAAATGACTCATTTTGATGGATCAATTTTCCATGTCTACGAATATCTTATCTTCTAAGTAGTGAATAGAATTTCCAATTCTCAAACATAAAATTATTAAACATGCCTGAAAAATAATGATTGAACCAACAAGCCTTCATTCCTTCTTTTTAATTAAAAGATATAAGACACAAACAAACTGGAACCATAAAAGACTAATAATTAGTGGAAGGAAAACATTGAGTAACTCGTTGATCCTAAGTAAGGATATAGATGGGAGTATTCAAAAATCATATACATTGGTCCTAAATGGGACATTGAAGGTGAATAAAATTATAGTCAAAACATTTGACATAGAAATGAAAATAGAATCACGCTTTAGTGGTCCTTTGTGTTAAATGTGCAATATGACTTATGGCTAAGGAAAACTTGTATGATGTAATCTTGTATAGTCCTATAGATAATCAATTTTTTTATTGATTATATGGTATTGAAATTAGCCCCACATATATTACATCATGACCACATAGTAGTATTACAACAACTTGACAATTATGCATGTCTAAGTTGGAAATATTTGAATCTAGGTCTCCTTGAAAGTTTAGTTATAGAACTAATTGAGCTAATACCATTTGATTAAAGTCGGGGAATTTAACCAATTGAGCTCAAGTCATTTGATACGTGTAGGAAATAATTTTATTTATTTATTGTATCTAATAATTATTTATTTATGTAGACCTATCGGTTGCGAATAACCTTGTCATGGTTGAACCCATCTTATATTTTATCATTAACATAAAGCCCACTTGTCATATTGGCTTAGGTTGATTATGTAATAGGTTTTTTTTGGTATTGGTATAAATACCCCTTGCCCCTCCATCCATTGAATTAGAGTGTTATCATCCTTATCCATGGATAATACAATGATTATTTATGGTGCTCAAGGGCAACCACTCTATGTCTTTCACTTTATTTTTCATCCTTTTATACTTTTTGTATTACATTTGAGTCAATGGTTTGCTTTTGTTTATCACTAGAAATATGTGTGAAATCTAACATGGTATCAAATCAGGTATGGAGCTACATTACTTGGTGAGGTAGAAGGCCTATTTGAATCCTCTGATCCTTCTTTTGATCACAAGAATGAATTATCCTTCAAAGTATAATTAGTTAGGTATGACATAAAAAGCAATAGTGGAATGAAAATATTTCTTGTCTATTTTTTATGACCTCTTATATGGGTGCTATTATGGAGGGAAATTTTGAATTATGGGAAAGGGACACCACCCTTTCCCTTCCTCTCTACCTTTATTATTGTAACAAAATTAGATCTCATAAAATAAGCAAATCAACTGCACAAATTAGTTATTTTGGAGGATGACATTTGACATAGAAATGAAAAGAGAATCATAGTTCAGTGGTCTTATGTGTTGAAAGTTTAATATAACTTATGGCTAAGACCAACTTGTATGATGTAATCTTATATAGGCTTGTAGGCAAACATTGTATAAATGTATCTAATTAATTATCGTATCTAATTGTTATTTGATTATGTAATCCCCATGGGTCGCTATTAACCTTGTTATGGTTAAACCCATCTTCTTTTTTTTTATTAACATAAAGCCCACTTGTCATATTGGTTCAAGTTAATTTAATTATATAATTGGGATTTTTTGTATAAATACACCGAACCACTCCATCGATCAAATCAAAGTGTTATGATCCTTATCCATGGATAATACAATGGTTATTTGTGGTGCTCAAGGGCACCCACTAAGTATGTCTTTCATTTTTTCATCCTTTTACATTTTTTGTATAATATTTGAGTGAATGATTTGTTTTTATTTATCACTAGAAATAGGTGTGAACCCAATATGGAATAGCAGGTATGGAGTTGCATTACTTAGTCATGTAGAAGGTATGTTTAGATCCTCTAATCCTGCTTTTAATCATAAGAATGAACTATATTCCAAAGCTTAATAAGTCACGTTCGACACAAGAAGCAAATAAAAATATTTCTTGTTTATTTTGTACAACCACTTGTATGGTTCTATTATGGAGAGAAATTTTTAATTTTTACAAAGGGACATAGTACCCCTTTTGTAACAACCCAAAACTACCAACCCAATTTTTTTAAAAAGAATGATTACAAGCAAAGGTTCACAAGGAAAAACCCTTCTTTTATCTTTCCAACATACAAGGCTTCACCACATTTGAGTTCCAAGTCACTGTAGATGACAATTAGTGGATAAAAGGGGTCAACTCCCGTGGTTTCTGGGGTTCACCTTACCATACCTACATGTTTAGAAGGATGTCAAACGTGGTCCCCCCACCTTTCCCATTCCCTCACCGACATAGGGCAATGCAACCACAACGTAGGGATTATCCTTTAAGGCCCATAACACTTAAAGAGGAACACATTTTCCCTAACCTTACTATAAGTTCCTCTAGGTAGGTTAATCAGGTGTAGAGCCTTGGTGCTTAACTCGCACAACTCCTACCAGGTTCATGAGTTCTCAGCTATTGCATTCTCACAACTCCTTCTAAGACTCATATCTACCTAGTTATTGCATTCACGCAACTCCTCCCAATATTGGGCTTTATTTTGACTCGGGTCCATAAGAGATTCTAACCACCCCAAGATAATCTTATCTCAAATAAATCTTGCACTTTAAAACATAGTTCTAAAGTAAAGCAACATGCATCACATAATATCAAAAGCATTTTAACACAAGTCATAATCTATTTAATCCAAAATGCTATAATAGATAAACAAGGATGCATCTTAAATAAAAGCCACATTTTTCTTAACTCAAATGCTTGACTTAAAGCTTCAAAAGATGCATTCCTTTAACTTAGATGCAATAACATAAATGAATCAAGTATTTAACATAAATATGCATTCCAACAATTGATAGAGCTCAATACTATCTATCCAAATAAAATATTGCTCAATCACCTTAATGTACAAAACCCAAGGTAACATTAAAGCAACATAATATTTCAATTTGTACAATAATCAAGTTACAAAACTCAATTTAACAAAATATTCTTTACATAGCCTTTGTTTTTCCATATCATCTATACATTCAAAGTACTATGAAGCCATCCACCAAGGATCTTCAAGCCATCTAAAAATCTGCAAGCTTCTTCATGATAGGGAACCCACCACAGCTCATGAGGAATACTTAGGGATTAGGACAACTCTAAATGCAATGCAACTTAATCATACCTTTTCTACTATGCAAGCATCCATGCATAAACATAATAAAACAAGCCATCAAGAAGAGGATTCCATAATTCCTCTTTCTATAATGGTTCCTTTACCCACACGAGTCTTAGGGACCATTATAACAGTTTCTCTTTTCAAAACAAAAATCCAATAATCCAACTTCTAAAAGAGAATCCCATACTTCTCTTTATAATGATCCCTTAACCTACATAAGTCTCAAGAATCATTATAGTGGTTTCTCTTTCAAAACCCAAATTCATTAATCCAATTTATTAAAGAGAATCCCATACTTCTCTTTATAATGATCCCTTAACCTACATAAGTCTCAGGAATCATTATAGTGGTTTATCTTTCAAAACCCAAATTCATTAATCCAATTTATTAAAGAGAATCTCATACTTATATTTATAATGATCCCTTAACCTACATAAGTCTCAGGAATCATTATAGTGGTTTCTCTTTCAAAACCCAAATTCATTAATCCAATTTATAAAAGAGAATCCATTACCATAGAAGAATCATTCCTAATAACCAAGCATAAAAACTTTAAAAGTTCTTTTTATAATTTCCAACTTTCAATTGCATTCTACAACATTATCTTTACTAAGCAAAGACTCTTATATTTCTTTTCAAGATTACAATGGAACCTAAAGCATTAGCAATTAAATAGTAACCAATCTAAAACCACCTCTTACTTAGCAAGATAACAACCAATGAAAAGTCTCTTTTCTAAAAGCTATACCATTATAAGAAAACAATATGCATAACTTTCAATCCAAAAGGAGTTTTCACAATCTTAATATAACATTTAAAATAAGAGCCTCATTCCAAAGAACTTAACATGACTAAGCTATAGCGCCAACACTACCCAACCAACAAAACTTACATCTATAGACCCAAATGCAAGCCAACACTCAAACGTAAGGTAAACAGATCTAGGTGGCTTAAGAAAAGAGCAACTCATGTCGAAGACCTATGACTAGAAGCAAGATTGAATGGGTTTTACTCTAGACTTCACACATGCAAGAATATGGAGGTGCACGATTGAAACAATATTGTTCGACATGACAGCAAGAAGGAACAAGCAAAGCAAAAGGTGGATAACCACTACCCACAAGCAAGGCAAACACTAAGCAAAACATACACACACTATTGGCCATATGACAATCAAGCTCAACATAGAAGGAGATTAACAAAAGAGTGGAACAACACTCAAGAAGTTTACCAAGCAATACATAGGCTTAACTCAGATTAAGCTAAAGGCAACATAGAGGATAAAAAGACAACATCAAAGCAAGAATACTATCCACCCAAGAGAAGATCAAGCTATAGAAGAGCATATAACAACCAAACTTCAATAATGCACTTGAAAACCAAGCTATCCAACATCCCCTAGTTTGACGACACACTGTCTAGAATACTCCTCCTCCAAGCCTTTAATCCTTCCTTTTGCTTTCCTCAAAAATTAAATCCTCTCTATTCCATGCATTATGCTCTCTTCAAAAAGAATAAGGCACCCTTCTTGCATGGAGGAAGTGGTATTTCTCAAGCTCAAGAATATGTTACCATCAATACCACCTTTATGCCAATAAAGGCACCACCCAAGCATGGTAATCAAAAGAAGAAGGTTGAATCTAAATTGCAAGCCATTCAATTTTATTCCAAACCTTAGAGGAATAATGCAATAATGAAAGTATCTTCAATAATTAATTCAATAATTCACTTTATTAATTTTCAATTGCTAATATTAACTTTTAATATTGACATTAATCTTTCCAAATATTAATGTCACCAATCTAATTAATACTTTACTAGTCTAAAGTATTAAAGCCATCATTTAATTAATTTCCAAGGAATTAATTAACACTTAATAATTCTTACCAACAAAATCTATGCATACCTCAAATAAACATAGATTCATACCAACAATATTACACACCATTATTTTATCCTTAAGTAGGCAGTCTCCTTTAAGATAGTCTAATGCTATCGCCAACCTATTAAGGAGACTCATTGCACAAGCAACTTCCTAGCCCAATGGTGTGAACATGAAAACAAGCAAAATGCAAATGCATCTACATGAAGGGTATTTTGTTACCTTGAGCTATTGATGAGCAAGTCATCACCATAATTTCCCAAAATATCTCTCATTGTAGGTGGTTCACCCATATGATCCCACCAAAGAGAGCACTTGGTCTTGCACCCACAAATACATCAGCAGTACCATATTCCAAGCTCAAAAGAATGCAATCATCCCATCATATAAATATCAAAAAATGAAGCAATGCAATTAAATATTCACGCCAATACCTATTTCATTGTTAATAAAGAGTTCTGCCAAGGAGGTCTTTTATACCATTTCCCTCCTATTTGCCTTTGTTATTAAAAAAAATTGTTCCCATCAAATGGGCAATTTGAATGCACAAATTAGTCATTTTGGAGGCTTCTAGTTCCATGAATCTAGAAGTTTGGTCATCAAGCATATGATTTGGAATGGTCAAATTTTTATATTTATCTTGTTGTGTCTGTAGTTCAAGTCACATTTCTAATGCATTAGATATTTGTGTAAAGTTGTACATGTCATTTTTTAAGTATGTTGAGCAGAAGGTGAGAAATTGTTTTTTAGCTTGGAAGTAGTAGGAACTTGGTTAAACAATAAAGACACGTATAACACCTTGTATAAAGAAATTACGAGTTTATTTCACCCTCATTTTTCCTAGCGAAGCAAGTTCATCAGGACATTTTTCTTTTAATTTTAAGCAAGAGAGGCCTCCTTCAAGGAGGAACTTTTTTCATCTATTTGTTCATTTGGGTGATGTGGAAAGTATTTCATTATTTGGTATTCAGTATGAATCTTTTTTTTTGCTTTTAGAATGATGCACATCAATTAAAAGACTCTAATCTCACCTCAAGGGGTGAGGGCATCATATCTATCTCAATGTATAGGCATGGACAAGTTGTTAGTGTGGCTAACTCATGTTGTCCACCACCCAAAAGTCAGTGATTCCAACTCCATTGCTTCCTCTTACATGAACTTATCTTCTTTATCATCCCTATGTTGGATGACATGGATAATTAACAAAACATATATTTTTTTAATGTTCATACCCCCTTCTCACCAATTAGATTTAGACATATGCTAAAACCATATTTTCTTTTGATGGCTAGTGGAAAACAATGCTATATTCTTAGTGGTATTAGAGAATTGATGGATGCCAAGTGGTAGATTTTGGTTGGATACAATAACTCTAAGATTTGAAGGGTTGATTTTTCACTTTTAGGATTATTAGAGCAAATATTCTAGAGGACATAAATTTTACATATGAAAGCATTTTTAGTTTTTTTTTTTTTTTAAATCAAACTATTTTTTTAGCTTTTCACATTGATGATATCAATTCAAAGACCTATTTTAGTGTTGAAAGTTGAATTGTGGATGGTAGTCATCAAAGCCTATTGTTCTATTTCAAAAGGGTGAATATATAGTGTGTTATGCTATCAAAATATTTGGTCCATATTCATGGTAGAGACAATTTGATTTGTAATATTAGAAGCAACTATTGGGTCTTTTTGGAGGCACTAAAAAAAGAATTTAGAATATGGTCTATTTAATCCTTCCTCTTCCTATCAAATGCTTGGGTTCTTGATTTATTCTAAGCATGAATATCTAACCCTTCATGATCTCTTATCTCTTCTATCTTTTGTCTAGGTACTCTTGTAATTTTGTAATGACTCTTCTTAAAAACAGGTTCATGCAAAGCCTCTTTAGGTGATGGAAATCAAGTGGTCCAAGAGTAATTTGAAGTTTCTATATAAGGTAAAGTGTATTGTAAAAGGAAAACTCATGCTTCCAAGTCTTACTTTATGTGACTATAGAAGATTTGAGCAACTTCTAAGAGGGGGTATTATTGGCTAATCTCCCTCAGAAGGAGTTACAAAGGAAGTGTTCTTTGTATATGTGCAGGAGTATCTAATCTTGGTTATAGTGACTACAATCTAGCCTAAGGAGATTCTTCTGGAAGTGTAGGGACATATTTGCATTAACAAACTTCTAGATTATGAGGGGGTTCAACTAAGATTTCCTCAAGTATGAAGGTCCACTAGAGCATCCATTATGAGGGGGAAGATGCTATTGTCATTAATGTCTTCTCTCATTGGCTCCTCAATTCAGATTATGAAAGGGTGTTAAAAGTGTAATTTAACTTATGTCCAAGACCAACTTTTATGATGTAATCTTGTATACGTGTACGAGTCATCATTATATAAATGTATTTAATTATTTATTGTATTTAATAATTATTTAATTATGTTATCCTTATGGGTTGTGATTAACCTTGTTATGGTTAAACCCATCTTATATTTTTCAATTAACCTAAATCCCACTTGTTATGTCAGCTTAGGTTAACTTGATTATGTAATTGGGATTTTTTGGTATTGGTATAAATACCCTCCAACCACTCCATTTATTGCATTAGAGTGTTGTGAACCTTATCTATGAATAATATTTAAGTCAATGGTTTGCTTTTGTTCATTACTAGAAATAGGCATGAAATCTAACATGGTATAAAGTGACATTACTTGTTCATGTAGAAGGACTATTCGAAGCCTCAAATCCTTATTTTGATAATAAGAATTAACTATCCTCCAAAGCTTAATAAGCTAGATATGAGACAAGAAACAATGGTGGGATAAAAATATTTCTTGTCTAATTTTGATAACCATTTGTAATGGTGCTACTATGGAGGGATCTTTTCAAAATTTTGAAAAAGGACACCACTACCATTTTTCCTTCCTCTACATTCATTATTACAATAAAATTGGTTCTCATAAAATGGTAAAATTGAATGCATAGATTAGTCATTTTGTAGGCTTCTAGTTCCATGTATCTAGAAGTGTTTATTGTTAAGCAGATGATGCTGAAATGGTCAAATTCTTTGTGATTGTTTTTGTCTTTGGTTTGAGCTACATCTCTACGACATTGGAGGTTTTTGCAAAGTTGTGTGCACCACTTTTAGTTGGTTTGAGCAGACTTATGAAGATGAGGTATCATTTTTTGGCTTGTCAATAGCAAAAATTGGGTTGGAAAACAAAGATACATATATCACCTTGCATAAAGATGTCAAGGGTTTGATTCCACTCTCCCTTTTATTTTTGGAGTAGGTTCATGAGGGCATTTTCCTCTTAGTATTGAGTGAGATGAGCCTCCTTGAAGTAGGAGCTCATCTATCCACTCATTTACAGTAGTTGGCATAGCAAAACATAGTCGATATCGAAAGTCTTATGGTACTTAGTATTCATTGTGAAATCTTCATTTTCACTTTTGAAAAGTGTGCAATAGTTTTAAGGATCCAAGCCCACCTTAAGGGGTAATAACATCGTCTCTATACCAAGGCATAGACATGGATTGGTGGATAGTGTGGCTAGCTTAGGCCGTCCACCACCTAGAGATTAACAAATTAAATCCCATCCATTCCTCTTCCATGAACTTGTCTTCTTTATCACCCCTATGTTGGTTGACGTGACTAATCAATAAAACAATATATATATACATATCATATACATATACATATACATACATATATACATTATATATATGTATATATAGATATATATATGTATATGTATATATGTAATGTATATGTACATATATATGTATATGTATATATGTAATGTATATATACATATATATGTATATGTATGCATATGTACATATATATGTATATGTATATATATACATATATATATGTATATGTATGTATATATGCATACATATACATATATATCATATATGTAATGTATATATATATGTATATGTATGCATATGTATATATATATATATATATATATATATATATATATATATATATATATATATATACTCGGTCTTTTTCTCCCCTCTTCTAAAACATGACTTACCTTTTTATTTTGTTTTTCCTTCCCCAAAACGATATGCGAGGAACTCGCAAGTTGTTTTCCTCTCCCTCCATGTGTAGCGCTAGGACCGATTAACATGGTGAATTGCTAACTCATATACAAACATAGTTCTTAAGACACTGATGTGGCAATCCCAGATGGACACGTTGCAGATGGACTGCCAACGTTGATGCGACTTCAAATAGACTTACTACTTTCTCTAACCAAGGAAAAGAAAATTTAACTTCACTTTTATATATATATATATATATATTGTAACCAAAGAACTAAACACAAAAATAAAATGAATGCAGACACAAAAGTAAATTGCCAAAATGCCCCTTTTGTATTGATTTTTGATACAAATTTTACAAAAGGTTTTTGAATTGCCCCAAGTGTATTGGGAGCAATGTTACAATGTTTCCTTCTCTCTCTGAAGTACAATGCTTTGATGGAGGAGGGGAGATATTTCGACTCTTCCATAGGATGTAGTGTTCTTCGCTCTCTCGTCATAGCTTCAAAGGGTGAGTGGGCTTTGGTATCCAGCAAGGGACCACTCCAGCTTCAACAGCTTATCCAAAATACCTATCACTTGCACACATGCAAACCAACGAAGGGATCAGTAGCACCTATATATTTGAGCAATCAAATCCGTACTAGACATAAAACCCTAAGCAAATAATTTACATGAAACAAATAACAATAGCAATAAATAGATAAAACTTCGCTAATTGTTAAAGTCACTGATTGATCTCGATCGTGCATACGAATTCGTGCTTGGGACCGTGGAACCGCGAAAGTGCGATTGTGGACTGGAAACCATAGACCTACATTTTTTACTATGAAACCGCGGGCAGGTGATTTCGATTGAAATGATAGGTTGCCTCGGGGTGCATGCCAACGATCAGGATCGAGCTTGCGCTCTCAGTTTCTCGTTGGATCTCGATATATTTTGGCAGTCTGTCGGTATGCAATTTTAGCTCCCTTTGTTTTATGGACTAATGATGCTTTTATAAGCTTCTAAGGGGTTTGGAGGGGAATGAGAGGTGGCAAGCCTGACATAACAAGTGGCAAATCTAAACTGCTAGGTGGAAGGGGTAGTTACAGTGAGTCATTCAGTGTGGCTCACTTAACTAGGGTGATGTGGCTTCAAGTGGAGTGGGATGTGGGATCTTGTCTTATGTGAAGGGACAAGGAGACAACAATAAATGAGTTGTGGCATGGGTGTTGGGAATTTGTCTCATATGCAAGGACAAGGGGGACATGAGTGGGTAAGATGTGGCAGGGGTGTTGGGTGAAGTGTCCAGGATATATGTCCAACGGGTTGACAGGGTATCCTAGGGTGATTTTCCTAATTAAATAAATTAAGAAAATAGGATGATGTTTAGGATTTTATATCCCTAAGTTTAGACTTAGGCATATAACTTTATTTATGCAGGATTTGATGGTGAGGTGGTGAGTGTGACTCAGAGGGTGTCATATTTTGGTGTCTATAGTTGCCCCTTTTTGTATCGCGTTGTGTACAACACAATGCGGTGCAAAAACTAATGACATCTAGTTTTATTGGATGAATGGACTCATTTCTTTTTGGTATGGCAGAATCAATATGCATATATATATATATTTGTGTTTACCCCCTCAATTGGTAAGTGGGTGACTAGTGAAGCCTAATAACCAATTGATGAAAAGGTCATGATTTTTCTATGTTTTTATGCAAATGATTGCCCTAAGCTTGCTGACTTTCTATTCAAAAGACCGATTGATTTGATTGACATGCATGTTTGTGTTTTAAAGGAACCAATCATCCTAGGTGTTTGTCCTAGTGACTGTTAGCAATTCCTTAATGCAGATTGATTATATCATTATCGTGCTTTGTAACCTCACGGAGTGGGCATCAATTTCGACCTTGGGTTGATTTGATTGAATTATTTCTTAAGCCTATTAGACTTTCATTTGCTTTTGTTGTTTGTATTTATTTATTTATTTTTGTAACCACTTATTTACGATTTTTAAGGCGGGCGCGATTGCGCGTTTTATTTTACGAATACATGTTTACGCGTTTTGTGGCACAAAATGCGGGTTTGTGTTTTGATGTGCCGTAGAAAACATGGGTGCATGTTTTTCATTGCCAAAAGTGGCTATATAAAGGCATGATGTCGCTTTCAAGTCATTCTGCTAGTTGTCATTTTGTTATTTGTTGGTAAGATGAGCAAGATGGAGCTTGGTGAGGGAAGTGGTGGTAGTGGCTCGGCTAGAGCGGAAGTCGGCACCCGGTTTGCTGAGGTAGGTGGTCCCTCCTTTTATTGTTTTTGTTTGTTTATTTTTTCGTTTTTGTTTTGATTTGTTTTTGGTTAATTTTTTTGGTTGTTTTTGATTACCAATAGTAGGTAAAAAAAAATTGTTTTTGGTTTTTATTACCAGTAGTAGGTAAAAAAAATTTTGTTTTTGTTTTTTATTACCAGTAGTAGGTAAAAAAATTGTTTTTGATTTTTATTACCAATAGTAGGTAAAAAAATTTGTTTTTGTTTTGATTACTAGTAGTAGGTAAATTTTTTTGTTTTTGATTACCAGTAGTAGGTAATTTTTTTTTTTGATTACCAGTAGTAGGTAAAAGAAAATTATTTTTGATTTTTAATATCAGTAGTAGGTAATTTTTTTTTTTGTTTTTGATCTTTATTACCAAAAGTAGGTAATTTTTTTTTGTTTTTGATTTTTTATTACCGGTAGTAGGTAAAAAATTGTTGTTTTTGTTTTTGATTACCAGTAGTAGGTAAAAAATTTTGTTTTTGATTTTTATTACCAGTAGTAGGTAAACAAATTTTGTTGTTGTTTTTGATTACCAGTAGTAGGTAAATTGTTTTTTTGTTTTTGTTTTTGATCTTTATTACCAGTAGTAGGTAATTTTTTTTTGTTTTTGATTTTTTTTTGGTAAGTAGATATTTTATATACAAAATGGGTTTTTTAAGAGGATCCCAAAACCTTATAACATGAGAGGCCGCAACCCTTAGTAACAAAAGGAGCCCCTTGGGCTAGTACAATAGAAACCATAGTAAACCTTACCAAAAAAAACATAGTAATGCCCAGGAGGGCTACATCAGAAACCTCAAACTGGAGGTAAAACATGCTGAAAAACAACAAAAAGAAACAGATGCATCCATTCTAAAAACCCGAATATCCTCTCCGTGCTCCCCGTGCCCGTCCGCCCAAGCCCGATCCTCTCTTCTTGCTTATGTGGAATCATTAGCGATATCCTGGCTGGCGACCTTCTCCACGTCCGTCGAAAACAACTGCCGCCACACCACGAGACATGTGGACAATAATCCCTTATTTGCCAAGTGGTCGGCTAAACCATTGCCCTCCCTGTAGGTGTGCTTGACTTGGACCAGGTTCCTCCGGAGGAGGAGGTTCCTGGCCTCAAAAATGACATTGAAAACCTTCCACGCCGGATCCTGGGAATTCATCATGTAGTTAATGATGTTCAGTGAGTCCCCTTCAACTACCAAGGGTCGGGGATCCTCCGAAATGAGCTCGAGTCCTCTCAGAAGTCCTCTGGCCTCCGCAACATGATTGGTTTGAAACCCCAAGTTTTCACAGAAAGCCAGGACGAGCTGTCCATTATGGTCTCTAACTGATCCACCCGTAGCGGCCGCCCCTGGGTTGCCCCGAGAGGCCCCATCAAAATTTAACTTCAACCATCCTTGAGGAGGCCTGACCCACCTGACGTCCTTCCTGGATGACCGCGGATCCTCCCGCTCCTTGATCTCCCCTGATAACTTCAAGGATTTGAACAAACCCTCTTCAAACACATGCTTGGGCCATGGGTTGGGGATAAGCTTGGAGTTCTCAATGGCAAAGGTGATGGCCCTGTGAGCGATTGAGGGAGGATCCCTGGGAGGATTACCGAAGACCCGACCATTGCGTTCCAACCATATCTGCCATAAAAAATGGTGGAAGCAAGCATTCCACAAGAAACGGAGCTTGGGATTTTTAAAAGGATTGGGCCATTGGAAGAAAGCCTCCTTAATGGTCTTGGGGGAATCCATTGGATCTGAAAGGTAGAGAGGATGGAGCCAAGGACCGACCCAGTGAAAACGTAGTGCAGGAACAGGTGGTCAGAGGACTCACATGCAGACTCACACAGATAGCACCTATTGGGAATAGCAAACCCCCTCTTGTGAAGATTGTCAATTGTGAGAGCTTTATTCTGAAAGGCAATCCACGAGAAGAAATTTACCTTTGGGATCAAACATTTCCTCCAGACCACGTTGCAAGGAAAGTCCGATTTCAGCCCTTTGCATTGGAATTCATAGGCAGATTTGACAGAGAATCCACCATCATCGGTCCCCCTCCAAATCATTCGATCCGGACCTCTGCTGGTGGGTATGATGATGTCCTTAAGGACGGAGGACAGGAAGTCGGCCTCAGTCTCTAGCCCCTCTGCATCAATGACTTTCCACTGTAGGGAGCCATTTCTCCATTCAATGAAATTGGCCACCCTCTCGCCCAAAGTTGTTATCAAGAAAAGTTTTAAGGTGAACCAACCTGGTCTGCTCAGAGAGAGGGTCCTCTAGGGCCCACCTATCCTTCCAAAAATCTATGCTCCGACCATCCCCAAGGATCCACCTGATGCCATCTTGGATCAACTGCCTGGATTGGACAATGGCTTTCCAGAAAGCCGACCCCCTAGTGGGAATCCCATCCTCAAGAAAGGAAGTGTTAGTGAGGTATTTCCTCCTGACAATTCTAACCCATTCTGCCGGTTCATCTGCCAGGATCCTCCAGGTGTGTTTGGCAATGAGCGCTAGGTTCATCTTGGCCATTCTCCTGAACCCTAATCCTCCTTGCTTCTTGCTTCTGCAAACTTTGTCCCAGGCCACCAAAGGAAACCTGGACTTGTCTTCATTGCCTGACCAAAGAAAGTTCCGTTGGGTCTGCTCAATCTTGTGAAGAACCGAGGCAGGCAATCTGAAAACAGACATGAAAAAGGTCGGAATCCCTTGGAGGCACGCCATAGTGAGGGTTGCCTTGGCAGCTTGGGATAAGAACTTGCCTTTCCACGACGCCAACTTTTTGTGGATTCTCTCGAGCACCATGTTCCACATCCCTTCCTTAGCACGCCCGCAGAAGAGAGGGAGGCCAAGATAGGTAGTGGGGAGGGAGTCAATAGAGCACCCCAGGATCCTTGCAATCTGAACTTGACGCCTGACAGGGGTGTTGAGAAAAAAGATCTTGCTTTTGATGTAGTTAACTTTTTGACCGACAACACTCTCATAGAGTCCTAGGATTCGTTTGATGGATCTGGCTTGAGCTACTGACGCTATGGTGGACAGGAGCGTGTCATCCACAAACTGCTGATGGGTGATCGCCTCAATCCCCGAGGCAGGGAGGATGTCGGTCACCTTCTTCCGCTGTTGGGCATCCTTGAGGGCTCTTCCCAAAGCTTCTACGAGGATGATGAAAAGGATGGGGGACAGAGGATCCCCTTGACGCAGACCTCTTGAGCTCTGAAAGAAACCGATAGGAGAGCCATTGACTAGGACAGAGAACCAGGGGGAGGAAATGCAGCCCTGGATGAGGTCAACCCATAGGGGATGGAAGCCGAACTTGAGGAGGATCTCCCGAAGGAAACCTCTGTCAACCCTATCGAAGGCCTTGTTCATATCAAGCTTGAGGAAAAGGGCAGCCTTCTTGGTCATTGAGGCAGAATGCAGGGTTTCATGGATCGAGATGACCCCATCCAGGATGTTCCTCCCTTTCACCGAACTGCCTTGAGACTGATCAATGATAAGGGGGAGAATGGGCTTCAACCTGTTGGCCATAACCTTGGTCAACACTTTGTAGATGACGTTGCACAGGCTGATAGGCCTATAATCAGAGATGGATTTGCAGTCAGAGGCTTTCGGGATGAGGGCCAAGAAGGTGGAGTTGAAACTACGAGGGACAACTTTGGTTGACTGGATCTCTCTAATGGCCTCACAAACATCGTTCCCCACCACATCCCATAGGGTTTGGAAAAACCTCGGAGAGAAACCATCCGACCCAGGGGCTTTATCAAGTTGCATTGAAAACAAGGCCTCCTTAATCTCATCGTGGGAGAAAGGTTCCACCAGTCTGAGGTTCGCATCCTGAGGAACGATGCAAGGAATATTTGATAGGAGAGTATCCTGAGCTTGGCTGTCACCCTCCGGGGCACTTCCCAAGAGGTTCTGGAAAAAGGACACCGCTTCAGCCCTGATCTCAACTATGTCCTTGGTGGATGATCCATTGCTGCACACAATCTCCCTGATCTTGTTGGATGCCCTGTGCCGCATAGTGGAGGCGTGAAAGAACCTGGTGTTAGCATCGCCTTCCTTGACCCACAGGTCTCTTGACTTCTGCCTCCATAAGGTTTCCTCTCTAGCCAGGATGTTATGGAACTCTGCTAGGAGGTTCCTTTCCTCCTCCCTAGTGGGGCTGCTGTGGTCCCCAACTTCGATTCTCCTTTCCATCTCCTGAAGTTTCTCAGTAATGGCCTTTTTACTGGCGAAAAGGTTGCCAAAAACCTCCCTGTTCCAGATTTTCAAGTTTTCTTTGACCATCTTCAGTTTTTGAGCCAGCCGAGAAGTGGCGGATCCTCCAAACTTTTGATGCCACCATGAGGACACTTGATCTTTGAAATCCTTGTGGAGAGTCCACATGGCTTCGAAACGGAAAGGAGTTTTGAAGGAGGGAGGCCTACCAGTTTCAAGGAGGATGGGACTATGGTCTGATCCGATCCGAGGTAAGGCCAACAGGGTGGCATCGCCAAACAGAGGGATAGCTTCTTGAGAGATGAGGAACCCATCCAGCTTCACCTGGATGAGCCCGCTATCAATCCTCCCGTTGCTCCAAGTGAAAGAGGACCCCTTGAGCTTAACATCCATGAGCTCATTGGTATTGACAAAACCTCTGAAATCCTCCATGCTTCTGCTGAAAGAGTCGTTACCTCCTTTCTTCTCAAACGGATGCAACGGGCTATTGAAGTCTCCTCCTATGATCCATGGAAAGGTGTTGAAGGTGGTCCTCATTTGAGTTACAGTTTCCCACATTTCGGCCCGCTCGATGGGGGAATTTGGAGCGTAAATGTTGGACAGGATCCAAGACTGATTGCTGGTCTTGGAGTGAAACAAAATGTTTAGGATCCTGCTCGAGGACGACAAAAGCCTTCCTTCAACCAGGGTAGGGTCCCAAAGGCACATGAGCCCACCTGACGTGCCTTGAGCTGGACTGATAAGGCACTCTCCTTTGGCCCAAATGGCCTTGGCAGACTTCCGAGAAGAGAGCTCATCGATTTTGGTTTCTTGCATAATGAAGATGGAAGGATTGATCCTTTTCCTTAGGTCGACCACCAGTCGCTGCTTGGCTGCCCCGTTGAGGCCCCTCACATTCCATGAGAGGACCTTCATTTCGAGGGTTTAGGGTTTTTCCTGCCTCCCTTCACCAGCTGGAAGGGGGGTTTGGTTCCTTGCTTGTCATTCTGGTTGTCGGAATCGTCAGAGAAAAGCGTCAACTGGGTTCCATTTGCGATGTCCTCCGTCGTTTCCTTGTTTCTCTTCTCATTGTCAGAGGGTCTCCCTCTTTTCCTTTCGCTGCCATAGTCAATGGCCTGTTTCCTGCTCCTGGTGTTTCTGGGGCTGATTCTCCCAGAGACGGATGGGCCTTCTTTTTCAGAGAAAGGAGAAAGGGGTACCTCACCCCTATTCGAGCGGTTTGGGGATTTCCTATTGCCCGCCAGGTACTCATCCATAAAAGAATTTGGAACAACAATTTTGGGAAGGGTCTGTACCTGGGTAACTGGATCCTCTATGCTAGGACTGGTGTGAAGCGAGGATTTTGAGAGCACCTCCTGCTCCTTTTGGGCTGACGGGGAGGCTTCTCCTCGCTCACGGTTTTGCTTGCCTTGATCTGGAACATCACTCTGACCTTCCTCCTGAGGTGCTTGGTGGGCGGGATTACGCATGATGTGTTTCGGGCCTAGCACCGACTCCTTGTTGAGAGGGGGAATACCCTGGTTCCTCTGCATGCCCTTGTTCGGACCTGTCGCCTTTTGATTCTGGGCCCTCAAGACAGGGCACTGATTCAGGAGGTGACCTTGAGTGCGATAGTGAGTACAAAAGGCTGGCTTGTTTTCGTACTCGATGGGCTGCCTCTTGATGATGCGTGATCCTCTATACAAGTTTATGAAAGTGGGTAACTCTGTTTCTAGGTTAGCGGAGACACAGAAGCGGGCATGGACCATCCTGGATCGGACCTTGGTGGAAGAATCAATGGCAACGAGCTCACCTATGGACCGGGCTATCCCTCTGATGACATTCTCGTGCCAGCATTGGAAAGGGAGGTTTGGCAACCTAACCCACAGAGGAGCTACATTTATGTTTTGGGTTTCAGGGTTGAAATCCTCTCCCCACTTCCAGAGAAAAAGGCTCCTGCACCCTAGGAACCATGGTCCCCCGACCAAGATGTTGCAACAGTCCTCCTGAGTGTTGAGCCTGATGGCAAAAAACCCCCGAGAGAGGGCAACAATTTCCATGTTGCCACTGGTCTTCCACTTGGAAAAAGCCCATTTTCGAATGGTCTCCATGTCTGGTCGCCCTCCTACGAACTTGCCAATCAGAGTGAAACGCTCAAGCTCCAGGTAGCTGTCCATTAGGTCTTCAGGGATGACCAAATCTGCTCCACAAGGAAGCAGTTCCTAGGTGGGTTGCTTTGTTGGGGATCCTGGACTTAGTACCTGGGCGTAGGATCCTTTTTGGTTTAGGTTTACCCCGCATCTTGGTCCCTCCTTGTTAGGAGGGTCTTTTCCGCTCCTGTCCGACCCATCCGCCTGGGTCCCGGCTGCATCGGGCCCTGCCCCGTCATCACTGCCATGGCTTGTCCCTCCTGGACCCTCGCCTGACCATCCTGCCTCCTTTCTGCCGCATCCTCCCGGTCGCTCTCCATCCGCCACTCGCTCGCCTACTTTCCCGCTCTCCATCCTTCAGCTTAGTCTATTCTACAATTTTTATCCTTTTTTTTGTTTTTGTTTTTTATTACCTAGGAGTAGGTAAAATTTTTTTTTTGTTTCTGCTTATGTCTAGTTTGTTTTTCTAATTCTTAATGTGTTTCTTTCAGGTTAAGCTTCTTGATGCTCGACATAGGTGGCCGAGGACTATCCGAAAAGTGCGGAAGGCACTTTTCGATGACGACTGGACCCTGTTGCAGACCATTGGTCTAGATGGTTGCAGGCGGTTAGGCACCATCCGAGCTGATGAGGATCTTCTTTCGATGCTTGTTGAGCGTTGGGATCTAGACAGAGGTACTTTTTAGCTCTCAAAAGGGAGTTGACTATCACCCTTGAGGACATCTACCATATTTTCATGTTCCTATCGAGGGCCCTACTATTCGGGTTGGCCTCGACAAGAAGGAGGCTTTGTTTCCTATGTTCGATGAGATGTGGGATGTAGACTGCAGCAGGGGTGGTATTGCTTATTTGGACCTGTATACAACTGGTAGCTTGGGGGCGCTTCCAGTTTTTATGATGTATATATTGAGCAACATGTTGTTGCCTAATTCCATGGGATCAAGGATCCCGTGGAACCAAGTGCCTATTGTTCTTGATCTCATATCTGATCCTCATCGGTTGGCCTGGGCTCCCGCTCTTCTCTGTGAGGTTTACAGTGAGCTATATGAGGTGAAGAGGCAGGGGCGTAAGGGCCTGGGTTGTAGTTTGTTGCTCCAGATTTGGTGTTGGGAGCATATTATCATTGGTCGACCTATTGGTTTACCTTGTGGTGTGGATGCTACTTCTCCTCGTGCATATAGATGGGTACTCAGTGAGGAGGTTAGTCGATCAGTAGTGAGCACTTCAGAGTATAGAGATATCCTGAGTTCTTTGACTAGAGATTTGATGAGCTGGCATCCTTGGAGAGGTCTGGATTGGGTGATGGATGCAGTAGAGCTTCGTCGCATCAGGCGGGGACGATGGGTTGTTGGCGCTCATCTGAGGGATATGGAGTTTATCCAATTTTCTAGAGTGTTGCATCAGTTTGGGCTGGTTCAGGATGTTCCTGATGCGCCTGTGACCTACAGGCGATGGGGTGACGAGTTAGGGCTACCTGTTGCTCCCAATTTTTGGTGAGTTGATGATCCTTCTGATGACCTAGACTTGGAGGTTTTCGACTTGGATGATGTAGGTACCACCCCTGAGTATGATGCCTAGTTTGTTGGCCGCTCTCTGGACTTCGAGTGTCATTGTAGATGACGATGGGAGTGGTGATGATGTAGATGTTGGAGGTTGGGTTCCTTGGTCGATGAAGCATCGATGAGGTAGCTCTTCGAGAGCTGATATGGGTACCAATTTTTTGTAGCCTGAGGAGGTTGGTGGTGATGGTGGTGATGGGGGTGTTGGTGATGAGGATGCTCCTCCTCGATGGACAGAGGAGGATTGGGACATGTTACAGGCTGAGCGTGATAGCCTAGGTTTAGAGGTGACTCACTTGAAGGGCGAGTTGGCATGGTACCAGGGTGAGGTGACTCACCTCCAGGGTGAGGTGGATAGGATGCATGATGGGCCTAGCAATGATGCTCTCACTAAAAAGGACTTGGAGATTTCTAGGCTCGGAGGTGAGGTCACTCGGTTAGAGGGTGAGCTGACTCGGCTATAGGCAGGGTCCGATGGAGGTGACACTACAGCTACTATTTTTGCTCTACGAGCAGAGATTTCTCAATGGGTTGCTCATGAGGGTGTTGACTTGAGGAGCCTACGCAAGCAGGCTATTTATATAGAGATGTTGGAGAACATTTTGCACCAGCATCAGATTCCTTTGCCTATTCCTCCTTCTTCATCAACCACTACTACTTGAGGGACTGATAGGAGTCGCAGGACTCATCGTTCATCGAGTTCTCATGGTGCTTCTACAACGCAGGGTCCTTAGAGGGATCCTGTTGGTACTAGCTAGTGTGACTTGTCGCTTCTCTTTTTGTATTTTGCTTTTATTTTTTTGCTATGAGCCTTAGTGCTTCGATGTATATAGCCTACGGGCATTTTGTACCTTTGGGACTTTCATATTTATACATATATATACATGGCTTTGTATTTTGGTTATCTCATGTGTTAATGTTTATTTTGATGCTTTTTATATATGCTTTGCTAGTGCTTATGTGATGCAATGTTCACATTGTTATATTTGTGCTATGATAAATGAATGTAACTAATATGTAATATGCAACTTATGTTTATTTTCATTTAACTATATGATGACATGCATGATGTTTTTGTAATCTTTTATAGCTCAGAGTAGTTGACCATTACTTGTTCATTTTTGCAATTGGGGGTATCCAACTTGATGACTCTTCGCGTTTGGTGTATGGTGGGTGTATGTATGTGATAATGTAGAACATGTGATAATGATATGATATTTGGTATGGTTTTTGATATATAACATTGGAGGATTTTCAAAGACTCAAACAGTCTAGTGATTTTAACCATTTTCTCAATGTTCGTCTAACCTTCTTTAGGACCAAGGTGTGTGCAAGTGGAGTTCATTTTTTGAATATTTGGTTTGGGAATGGCCCTAAGCAATCAAGAATCAGTGCATGTGTATGTGAAGTTCATTAACTCATGATGAGTAAAATTGGATGGTACCTGTATGGGTTTACCAATTAGCTAGCTTGTCCGTATGTGCGGTCAAAGGTCTTTTCTCTTTGGAGAAAGACGTGTCGCCCTGCATGAGTTTACTCCACTGCCAGTCAAGCGTCTATAGCTCCGGTGGAGGTTCGCTCCATAGTCCAATGATTCGATCTTCGAGCTTTGGGGATGACTACATAACTTTCTGAGGGGAATGTAGTACGATCCTTCTTGCTTTTGTGATCTGTGGTGTGTGTATAGTATTTATCATGATAGAGTTTGGGGAATCGGATTCTCAACCGAAGTGTGATGAGAATGTGATCCTATCCTTACTGTCTACCTTTTAATTTAATTGTTTGGATTGTTGTGATGGTGGTGAAAACCACCTTTTTGATTTGGACTATGTTGCGTAATGGGACAAGCGGGGAATATTTCCTTTTCGCTTCAAGGTTGTACCCAAGTTGGCATTATCTTTTCTTACTCAAAATGTTTTTAAATTTGTAAAGTGTTTTTGGTTCAAGATTGCTTTGGGGTCAATCTACCATACTCAAGACTTTCTTAATGTGTCATAAGTGCTTTGGTCCTAAAGAAAATTGGACATATTATGATTTTTGGTTTTTCACTAGACATTTTTGAGTGACTGAAAATTTGATTTATGATATAGTAAAACATGGGTGGATATGAACTTTGTTGACTTGCGAAGAGTCTTAGTTGGGTATCCCCAATTCTTTGGAACTTGTTTTTACTTGGTCGTATCATCACCACTATGAAAGATCACTGAACATGGGATGGGATGGATGCAATTATGTGTTTATTCTAATGTTGCTATATGCATGTGATATGCCTATTTAATGCACTAGATTTTTTTTTTTTGTAATATGCAAATGCAACATGCTAAGTGCTAGTAATGACATTTCTATTTACAATGTAAAGAAATTCTGGAAATAAAAATTTTTTTTTTTTTTTTTTTTTTTTTTTAAGCCATGTACATATATATACATATATTGCAAGTCGTTTCATGCATAAAATGCCTTTAGGTGCATTATGTTTAGTGGTTCTGGCTCCAATTCTCCTTCCAAGTTGGCAAGTCTATATGTTCCTGGTCCCAATTTATGCTTTACAATGTACGGGCCTAACCAATTAGCCGCAAATTTATCTCTTAAGTGTGGCAATGCATTGGTATTTTGTTGATTTTCTTTGAGCACTAGGTCCCCCACTTGAAATTCGTGAGGATGGACTTTTGCGTTGTAAGCACGTTTGACTCTGTCTTGATATACTCGTAAGTGATCTAAAGCATTGATACATTTTTCATCAATAAGTGTCAATTGGTCAAGACGTGCTTGTCTAGTTGTTTCATCGTCCATGAATTCCTGTAATGCTATTCGCAAGGAAGGTATCTCGAGCTCTAAAGGTAATATAGCTTCAACACCGTAAACTAGTGAAAATGGTGTCGCTCCCGTTGGCGTTCTGATGCTTGTTCTGTAAGCCCATAATGCCAAAGGAAGTTGAGTATGCCAATCTCGATGATTTTCTTTGACCATTTTCTTGAGAATGGATACCATTGTTTTGTTTGTTGCTTCTGCTTGCCCATTTGCTTGTGGGTAATAAGGTGTTGAGAAACTGTGTTGAATTTTGAATTTGTTGCACAATGCTCTAACATCCTTATTCTTAAATGACTTCCCATTATCAAAAATTATTTTTGAGGGTATTCCAAAATGATAGATAATATGTTGAAGTATAAACTCCGCTACTCGAGGTCCAGTCGTAGTGGTCATTGGAATTGCTTCCACCCATTTTGTGAAGTATTCTGTCGTGGTTATGATGAACTTATGTTGTCCTGATGAAGCAGGTGATATTTTACCAATCAAATCGAGACCCCATTGTGAAAAGGGCCAAAGACTTTGAATGGGTTGTAATGCGTGCGATGGTACATGAGTCAAATTTGCATGATATTGGCACTTTTGACACTTTTTGACATATTTGCAACAGTCATTTTCCATGGTCGGCCAATAGTATCCCATGCGTAATATTCTCTTTGCAATGGCCATTCCACTGAAGTGGCCACCGCAAGTACCATCGTGGGCTTCTATTATTGCTCGTTCTGCTTCAATCGGATCTAAACATCGTAATAATATTCCATCATACCCACGTTTGTATAACACATCCCCTAGTAGAGTAAAACGAATTGCTTTTTGTTTGAATGTTCTTTTTGCAGTTCGTGTCATTTCTACTGGGAGTATTCCAGACTTGAGAAAGTCTCTTATCTCATCAAGGTAAGAATTGTAAGGTTCAACATGTATCAAACAAACGTTCTTCTCACCTGTAGGTTCTGCTTTTTGAATTGATGATTTTGACATTGTTGTTATGATTAGCGGTTGTACTTCTCCATGCTCATTCTTAGGGATGAGAGATCCCAAAGAAGCCATTGCATCCACAAATCTATTTGTCGATCGTGGTAAATTACTAATTTCGTACCAGTCAAATTTTTCTAGCAACCTTATTGCTACTTCATGGTATTTCTTTAAGACTGGTTCTTTACACTGGTATTCTCCTTTTACTTGGTATACAACTAGTTGAGAATCCCCAAAAATGCTTAGTCTTTTTATGCCCATTGCTATAGCTGATTGAAGACCTAAGATTAAGGCTTCATACTCTGCATTATTATTGGTGCATGTGAAGTCGAGTTTGAATGATAAAGGAATTGGTATTCCTTCAGGTGTATAAAACACGACTCCCGCACCTTGTCCTTTGTCGCATTTAGACCCATCAAAGAACATGGTCATGTCTGCTTCTTCCTCAGGAGAAACTAATTCCTCTTGTTCTGTGACAGAAAATACTGAATCATCTGGGAGCTCAATTATTAATGGTTTATCATTGTGTAGTGGAGCTTCTGCTAGTTGATCAGCTATCACCTGACCTTTTATGGATTTTTGACTTACGAATTCGAGATCGAATTCGGTTAAAAGCATTATCCATTTAGCAGTACGGGTGTTGTTGTATGTGCGAGTCATCATGTATCGCAGAGGATTTTCTCTAGCTATGACATAGGTAGTATTGCTTAGCATGTAATGTCTAAGTTTCTTAGTGGCGAAAACCACTGCTAAGCATAACTTTTCGACATAAGCATATCTTGTTTCGTAACTTACCAGTGTTCGGCTAATATAGTAAATTGCTTGCTCCTTATGTTTTTCGTTCTTTTGTGCAAGCATTGTACCTAGTGCAAAATCTGTTGCAAAAATGTATAGGTGAAAAGGGATTCCTGATCTAGGTGGTGTAAGAACTAGTGGTGATGCCAGATACTTCTTTATGTCATCAAATGCTTCTTGACATTCAGTTGTCCATGAAAATGTCACTCCCTTTTGTAACAAGTGATTGAAAGGCCTGCATTTATCTGAGAGTTGTGCGATGAATCATCGGATAGATTGGATCTTTCCTTGTAAACTATGCAACTCTTTCAATGTTTTGGGAGGTGGCATTTCTAATATTGCTTTTACCTTACCTGGATCCACTTCAATGCCTCGCTTGGAGACAATGAATCCTAGAAGTTTTCTTGATGTGACTCCGAATACACATTTCTTAGGATTTAGCCTTACTTTGTGTTCTATCAGTCGATCAAACGCTTTTTCTAGTACATCGATGTGCTCAAGACGCGTCTTGGATTTAGCAATCAAATCATCTACATAATCCTCGATGATCTTATGCATATAATCATGAAATATGTACGTCATAGCTCGTTGATATGTTGCTCCTGCATTCTTAAGTCCAAAAGGCATCACTCTATAACAGAATGTCCCCCAGGGTGTTGTAAATGTTGTCTTGTGTTGGTCTTCGAGATTAATTCGAATTTGGTTGTATCCCGAGAAACCATCCATTAAGGAAAGCATTTCATGACCAGCGTAGGAATCTACTAGTTGATCGATATTAGGCAAAGGAAAATCATCTTTGGGACACGCTTTGTTTAAGTCTCGAAAATCAGTGCATACGCGTATCCCTCCATTCGGTTTGCGAACGGGTACCATATTTGAAAGCCATTCTGGGTAATCAATTGGTACTATGAAGTGCACATCCAACAACTTTTGCAGCTCTTCTTTCACAATTAATGCGACTGTTGGATGAACTTTCCTAAGCTTTTGTTTGAAAGGCTTTGCATCATGTGCCAGTGTAAGGTTGTGGACTACCAGGTCTGGATCTAAACCAGGCATGTCTTTGTATGACCATGCGAACACTTCTTTATTTTTCATTAGCATGTTTATTATGCGTTCTTTTTCTTCTATGGATAAATCTTTTGCAATTTTGACAATTTGGGGATTGTCCGCGTCTTGACTAAGGTTCACATCTATAGATTCTTCAATTAGCATGTGAGAACCTTCTTCTAACTGATGTGGAGTTGGGATGAGGTGGATATCATCCACCACATTTTCAAATATTTTTAGGGTTTCCCCCTCTATCTCAGTTTGAAAAACTGAATTGTTTGATGATGAAGGTTGTTGTGGAATATATGTGTTTGAAGCACGCAACAACTCTTCGGACAGGATAAACTCGATAGTGGATGGTGGGGATGAAATCCTATCCATGGCTATGAGACTAGTGTCGATATGGATCGGGTTTGTCTCATCATATGGATTGCGGAGTGGGGTGAGAAAATCAATAGAAATCATGTTGACTTGATGGAAATGAGGTGGTTGTGATTCGAGAATTGATGACTCATCTTCTCTAGGTTGCAACTGACCTAATGTGTGTGATTGGTTGTGTTGTATGCGATGCCAATGTGATGGAGGAGGTTCTGGTTCAGGACTCTCATGCTCTTTGCTTAGCCAAAAAAGAGTGTGGTCTATTGGGAATTTCTTTTGATACCAGTCATCTCTCCGAATAGAATCTGTGTATGTTGCCTCCTCTTGAGGTTCTTCTTCTTCCTGATTTAGCCATTCAGGATGTGCCTCTGCTTGAAGCATTCTTCTAGCTTGCATTTCATGCATATGATTCATGAATATCATTTCAATTTCATCCTCTTCATCATCGTCACTCATCCAAAAACCATTAGCATTTGTGTGAGGTCCCAATACCGATGGCGTATCATCGGGCCTAAGGTAGGTCATCTCTATGGGATCTTTTGGCTCTTGTTGTAAGGCTTGCTCTTGAGGGTAAAAAGTGTAGATTTGGTACCCACCATCTATTTGTTCATCCTCATCATTAGGTTCATCTTCCTCATCGCTCTTTTCTTCCTCTTCTTCGCATTCTATGTCAAGTTCTTGGAAAGCTTGATTAAGCGAAGAGCTTGCGATGGAAGGTTTATAGCCTAGACCGGAGCGGTCACTTGGCTCTCTATATTCTGGTTCAATAATGTGGTGAGGACCTTGTTCATGTCTTCCAAGTCCATATCCTTGCCAATTAACCCTTCGAAAATATCTCACTGGGAAACTTGGGTTCGATAGATAATCAATATTTTCATTAAACTCTTGTAAAGAGTTGTCATCTTGAGGAGGTGGGTCTGATGAAGAATCCACCCCTCCATATATGAAATTGATTGCATTTGTTTGAGAACCCATTCTATATATATCACCTATAGCTAAAGGTGGGTCGCGAGGGTGACCATAATCCCTGACTGACTCAATAGGTGGTGTAACTGTGACACTTTCAATAATGTACTCACCAATGCCTGGATTGGTGAGATGTACTGCAACTCTAGATGGTTGGGAGGCTAATGGCTCGATGGATGAAGAGGGTTCTTGTACATTAGCTTGTGGCTCCACTGGAGGTGGTGGATTATCTCTAATAGGTGGCCCTATTTGTGAGACTACGGGTTCTAATGATTGTGATGTAGTGATGGATGGTGTGGGTTGTGTTGTGAATGTGAATGGTTGTTGTGGATCTGGAAGTTTACTAGATGGAGTTGGTGATTGGTTAGCAGGATGGGTAGGTGTGACTTGAAAATGAAATGCGAGTGTTTGAAGGGTGCATTGAGCTAACGCTTTTGGATGCAAAAGTTGGGTCAACTATAGGCAATTCTTCTTGAATGGGTGCTTTTGAGGATGTGCTACTAGATGGAATGGTCCTAATGGCTAGTGGTTGGATAGTTAGGTGCGTTGATGGAAGCAAGGGCTCATATGGGTTTGAAATAAAGTTGCAGTATTTGAAAGGTTCTGTGTCAGCTGGTATGCAATGCACTTTGCCTTCATGTACATATTTTAAGCATTGATGCAATGTTGAAGGCACACACTTCATTTCCCTAATCCAAGGGCATCCAAGAAGTATGTTGTATTGCATTTCTCCTTCCAAGATGTGGAAGAGAACATGTATTGTTTTCACCCCCACGGTGACGGGAAGAACAACATTCCCCACAGTTGAGCATAAAGCGTCATTAAAAGCCCTAAGGGTGAATGTGGATGTTGTGATGTGAGATGATGGGATGTTGAGCTTCATCATTGCAGGTGTGGTGATGAGGTTGATTGAAGAACCAGATATCAATAAGCACTCTCTTGAATGGTTTCCTGTCAATGTGAGCTACTATGTGCGAGTGGTGGATCAGGTGAATCTACTGAGATTTGTTTTTCCTCGAAGTCATAAAATACTATCGAGGGTTCCATACACTTTTGCACACTCCCTACAAAGGAATTGAATGCATTGGGGTCTTTTGATTGAACTTGGATAGACTTTAAAATTTCCATCAATGCTTCCCTATGAGGTGTTGATTGTTGTATTAGCTCATATATTGACAATTTTGTTGAAGCCATTTTCAAACTTTGTGTTAACCGACTATTCAAAGTAACAATTGGGCGATTGTGGAAAGGTGGTGGTGGAATGCTTGGTCCAAGTTGTATGGGCACATTTGTTGGTTGTGTTGTTGGAGCCTGTGTTGTGTGATTAGCTTACCTCTGTCCATGGGTAACTATGTTGATAGCTCCTACAAAACCTTGTGGTAGTTGAGACACATAATTAACCTGGTTGGGAGGAACTGTAGAAGTTGATGCTCCCGTCGGTTGTTGATTTGCCTCTCGATGTGGCAAAGGTGTCTGATAGATGCCTAGGTTTTGATTGTTTTGGGCTAGTGGATTGTCAACTTTGATTGTACCCGCTTCCAATAAATCTTGCACAATTCCTTTAAATCCATGACAACCTTCGATATCATGTCCTCTTTGTCTATGATAGATGCAAAAGAGGTGTTCTTTGTAACCTTTTGTTTTTGGTTTGTTAGGATCTTCAGGTTTCATTTTCGGCAATGTAAAAAGTTTTGCCGCATACAACTTCTGAAACACTAATGAATATGGCTCTTGTATTGGTGTGTAATTTCTTTTTGGCTTAAAATGATGTTGTTGCCTTTCTACAGGTTGTGTCTGATTTTGTGCTTGTTGTGGGGGTGGAACCGCTTGATAATTCGATTGTTGTGGTTGTTGTTGTTGTTGGGGTTGTTGGATTTGTGTTTGGGCTGGTTGATTTAACTGTGGTTGGCCCAAAACTATCTGGTTAACCTGCGTGGTCTTAGATTGACCGTGGTTATTCCCCTTTTGATTCTTATTGTGCCACTCTTTCTTCTTAGGCTTTATCTCGCCTTCTTGGATTTTTATTTCTTCAATCAGTTTTGCTTGGGCGAGTGCCTCATCGAATGTTCTATATTGCTGTAGCTGTAGTAATGAAGAGATGGGTCTACCAAAACTCTTCGTGAACATTCGTATTATCTCTGGCATAGGGAGGGAAAATGGTAACTTGATCATGACTGATCTCCACCTATTGCCAAAGTCATAGACTCGATTCATCATCATATTGTTTTAGATAAATCAAATCGATCAATGTGGTTTGTTTTCTGACATTCAGGGCGAATATTTCCAAGAATTGGTCCGCTAGTTGTTCAAAGGTAAAAACACTTTGATGTGGTAGGTGGTTGTACCAGTCTTGTGCTTCTCCCCCTAGTGTCTGAGGAAATGTATGTAACAGTAATGCATCATTGCTTTTGATTCTGAAGCATGCATTCACAAATCTAGTTATATGCTCATGGGGGTCCTCTTCCCCTTTAAATTCAAGCTTCGATATTTGAAAATCTTGTGGATATGGTGGCTCAGGTACCGAAGCATGAATAGGGTGATTGAGTAGTTACCTCAAAGTTGGCTTTTGGTATTGCAAACCTGGGGTTTGCATGGCAAGACTATCAATCTGACTCTATAAAAACTAGTATCTAGGGTCATCCACAGGACTGACACTTGAATGTACTTGATGTTGTTGGTAATGGGGTGGATTGTATGTAGGTTGTGGGTGATAAGACATGGGTGGCTGAAATGTGTTATGGTATGGATGTTGAGGGATGTTATGATATGGATGGGGTGATGGAGGTATGATGTTATGTTGACCTGCTATGTTAGCATATGGGTGTGGTGGTTGATTATGAACCATAGTGGTAGAAGGAGGGTGCATTACCCAAGATGGATCTTGGATAAAGGTATTAGGTTGATGAGATGTAGGTGGAAAATTTTTCTCAATCCCTTGCAAATGTTGGTTGGGGTCAGGGTTCATGCTATGGTTAGCATTATCTAAAATCATTTGTTGCAATTGTAAGAAAGCTTGTTGCATAGCAATTGCATTTGAAGTAGGAACCGCTACATGTGATGTGGTAGACTGGGTTGGTTGTGGGACAACCATGGTAGTGGAAGTAGGTGGGGGGTAAGTAGCAAAAGGTATCACTACTGACTGTGGTATGGTATGAGATGTATGTCCTACGAGTGTGGCGGGAGGAATGGATGTTGGGGCTTGTGAAACAATAGGAATTGTTTCATACAAGGGATTAGTGGAAACGGTCATTTGTTGAGGTAATGTGGGGGGTAATTGGTTGGTTGATGATGGTTGATTGGCCAATGCTATAGCAGCTAACTCAAAAAGAGGATTGGTGAAAATTTGTTTTGATTACTGCGGATAGGTGAATGTGGATTCTTGTTGTGATGAGGGTATGACACGGGATGGGATGGAGAGTGGTGGTAATGATGGGAAGACCATTCCAACTGCATTCAAGTACATTCTAACAGTATCCATGTCGAACATAGTGATATGACTATCTACCACTATAGGAGGTTCACTCCTAGGTGTCTCTGGTATGGTTGTGTGAGTAGCCCTATGCATAATGTCTATGTCCATATTAGGGGCATTACTAGAAGGCCCTACATTAAGACTTTGGGACATAGAAAGGGGTATGCCTACTTGTCCTACCACCGAAGTGGGAGGGACGTTACCCGACTGAGAGGCCATAGGGGAAGACCACTGACTTTGGTTTGACACTAGTTTCTTAGCTTGACTACGAGTCACTACCATACGCTATTATGTGGTAAAATGCCAAGTGCGACTATCTATGTAAATAAAATGATAATATGATGCAATACAACACACAAAGCAAATAAACACACAAAGTTTTTGATGCTAGATTTTCGTATTTCTCTTTTTTTAGAATTTTGTTTGAAAAATGAAAAAGGCGTGTGCTCAATGTTTTGCCCTAAATGAATCTAGGATTTCACCTGTATACTCGTAGCTCGACAACCTGGCTATGAACTCCAGGTCACGTAAATCCCCCATGTGTGGCAATGAACTCCACACCCGGACAAGGAGCACAAGTCCTACCAGTCCTCACCCAGTCTCACTTGGTCAGCGTCATACTCTCCGAAGAGAAATATATGCAAATTTTCCAAGCTACGACGGTTCTTGGAGTCGGCTTTGGCCAAAGATCAGGGTATAATGTTGGTGGTTCGGTGATGAAATCCAAACCCGATGGTGATGAAATCCAGCCATTTTCCAATGTTTACGTGAGTGTGTGGTGGTTTGTTTAATTATGGTGTTATGCAATGATACCATGCAATTATGTTTTGATGCCTAAATGCAAAAAATAGAGAACAAAAAATGATAGACAACAAATCAGGGGCAAAAGTGCCACCTTCAGGTCTAATTCCAATTGGCTTCTGTTAGACAGGGCTAACCGCGGGTGCGCGGTTAGTTCTGGTAAACCATGAATGCATGGTTTGCCAACCGCGCATCTGCATTTGGGATGTCCCAACCATGGATGCGTGGGTCCTTTCTGCTAACAGAAATAAATTGAGCCTTTTACAGACCCGAACCCAAACTTAACACCCAAGTTATGCTTAACCCGGTGGATGCAAAATGACCTATTTCCTATTATGCAGATGCAGATTCTTTTTAATTTTTTTCTTGTTATTTTATGTATGGATGCAAAATTTAAATACTTTTTCCTATCCCTAAGACCTAAATGCACACAAAGGCATACAGGACTGAGACCCTTAATTTACTTAAATGCACCCTAAACTAGAACTAAAAAAAAAATTAAACAGAGAGCGCAAGGTACATACCTGTGTTCCTTTCGCCGCTCCTTCCAATTGTCAACCGTCGGTATACATTTCTGAAACAACAACCATGTTTCTACATTTTCTCAAACCAAGAACCACGCATCTACATTTTCTCCAACCAAGAACCACGCATTTGCATTTCCTTAGATAGAAACCATATTTCCATATTTCCACAGTAAATAATTCGGGCGCAAGGTTTTCTGAATGTATCGATTCAAAATCGAATCTGTGCATGTCTCGAATTCTCAAAACCTGTAGGTGCAGACAGAGATCAATAAATTTAAAAAGAAGCAAGGCAAAACAAAATGGAACCCTTGGGAGGTCCCACCATGATCGCCATTCCTGTAACCAAAGAACTGAACACAAAAATAAAATGAATGCAGACACAAAAGTAAATTGCCAAAATGCCCCTTTTGTATTGATTTTTGATACAACTTTTACAAAAGGTTTTTGAATTGCCCCAAGTGTATTGGGAGCAATGTTACAATGTTTCCTTCTCTCTCTAAAGTACAATGCTTTGATGGAGGAGGGGAGATATTCTGACTCTTTCACAGGATGTAGTGTTCTTCGCTCTCTCATCACAACTTCAAGGGGTGAGTGGGCTTTGGTATCCAGCAAGGGGCCACTCCAGCTTCAACAGCTTATCCAAGATACCTGTCACCTGCACACATTCAAACAAACAAAGGGGGATCAGTAGCACCTACGTATTTTAACCAATAAAATCAATGCTATTCATAAAACCCTAAGCAGATAATTTGCATGAAACAAATAATAGCAACAATAAACAGATAAAACCTTGCTAATTATTAAAGTCACTGATTGATCTCGATCGTGCATATGAATTCGTGCTCGAGACTGTGGAACCGTGGAAGCGTGGTTGTGGACTAGAAACTGTGGACCTACATTTTTGACTATGAAACCATGGATGGGCGGTTTTGGCTGAAATGATAGGTTGCCTCGGGATGCATGCCAATGGTCAGGATCGAGCTCGCGCTCTCAATTTCTCATTGGGTCTGGATATATTTTGGTAGCCTATCGGTATGCAAATTTAGCTCCCTTTGTTTTGTGGACTAATGGTGCTTTTATAGGCTTCCTAGGGCTTTGGAGGGGAATGAGAGGTGGCAAGCTTGACTTGCCAAGTGGTAAATCTGAACTGCCAGGTGGAAGGGGCAGTTACAGTGAGTCATTCAATGTGGCTCACTTAACTGGGGTGATGTGGCTTCAAGTGGAGTGGGATGTGGGATGTTGTTTTATGTGAAGGGACAAGGGGACAACAACAAATGAGTTGTGGCATGGGTGTTGGGAATCTGTCTCATGTGCAAGGACAAGGGGGACAGGAGTGGGTAAGATGTGGCAGGGGTGTTGGGTGAAGTGTCCAGGACACATGTCCAATGGGTAGACAAGGTATCCTAGGGTGATTTTCCTAATTAAATAAATTAGGAAAATAGGATGATGTGTAGGATTTTATATCCCTAAGTTTAGACTTAGGCATATAATTTTATTATGCAAGATTTGATGGTGAGGTGGTGAATGTGACTTAGAGGGTGTCATATTTTGGTGTCTACACATATATATACATATGTATATATACATATATATTTATATTATATATATACATATGTATATATACATATATATTTATATTATATATATATATATATATTTCTATATATACACACTAATTGAGTTTTTTTCAAACCTTCTAGGACAACTTGGAGGAGGATGTAATGGTTGTTATAGAGGAGTCTAGAGGTAGTAAAATAATGCTTAAAGCATTAAATCATATATTCATTACCTTAATTCCAAAAGGTGAATAAGGAGTGCATATTTTATATTATAGACCTATAACCTTATGCAATGTCATATATAAAATAATCACGAAGATAATGGCTAGGCAGATAAAACCTCTCCTACATAACATTATCTCCTCAAACCAAGGGGGTTTTGTAGAGGGTAGGTAGATATTAGATAGTGTGGTTCTATCATATTTTTAAGTGTAAGCACAATCGCTACTAATTCCTGTAACAAACTCGGGCTACCAGAGCTGAGCAAAATCAGTTATAACAGCCAAGTTGCAACTGATCTCAAGCGGTTTGGGCGAGGAAGCTTCCAGAGGATTCCTCCCAACTGCTCAGGCCAAAAAATTCTTTATCTTGGCTTCCTTGAGAAGCCAAGATTAGTATTTTAGGAGTCTCTCTATAGGCCCTCCAAATAGGCAATTAAGATCTCGAATTCATTGTAGCGAAGCTCTGTCGATTTTATGACTGATTTCACAACCCTTGAGGAGTAGTGAAGTGTTGCAAAATAGGATAATGATAGTTTTTGCTATGCCAATAGAGTTTAGAATAACTTGAGGAGCAAGCTTGCCAATTCGCATATATATAGACCAATTAAATTTAAATATACATTGAAAACCCTATTTGCTTTTGATCTCCAATGGCAAATAGTTGGTAAATTCTTAATGGCAATCATCTATGAATCATTGGATACTAAGTGTTCTTTGTATACGTGAAAAAGTATATAATAGTGGTTATAGAGGACAACATAGTGGTATGACTTTGGGCTCTCATCCAGGAGACCCAAGTTCAAACCACGACAAGGTGTGTGTGAGTGTGTTACAAAAAAAAACAAAAACCTATAGTCTAGCCTAAGGATATTCTTGTAGAAGTGTAGGGACATCTTTGCTTTAGCAAACTTATAGATGATGAGGGGGTCTAATTGAGACTTCCTCAAATACACAGGTCCACTAGAGAATTCATTATGGGAGGAAGATGTTACTATCACTAATGTCTTCTCTCCTTGGTCCCTTAGTTCATATTATGAGAGGGTGTTGAAAGTGTTGTCCAAATTTTTGCAAAGGTTGACTTGTATGATGTAATATTATATAGGCCTACGAGTAATCATTATACAAATGTATTTAATTATTTATTGTAATTAATCAATATTTAATTATGTAGTCCTTATAAGTCACAATTAACCTTGTTATGTTATATCCATCTTATATTTTGTAATTAACCTAAAGCCCCCTTGTTATGTCTACTTAGGTTAATTTTATTATGTAATTGGGATTTTTTGGTATTAGTATAAATAACCCCCAGACATTACATCCATTGCATTGGAGCGTTGTGATCCTTATCCATGGATAATACAATGATTATTTATGGTTTTCAAGGGTACCCACTAATTCTGTATGTTTCACTTTCTCTTTCATATTGTTACTCTTTCTGTATAAGATTTGAGTGAGTGGTTTGCTTCTGTTTGTTACTAAAAACAAGTGTGAAATCCAATAATTTAATGGACATAGCAACAAAGTATCAATAAACTTCTAGTTAATACAAAATAATGGAAGGTAAACTTGGAATAAATGACATTGGCCCATTACAATGGTAACCAACCTAGACACATGTCAATTAACAAGATATAGAATGTGGAGCCCTGATGAAAGCATAAAAGGGAGTTGGACAACTCATTGGATGCATTTGATCATGAAATATAATTAGACATCCTTGTCACTCCTATTAGGGACATGGAAGCGAGGAAAGAAATTTTGACATGCTACCTAATTAGAAGTGAGTTAATGGTAAGAGATTGTTCTATAAAATAAGTTCTAAGCATGGAATAAAGCATGATAGAAATTTTCAAGAAGGTGATTTTGACTCAAAAATTAAAAATAGAATCAAATTATACTTATATGGTATTATAAAGGATTTTGTTTTAGATTTCTATGTATGTAATATCTAAGAAATGAGATGTTACACTGAATTTTGTTATTTTTGAATATAAAAATGATTGAAATAGATCTATTAATTGGAATAAGTAATGGAAATGATAAAATAAATCAATTCTTGATCCTGATGAATGAAATGTGAGAAAGGATAGTCATATTGGAAAATGAAGGCTAATGTAGATTTGTGAGGAAAGAGAATTCTCATTTTGAGGATGAGGAACCTTTCAAGGATTAGAGTGACAAAAGGGATAAACCAAATCCAAACATGTAGAAAAAGGACAAAAAATATTGTGTCTAAAAAGGCCTAGTTTGAGACAAAACTAAGGACTTAAAGAAGACCATTCCACCTATGTATGATGGAGATACCATTTAGGATGGAGTTGAATCTTAGTTCATCAAGATGATCAAGTATGTTGAGCTATAACTTTTTACCGAAGAAAACAAGCTATTTGAGCTACATACAAGTTGACTAGTGAAGCAACATCATGGTGGGATAACTTGAAGGTCAAGAAGGGGCCGATAATAGAAATTATCATCCAAGAAGAGTTCATTACTTGCTTTAGACAATTATGGATAGCATAGCTATATTTTGATAAAAAATAATAGAATTTTAGAATCCGAGTCAAGGGAATGTAAAAATGACTCAATATTGGAAAATTTTCATGAAATATCTAAAATATGTTCTATAGTACTAATAGGATAGAAAATGCAAAGCTAGATATTTTATTATGGGATTGAATCCTTAGATAGGGTCTGATGTAGATCTTCATATCTCTTTAACCATGAAATAAGTCTTCAAGAAGTCGATTAAGTAGGAACATAAAATACAAACAATTTTTGCTTACTATAAATAGATGAAGAAAAAATATAAAAGAGTCTAAAATTAGCCCACATCATATTTCAAGAAATTTGAAACGTAAAATATACAATGGTAACAAAGAAAATGTGAAAAAAAAATTAAATATAAATCATAATCAACAATAGTCTCAAAATCTTGGGCCTCGTCGGACTGAACGCTTGTCCCTTTCCTGGTGCTTTCAGCGGCGTAAAAGGTTTAAAATGATTGTGGCATGGTGGTTATAGGGGCGGACTACGCGAAGATCTGTGTGGCGGCTTCTAGGGTGGACAACGTAGAATACTGTGGTAGCCATAAAAGCTGGACAACCTACCCGGATTCGTGGTGGCTACTGATTCCACCATGTAAATTCAAAAAAAAAAAAAAAAAACAATAGTCTCAACATAAGAGACTACAAAAATATATAAATGATATAGAAAACAAAAGAAAAAGGTCCAAGGATGGGTGCTTTACATGTTACAAGGATTATTACACAAGTCAATATCCCTAAGAATTATTGGGTCAAGTGTCAAATCACCTTTTTCACCCATGCAATAGCACATCAAATCCATATAAGAATGGACAATCAATAACAAGAAATTAAAAATGTTCTAATTCCAGTATCAAGTATACTATATGGAAGTCTTATTTATATACTAATTGATATTTGGTATGATTGAAAGTTTTATCTCTCCATAGACTTTAAATAAAATAAATTAAAAAGTTATATGTCTGAGTCTTGGACTATTCAATATGGAAAATGGTCAAAAATAAAAATAAAGCAATGTCCTTGCATGTTTGAGTAAGAATTTTCTAACTTTACCATTGAAGTAAACCTTTACATAGCTCCCTTAGGATCCTATGATTTCATCATAGGCATTGATTGAATTTGGTAGCAGAGGGCCAAAGTTGACCACTTTTATAAGATAGTAGAATGTCTTAATGATGGTGGATACAATATTACCGTACAAGAGGTTTTTAAACCCCCCAACTTAAGGCAAAATTCCACCATGCAGTTAAAAAAGGCCAAGAAGAAATGATGTCTATTATATGTTATACATAGAGATGGTTAGAATATGGGAACACTCATACTTTTGAGGATTATACTTTCTTAGATAAATATCAAAATGTGTTTCTTAAAGAACTTTTGGGATTCCTATTAGAATATATATGATTTTTTTATAAATATTCTACCAAGGGCATAACTACAATCAAAAGCTCCATATAGAATGACCATAAATAAGTTGTTTAAGTTGACAATATAGTTGAATAAACTTATGTCCAAAGAGTTGACAATACTTGGTGTGTCGACATGGGATGCACTAGTCATTTTTCAAAGAAAAAGGATGGAATCCTACAACTGTGTATTGATTACAAAATGCTGAATAAAACTATAATAAAGAACATGTACCCTCTCTAGAAATTTTGATGTATTTGACCAAATGAGAGAAGCAACCATTTTTTTAAATATAGATCTCAAATATTTTTATCATCAACTAAGAATCAAAGAAGAAGATGTCCCTCAAACTACTTTTAGGACCACATATAGGGAATATGAATTCACTATAGCACCCTTTGGGCTTTTTTTGTTTACAAGGAAAAAAATTATAATTTTATTTCAAGGATGAAAGAAAAATACACTTCTCAGGTGCCTTGGCACAAACAAAAACCTAGATAAAAACATATTACTGAGAGTCAAAATATAATTACAGTCGGGCAAATAAAAAGGAAACCCCATCTTCAAAAAAACATAGGGATAATAAGGATAAAAGTCCTTATATATCAATTCATAATCATTAAAATAAATTTTGTCCTTAACCTAGATAGAAACCGACATAAAGAAGAAAATGATAGAAAGAAAAGAAACAGTTAAAATCTACTAGAAAACTCTAATCAAATGAACAGACCCACAATAAAAACCTAGAGCTAGCATAGAAAATAGGGGTATTATATGTTATTGAAATAAGAAACTTCATACTTGATCTCTTCCATTTGCAAGAAGCCTTTTGGAACATGTTGACCTTCTTTTGATAACTTATTTGTTTATTGATTTAATTCCTTATAAACATGAGTAAAAGAGACATTAAAAAAAAAATGCCTCCAGAAGTTCATCTCCTACCGGTCTGAGCAAATTATTTTTTAATTGAGTAGATCCATTTGTCCAATTGATGACCTGAGTAGAATATTTAAAAAATTGTATTTTTTTCACATTTCTCTCTGAAGCACACTTCATTAGCAATCTCAATGCCTTAAGATCAACAAAATTATTAGAACCTATCCTAAGGCCTACTTTGAATTTGATAGAGTGGGTGTAAAAGAAGTATAGAATACCTCCTGCATTACTACAAGTTGACTATCTCTGACTAACCCCATAAAAAAAACCCCATGGTTGAGACTTATCAATGAACAAATTATCTACTTGTCGATGTTTCTTACGTTTGCAAGGCCCTTTGTTGATTGAGACCAAACTCCTCACCTGAAATATAACTTGAAACAGGGGTATTAACTTTCCTTCAAAAATAACTACATTTCATGCCAACCATATACCTCAACATATAAGACATGGTAAATAAAGATTTTTTTTTAACTTTCTTCAAAAACCATTGTCTTAAACATACCTCCATTGTTTCGCTTTCCTAAATATTTTTAACTCCAGTTATCTGTTCAAATTCTAACCAAATCTATTAAGAAAAAGGGCATTTGATTAACAAATGTGTGATGTTTTCCTTCTCTGATTGATGCAACGTACAAATACCTGGACCTTGTATGTTTCTCCTATGTAAAAATTTCCAAGTCGAAGCCTTATTTATCAAATCTAACCACATGAAAATATTTATTTTTTTTGGGGCAGATAATTTCTAAGTTTGCTTCCACCACTAAGCAGACCCTTGGGGATCAGGGTCAAAACTTGCTATGTAGCCAATCCTAGTTGTATACTAACCCCCAAAATTTTTGTATACCCAAGCAATAGTATTTGGTTCAGCTTTCAACTTGATATGACTCTTATTAAGACTATAAGTGTAAGCCTTCCAAAAAACAACCTGCTTGTCAGAAAGACCCAAGAATTGAGCCTACTTACAACCTTGGGTCCAAAGACCAGAAGAATATGATTCCCCCACCTGATGAAGAAAGCAAAAACCCTTGTCTTGTAAAGAACCTATCATAGCTTTTGGAAACAAAATGTTTTCTCCACAACCTAAAATAGAATCAACCCCTATTCTAAATTGTTCATCATTGTCCACTTTCCAAGCCAAATATTTTATAATCATAGGAAAGGCCTGTACTAACGCCTTCCATTGAATGGAAATATTTTTTATACTTTTTGTGGACTTTTAATCCAATGCATAAAGGTCCTTAGATGCATATACTTCTGTTCAATAATATTCTTTTATAATCCTTCTTTGGTCAGAATCCTCCACAAGCTATTTGCTACCAAAGAAGAACAAAAAATATGGATATTTTAAAGTCCTCAATTACCTTCCTCATTTGGCCTAGCAATACTCTACCACTTAACTAAAGGAATGGTGGATTTTTTTAATCTCACCCACATGCACTTTAGCAAGAAAGTGCAAAGATGAACAATGCAACATAGTCAAGAATAGGTCGAAAGTCCTGTACCTGGTCGAGGTCCATTAGGGTACCAAATCCTCATTCCATGGTTAAAGGTTAGTAAATGCCAAAATTTGCCAAGTCTTGAAGGCACTGAAAGATTTGCACTTGGTCGAAATCCATCGTGGTACCAAAATTCCGTCGCAACCTTGGAAGCTAATTTGGCTAAGTCTTGAAGGTACCAAAAGATTTGTACCTGGACAAAACCTGCTACGATACCAAAAGTTTATCGTAGACTTGGAAGCTAATTTGAATAAGTTATGAAGGCACTAGAATATTTGCACTTGGTCATAGTCCATCATGATACCAAAAATCCATTGTAGCCCTAGAAGGTAATTTGACTAAGTCTTAAAGGTATCGAAATATTTACACCTAGTTGGAGCCCATCATAGTACCAAATATTCATCACAATGTCGAAAGAAAATAGGAACAAAAAGGAACATTTGGCTAAGTACTAGAGCCACTGAAAGATCTATAGTCAATAAAATCCCATCATGGTACCAAATCTCTGTCCTGATGCTGGGTTCCAAGGTATGTGCTGAAAGTTTTGTACCAGATCAAAGCCCGTTAGGGTCCCAAGAGTTCGTCGCCCTATTTGAAGGAACTAGTATGTGAAGATCTGGCAACGATCCTAATAGACATCCAACGACCATAAATGAGAAAAAATAACTTGAGACTAGAATTTGACATCAACCTATCTGTACAAGAACTACCACCATCCTAGGACATCTATTGGACAAGATCACCTATCAAAAGATCTTAATAGTATGGCTCTTGTCAAGGCCATTATGCAGGTAATAGGGTGGCTCAACTGAAGAAGTCAATAAAAAATAAATAAACCAGATGTGAGCAGCAAGGTCAACATGACTTAATATGATGCATAACCTGGCCAGGTCAGACTAGCCATGATTAGGCAGTTAGAGCAACCATACCTCCAAGAAGTTCAACAAGTTAGTGAATCTTCTGACATAACGATAATTTGTTTCAAAGTTAATGATGCCTTGCCAATTGAATTCATTGTAAAAGACCATAAATACTAGAATGTGGAAGAAAAGAAAGGTCAACTCTTAGGATTTTATAATTTGCATGTAAGAAGAAGCTTTGGCATACTAATACAAAGGGATTGTTATCTGGCCTTTGGTTCAATTTATTTTCAGAATGTGTATGTATGGGTGACTACTTATTTCTAATAAAAACTTGTTGAAAGCTCATAGAGTCTATCATGCTTTTTGGATTTATGTTTATATTCATTTGCTTGCTCTGGAATCTATAGTCTAATAAGCTACATTTGATGAAGTCAAACATTCTATAATTGATAGTAAAACTATCTTGTCTGTTAGGTAATTCGCTTATTTATTTGCATAATTTGCTATTTTGCATGTGTCTTGATGTGGCTTAATCTATACCAACATAAGTTCTAGCTTTAGCTCCTTTTCATTTCTTTTAGCAGTATTTCCCCCCCTATATTTTAGGAATAGTTAGCTAGAATTCTGAAGGAACCAACCTCCTTTGGAGATTGACCATTGAAGCCTCACAACTTCTAGTTCATTCAATGTTGGTCAAGGTTTGTGGGCACACAACCTTTCCTTAGACAGATTTATAGACCAATAATTTTTGGCATGCCTGGTGGGATGCAATCCCACTATTTTGATAAGATCAAAGATGTGGTGATTCTTTGCTCATCATAGATATTTATTTTAATCACCTAGCGATTCTATCTAACATATATCCATAAATATTCACATATCTATTTTATTATTAAGCTACTTTGCTAAAATCCTTAGATACATGATCACAAGACAAGCAACTAGAAGATCAGAGAAACCTATTGAGTTTCTAGAATTGCAATTTGGTAACTTTAGAGTACATCCTATCTTCCCCTCTATTTCAACACCCTCTTCAGTCCTCACTAAATATTTGACTAACACAACTTGTTAGAATTATTGAGTTGTCATTGATGTCAAGGTAGATATCTTCAAGGGTGATTTAATGTTGTCATTGATGTCAAGGCAGATATCTTCAAAGGTGATTTTATATGCTTTAATATTTAAATGAAATATTTAAATATTAAAGTGGAAGGTTTATATTTAAATCAAAAGATTTAAATATATAAAAGTTTAAATATAATCTACATAGGCCGACCTCCTTGAGCGGACCATACAAAAGTGAAATTAAATTCAAATTTTAAATGCATGGGCTGACCTCCTTGGGCGCAAATGACAAAAGGGAAGCATACTAATATGAGGTAATTAATTCACTTTGGACATGGCAAGAAATTCGAATATCCTTCGAGAGGAGAGCGAGCAACAATTAGAAGACAAGGGAGGACGCCCCGAAGAGGAACACAAGTTTAGTGGCATACCAGTGATCCAAAGGAGGCTTTAAATATTTTATTGTGCCACTTTGATCTCAACTAGGTGGTTAGCCTAGCCGGTTGCCTAGCCCGTGTTAGGGCACTATGATGCAGAAGGTCCGAAGTTTGAATCCTCTTGGTGGCTTTTTGTTGTGTGACTGAAGTGTAAGGTATGGAAGGTTTAAATATTTGATTGTGATACTTTGATCTCAACCGTTGGGTTAGCCCAGTCGATTGCCTAACCCGTGTTAGGGTGCTACGATGCAGAAGGTTCGAAGGTCGAATCCACTCGACGCCTATTTTATTGTGGTTTTATTGTTCGAGATAGTGCAACGAAGGATCCATATATTTTATTATGCCCATTTGGTTTCAACCGTTGGGTTAGCTCAGTTGGTCACGATCCTGTGTTAGGGCGCTGCACTACTAAAGGTTAGAAGGTTGAATCTCACCTGCGGATTGCTAATTTTTGTTGTGCAAGGTAAGGGTAAAGTTTTTAATTAAATTTAATAAAAGGGAGATATAAGGAGTCATGTTATTATTATAAAGTTTTATTTTGCAAGTTATAAAAGGAGAGATATAAGGAGTCATGTTGTTATTATAAAATTTTATTTTGCAAGTTATAAAAGGGGAGATATAAGGAGTCATGTTATTATTATAAAGTTTTATTTTGCAAATTTTAAAAGGGAGATATAAGGAGTCATGTTGTTGTTACAAAGTTTTATTTTATAAGTTTCAAAAGAAGATCATCATTATTAAGGCAGATTTGGAAAGTGCATGCAAAATAAAGATCATCATTATTGAGGCAGATTTGGAGGGCACAGATTTAAAACAAGTCAAGACATCAAAGAAGAGAGTAAGAGGATTAAGTGCACATATTCACCCAAGCATTCAATTAAAAGTAAGGGCAATTTAGCCAACTGAAGAAGAAGAAAATGTGCACATGATAGTGGAAGAAAAGCAAGGTATTAGCATCTCCAATTCAAAACACAAATTTTGGAGCAGATTTGAGTAGTTTTTATGAGTTGGAGCATATTTGAGCAGTGTTTGTGAGAAGGTTTTAGAGCAGATTTGAGTAGTGTTTGTGAGCAAGTTTTGGAGCAAATTTGAGTAGTGTTTATGAGCAGGTTTTGGAGTAGATTTAAGCAGTATTTGTGAGCAATTTTGGAGCATATTTGAGCAGTGTTTGTGAGTAGGTTTTGGAGCAGATTTGATCAAGTTTTAGAGCAAATTTGAGCAGTGTTTGTGAGTAGATTTTAGAGCAGATTTGAGCAATATTTATGAGTAGGTTTTGGAGTAGATTTAAGTAGTGTTTGTGAGAAAGTTTTGGATTGGTGTCCAAAAAATTGAGCAAGGGAATTGGTGTCTCCTATGGATTTGTATCCACAAACTTGAGAAAGGGGATTGGTGTCTCCTGTGGATCGATGTCCATGAACTTGAGCAAGGGGATTGGTGTATCCTGTGGATTGGTGTCCATGAACTTGAGCAAGAGGATTGGTGTCTCCTGTGGATTGGTGTTTATGAACTTGAGCAAGGGGATTGGTTTCTCCTATAGATTGGTGTCCACGAACTTGAGAAAGGGGATTGGTGTCTCCTATAGATTGGTGTTCATAAAATTGTATAAGGGATTTGTGTTTCCTGTGGATTGGTGTCCATGAAATTGTATAGGGGATTGGTGTCTCCTGTGGGTTGGTGACCACAAAATTTATTGAAGAAAAATATAAGCAATATTTTGCCATGGTTTTATCCTGAGAGTGTGTTTCCACGTAAAAGCATTGTATCTTATGTGTATGGAAATTGTGCATTGATTTATTATTGCATTCATATTATTGTTGTTATCATTTGAATTGAAAAGTTTTATCTTATACTGTTCACCCACCTCAGTATAAGCTTGTGTTCTTTGCAACTAATCCTATTACAACCAACCCTACTCCTGTAATCCCTCTGCTTGCACAAGCAATGATGGCTACAAATCAAAATCAAAATGCTCAAAATTACCCAACCTGGAATCATACAGGTCCTCTCAATTTACCTATCCAAAACCCTATTCCCTAGGCAGCTCTAAAAGCATTACCAATGTATGATGGCACCGATAAGACTACTTATGAGCATTGTCAAGATGTAGCATCGCTAGTTGCCATACATAATATTCAAGAAGAGGATGTCATGATAAGGTTGTTAGTAATATCATTGAGAGGAAAGATGTTGTACTGGTATAGAACCTTGTCGGATTTAACTATAACTTCATGGGATGAGTTGGCTGGCAAGTTGATTGAAGAATTCAATGAACAAGTAGATCCCTTCTCTCTGCTAACACAATTTACTATAATTCAAAGGCACCCATAGGAAGAAATAATATATTTCAACATTAGATTCAGTCAAACATGGAGGAGAGTACCTCAAGGTCTTCGTCCAACCAATGAACAAGCAATTTACTACTATCTAAGGGCTTTTCCAATTCAGATTTGGGTATGTTTATAAGGTAGTCCAATGTGTTAACATTCCCTAAAATATTTCAAGAAGCATTAAAAGTAGAAAAGGATTTGATTTCTATAGGGATATTACCTCCAAAAATGGTAATGCCTATATACCTAGAATTTTCTCAACAACAAATGTCGACCTCTGCTATACCAAGCTCTTTTCTAGCAACTACTCCTCCGATCAATTTCCCTTCCTAGCCACCTGTATCAACTTCTCAAATGCTTCCTACTCCTCCTATAGTCCCATTACTCCCACCACCTGCTACTATCCCTACATTACTAGCCCTTGATCCTCAAATAGTTGCCTTCCAAGAAATGGTAACAACTATGAAGAACCTCACAAATGAAGTCACGACTATGAAGTGAAGAGAAGTTGAAAGAAGATTTCAACCATGAAGATTTCCATCTATCACAAGGGATCAAGCTGCCTCCACTAGCAAGCCTTTGGAAAAGTCTAACACCATATACAACAATCAAGAAGAGGAACCTTCTTCCTTAGGATCTGAGTCTAGCTATTGGTGCTCAACCTGCAATGACCCACATGGTGAAAGTACATGTATGATGCATCAACATCACATTCAGAAGGTCACAATTGAGAAGGTAGAAAAAGGCTCAAAAGGGCTAGGTAAATATGATGAGAGAAATGGATTACAATTTCATGATGCCATATGTGGAACAAGTGTCGGTCCTTACAAGGTTTGGGAAGAAGCCCTTTCTCATTGATCCTAAAATCATGGATCCTTTTAAAGTACCTATTGAATTACAAGATTATCCAAAGAAGGATGTGCCTCAGGCTACCCTAGTTCAAAAATTGGCTCAACAATAAGAAAAGGCAACAAAGGAGAGTGAAGGAAAAGAATAGGCTAGAGATAAGCTAAGATATCCTTCCCTGACTAAACGACAAAGGATTGAAGCCACCCAGGATTATAAGAATAAATATGATGAACCTGTAAAGGAATATAGAAAATATCCTGACTCTTCTAGTTTCAACATTGTGGAAGAATTGAAGAAAACCCCATCAAAAGCTAGCATGTATGATGCACTCCTCATTCTAGGATAAATTGATCTCTTACAAGCCTCACTCAAATCAATCAAGAGTTAGGGAAAAAAAAAATAGAGCTTATATTTGGCTCAAGGACACCCTACTTCAATAACAAGAAAAAATAGACCATCTCCATTTTATCTATCTTTACGAATGGAAGGATGGGTAGTACACAACTGTATGATTGACTCTGGAGTAGCTACTACTATCATGCCCAAAGTAGTTTGTGAAATAATGGGTATGGAATATACAAGAAGCAGTCTTGGAGTGCTACAGTTGGATGGCACACCTGTGAAAATAGTAGGGGTAATCAAAGATGTTCCCATGAAATTGCATAGGATGCCCCAGATCACTGTCATTCAGGAAATTATGGTGGTAGATTTGGAGCCTTATTTTGGGATGTGCTTGTCAAGAGAATTTACTGCCAAGTTGGGTGGTTATTTATCTCTTGATTACTCTCATATGGAAGTTCCATTCAAAGGTAAAAGAGTCAAGATATTTTCTAAAAAGCCATCTTCATTCCATATAGAAAAGCTTGAAGAAGAGCAACAAGCTGACACAATCAATATAATGACTCAAGAAATAGATCTAATGGAGGAAGTGTTGGAGGATCTCCAAATGGAAGATCAATTTTCCATAAGATATTTCAATGCTATGATTGAAATAGGAATAGGCACCTATTCAATCATGAAGCTGGAAGAAACAAAAATTACAACTTCGACAGATCAGATTCCCAAACAAGACCAAATTTGGAAACTATTCTTTGATGGTGCTAGATGCAAGAATGGTGTCAGAGTAGGTATAGTGCTAATATCACCAACCAAAATGGAAAATACCTTCTCATACCGAGTTGACATGGAGTTGCACAAACAATGCAGTAGAGTATGAAGCACTATGTTTAGGGTTGAGGAAAGCTGAAAATATGGGAATCAAGCAACTGCAAATTTTTGGTGATTCTGAATTGATAGTTAATCAAGTTATAGAGAAATGTAGTAGCAAACAACACTACCTCAAGGCTTATAGAAATAGGGTATGGGATCTACTAGAATATTTTGAGGCCTTAAATATCAAAGCTATCCCTAGAGAATGGAATACTCATGCTGACATACTAGCTTCCATGGGAGCCAATTTTTGTTTGGTGTCCAATGTTATTCATAAAGCTAAGATAGTAAGGCTTGTTTATAGACCCTCTGTACCTGATAGGGACATATTTTGGTAAGTTTTTGAGAATTATGAACAAGTAATTTATTTTCTAATTCAAGAAATGAATTGTGTAAGCAATCAACTACCAGAAGAAGATGAAGAAGGTGAAATGATTTAGCTAAAGAATAATCATATCCCAAAAGGATTAATAACTTTAGAAAGCTTATTTGATAATAGTGATAGACCAGTTGCTCATAGAATTGAGGTTGATAGTCAAAGTTATAAAGGGGTACAAATTAAACCCAGAAAGGATATCAACATCGGTGTACATTTTTCAAAGGAAGAAGTCAATCAAACTTTGGATTTGTGCAAAGAATTTAATGATATCATAGCATGGACCTATGATGATCTCAAAGTATACAGCAAGGATACTATCCAACATACTATTGAGCTTATGCTAGATGCAAGGCCCTTCTAGCAGAAACAATGACTAATAAATCCCAAAATAGAGGCTTTGATGAAGCAAGAACTATTGAAGTTGTTAAATGCCAAAATCATATATCCTATCAAGCACTCTACATGGGTTGCCAATTTAGTACCAGTTAGGAAGAAAAATGGAGACATCCATCTCTGTGTGGACTTCCGAAACTTGAACCAAGCCTCTTTGAAGGATCATTATCCCCTCCCACAAATTGATCAAATCTTACATACTATAGCCGAAGCCAAAAGATTCTCTCTTTTGGATGGATTTTTTAGTTTTAATCAGATTTGGGTTAAATATGAGGATCAATATAAGACTGCATTCACCACAAAATGGGGTACATTTGCATATCAATGTATGCCTTTTGGGCTATCAAATGCAGGTGCTACTTTCCAAAGGGCTATGGATTTAGCATTTGGTGAATTAGTAAACAAGATAATCCTAATCTATCTGGATGACATGATTATATTCTCTCATGATAAGAGTAAACATATTGAGCATCTCCGGATGGTATTTGAGAAATATAGAGAATTTGGGGTGTCATTGAATCCCAAGAAATCAATCTTTGTAGTACATGAAGGAAAATTATTGGGACATGTGGTATCAAAAATAGGATTGGAAATTGATTCGGATAGAGTAAAAGTTATTCTATCTCTCTCTCTCCCATTGAACAAAAAGGGACTTCAATCATTTTTTGGATAGATCAATTTTATTCGTAAATTCATCTCAGACTTTGCTCAAATAGTAAAACCAATGATTGAGATGCTGAAGCAAGAAGTAGAGTTCAAATGGATAGATGTCTGGAAGAAGGATTTTAGAGAGATCAAGGAAGTAATATCACAAGATCTAGTTCTCATTAATATAGACTACTCCAAGGACTTTATTCTCTATGCATTTGGAGTAGAGGGAAGCTATGCAGTTATCCTAACTCAGAAAAAGGAACAAGATAATGAAAGACCAATAGCCTTCTTAAGTCAAACATTTTAGGATCATGAAGAAAGGTATAATTTCATTGAAAAACAATTCTATGCTGTCATGAAGTCTCTAAATAAATTTAGGTATTTTATTTCTCAAAGCAAGACTCTAGTATATGTAGTACATCCAGATGTCCAAAACTTTGTGATTCAGGGAGAACTTGGTGACAAGAGAGCTAGTTGGGTAACTAAAATTTAGGAGTATGATGTTGAGATCAGATCGACAAAATTAATAAGAGGTAGAGCCCTATGTCAAAGTTTAGTAGAGTCTGCATGTCAAAATGTCAATATGTTAAATCAAGATGAACATGATAGTGGGTTGAAAATAGAAACAATACAACCAAAAAATTGGGTTGAACAGTTACGATATTACTTCACTTCAAGAAGATGTCTAGATGGCTTGAATGCATCTCAAAGATGAAGATTCAGATTACAGGCTAGAAAGTATGTTCTGGTTGAAGATGTCCTATATCAAAGAAACTTTGACGAGGTACTGTTAAGATGCCTCCATCCAAAGAAAACTAGAGAGGTGCTCAAAGAGTTTCATAGTGGCTTCTCAGGAGGCCACTATTCTGGATAAACTACTATAGCAAATATTTTAAGGGCTGGATATTATTGGTCATCCATTTTTGTAGATGCATTCAAATTAGCCAGAACTTGTGACAAATGTCAAAAATTTATTGGTAAAAGTAAACATCCAACAATGCCACTCCAATCGATAATTGTAGAAGAACCATTCCAGCAATGGGGTTTAGACTTCATTGGTATGATCAACCCAAATTCATCTACCAGACACAAGTACATTTTAACAACAATAGATTACTTCACAAAATGGACTGAAGTGGAAGCTACAAAACATGTTGATCAAGATACCATGATTGAGTTTTTGGAAAGATTGATCACTAGATTCAAAATTCTGACCACTATTATCTCAGATAATGTCGGATCTTTCATAGGAGCTAAAACTATTGATTTTGCAAGAAAGTATGGAATTTACTAGAATGCTTCATCAAATTATTACCCTTAGGGGAATGGTCTTGTAGAATCTACCAACAAGAATCTATTGAAAATCATCAAAAGAAGTATTGAACATAATCCTAGAAGTTGGCATTTATTACTAGATCAAGCACTATGGGCTGATCGGATCATGATCAAGAAGTCTCTGAGAACTTCACCTTATGCTCTGGTTTATGGGAAAGAAGTTGTGCTACCAATCAACTTAGAGCTTCCAACATTGAGATTCATAACTAAAAATTATTCGGATGATCTACAACCTATAGAAAGGAGGATGGTAGAGTTGGTCCAATTAGAAGAAAAATGTGAACAGGTATATAACAATTTTTGTCATCACCAGACAATTATCAAATACTAGTTTGACAAAAAAGTAACAAAAATATTTGAAGAAGGTGACCTGGTACTCAAATGGGATGTGGATAGAGCAAAACCTAGCTCACATGAAAAGTTTGATTCAATGTGGTCTAGACCATATATGATTGAGCAAAAAGACTTAAATACATTCCAATTGTACCACCTAGATGATCATCTATTACCAATTCTGGTAAACGATCAACACTTAAAGCATTATGCTTAAGACAAATGGTGTCCCTTATGTATATATGTATATATGACACATGTACACTTCTTGTAAATATTGTATTTTGTCTATTTTTGAACAAGGTAGTGGCCTCTGTAATTAATGCTCAAAGGTGGTAGATCATCTGCCTATCTAGTATCTTGGGTTGCACGACCCTTCACCACATTCCAACTGGATCACCAATCAACAGGTCGAAGAAATGATTGAAATCTTCTAAGCACATCTCACAAGGTAGTTGTCAGCTTAATGGTTGTCAAAATCCATAGGTTGCCCATGATTGATGAATTCTATATTTCCATTGGTTAAATGAACTACCAAATACAACATGTGACAGTAATATGGCAACGGTTGATGATCTCGATGAGATTTTCTTGGGTTAATAAAAAATTACAAGTCTGCAAAATTATGCAACCTCAACTTATCTATCAGAAGTAATTATTCCAAATTGAACTCTCAATAATAAATTGATTGATCATCAGCATAAGTTTTGAATTACAAATAGAATGGTATAGAGTGATGACATACCTTCCATGCATGTGCCAAATTTTTGAAAAGGGTAACGATTATTGAGGTAGATCTTCCTTGGCATGCGTAATCCATCACAATAGGGCAATAATATCCCTAAACCAGTGAAACTCTTGGTCGAATAGTATAAATTGAATGCCCCTTTTCAAATATTCTTCCCCTCATGATAATTTTAAGTACAAGTTACAACACAGAGCTCTAGATATTTGAAGAGGAATTAGTCAACAACATAAGCAAAGTTAGAAAAATGGGTAGAGGAAAGAAGAGTATCATTGTTCAAAAGTCCACAAATGAGCTACAAGATGATTTTGTGAGCATTCATGACACAATGCTCATGATTAAATCCAGGTTGAAGACCTCCCAAATCGGCTGTGAAGAAAAGGAGAAGAGGTTTTCTAAAAATCACCCAGTTGGTGCAACTTATCACTCAAAACTCAATAGATTTATGCTCAAAGTAGTGCACCCATATCCAAAGCTCATCAATGCAGTGGTAAAATTCTACGATCCTAGTACAACCACCATATGCAATTCCAAGTTTGAGCCACTATTTACTATCAATAGAGAACTTATAATGGAGGTATTTGTAGTAAAAGATACCCCAGATATCAAGTTGAAAGAAATCATACTAGAGAAATAGATATTATACCTAAATAATGATGGATTCAAGAATGGCTCATCAAAATAGGAGGAAAATTGCTAGAGGGATTCATGACTAAGAACAAAAGGCTCGTAGAATTCAATGATGAAGCACAACCTATCTTCTCCATACTAGAAATAATTCTGGGTCTAAGAATTGATGCGATGGTTTATACATATCAAATGGGTATGGCAAATGTAGTCATGGTCACTTTCCCCTATGTTACTCTAGATTGGGCCAGATTTTTGACCATCAACATACATGAACAATTAAAGTCTATGAAGAATGGAAAATGTGATGTATTCACATACCCATCCTATGTGGCTTGGCTATTTTTACATTATATGACCTTAGTGGGCAAGCATAATATTCAGCTACAGAAGATAGATGAACAGGGTATTGTGCATCTGATAGTGGACTAGACCCATCTCCTGAGAGATAGCAATTCATATCTCAAATTCAATAGACAATTCTTAGGGCCGACCCTAGCAATAATTTATGGGACATGCCCCCGCATCACACCCAAATTTAAGGATGTATTAAGAGGGAAAATGTGAGAGCAAGGGGACTAGTACTTCTTGGAGCAAGGCACCATTGTCAGATTGTATGGCTTCTCCAAGTTCCCTTACTTGTTGCCATATTATGTCACCAACTAGGTATTTGGATTGGAATATTGTAGATAGGTCTATGTGATAGAGTAAAGTCTTGGTTCGAGAGCCAAGAAGACCATAATATTCAAGTTACCCATTGTATTTGAGCCCATTCAAATGTCCAAAAGGGAGCTTCAACAATACATGGACCTGGAGGCCAAGTTAACCACCTTGAAGCTACCAGTGGTGCCACACATGTGGCACTATGATCCAGAGGGTATCTTGCTCAAAATATTGTCAAGCATCAACAATAAAGCACCTACTTTCAAGCATCAGATGTGCATAGACATCAAGAATTTCAAAAACTTAGCTGAAGATCAGGTGGTACCATTTGATTATATGGAGATGCAAGAAAGGTCTCCTTGGAGAAAATGCTACAAGTATATGCAGATTTTTAATCTAGAGAGAAATGAGGATCAATTTCTTGATCCAGACCTTATCAAAATAATTAAGGATGACAAGGGCTAGAAGGAATACAAAATTGAAGAATGGTGGGTGATGCGGTGTGAACGCAATTTGATTAAAAAGGCCAAACCAAATGATAATATTGATAGTTTGTTCAATACAAAGTTTGACGTCGAATACATTAGTTGGAAGTAGGCTCATGAAAGAGAACTCTTCCTAAAGGTCCTTAGAACAAAAGTGGTCGAGGAACAAGGAAATGAAGAAGAAGAGTCAAAAATAGAAATTTAGCAGCAAATATTAGCCTCTCCTATAGGGGTTGATGTTGAAGTAGAAGAAGAATCATTGCCTCAACATTCAGCCATAGTCTATTCCAGAAAGATAGTTGCACCCAAGATAATAGAGGCACCTACAAAATCACAACCTAAAATCTTTGGTTAGAGCTCTAAGTCTAGTAAGAAGCGAAAGGATTGCTCAAATTTAGGAAGTTCCAAAATGGAGAAGGCCACTAGGAAACAAATATTGCAAGAAGAAAAGGAGAAGCAGATACGCAAAAGATAAGAATTATAGCAAGAAGCATAAATATGCAAGGCATCAATTATGCATGCAGATACTAAACTCAGAATAAAGTAAATCGAAGCAATGTAGATGGAGCTAGAGCTAGGAGTGCAAGACCAAGGTATGTCCCCTAGAACTCATTCACTCCCAAGTTCTTCATCCATTGAAATTCTAGCCTCTCCACCACGCCAATTTTAGTTGCCTTTGGGAATGATCCCTACAATTACAAAACTTATGGAAGAACCTCACCCTTCTCCCTTAACTTTGCATTTCACTTCATAAATACCTCCAATTCAACCCATCATTTCACCATTCCTTGAGTCCATCACGCTATCTCAATAATACATCCTACAAGATTCTTCAACACACCCTTCATCATCCACTCCTCCACCTACAACCCAAAAGAGTCAAGTTATGCAAGAAACCACTCCCCCTGCAAAGTCCATAATTTCCTACCCTCTTACTCCATTATCGACCTTCCTGGCTACCCCTATTCTCCCAGTAGCTACTCAAGAGCCACTATTAGAGATTTTCTCTACCATTCAGCTAGTAGAAGAGAATCAATAAAAGTGGAGGGAGGAAGAAGAACAATTTGAAAAGCTACAAGACAAAAAGAAGAAGTTGTCACCATGGGCTATGACATGATAGATCCCATCAAGGAAAAAAGGATTAAGGTGATAGCTAAACCAAAAGTAAAAAATCCTACCTCCCAGATGAGACCAAAATATTGGGAGATAGAGGAATACAATAGAGATATCTCAAAGATATCAAAGATAGAAACTATTCGAGCCATTCATATAGAGGCGGACACATTGCTCGTACAATCCAGAAAAATGGATAGAAGTTTGGCAGCTATTGAGAAGAAAATCAAAACCCTTGAGGTCAAGCTTGCCAAAGAAATATTGGATAAGAATGCCCTAAAAAATGAAGTCATCAAACTGAAGGGCATCATTGATAAATCCCCCTCTGAGAAGGAGTTGCAATAGAGGAATGAAAAGATCAAGCACTTGGAGATAGAGCTGCAAAAGATATAGGAAGAGAAAAAGTAGCAATATTATGAATTTAATAGAGCTAAAGGATAAGCTGCAATAGTAGGAGGAAGCCCTATCCATAACCATGAGTGAGTTGTAGTAGGAAAAGGATAAGCCACCCAACTCATCAATCTCCAAATATTGGCTCAAATAGGTTTGGGGCTACTATTGGGGAAAGATAAGAGGAACAATTTTACCAACTTTCCTCCCTTTCTATACAAAGCTTCGACAAATTGGTGTTGTTTCTATAGAGGCCAAAAAGGAGATAGAAAGGGGAGAAAAGGCTCTGACATCCAAGTTTTAAGAAGCACAAAAATTTAGAAAAATGCTAAGATATCTTGAGAAATTCCCTAGCCTTGCAAAAATAACCTAACAAAAATATAGAGGATTGGAGACTTCTGGCTCACCAGATCTATCATGTGAATGAGCTCATTGATCTGGGATGAGAAATATTCACCATCATCAAAAAGGAAGCTGAGAAAATGAGCACCATTGCAAAGGATCTCAAGGGCCTAGGTGCACCAAGCTTCTGGGATGACAACTCTATTTTTCACAAAAAAAAATAATCACCCAATTGTTTGACAAGCGAATCCAAGATGAAAGTGAGATTGACTCATTGTCAGAACCACTTGAGGTGGAGAAGGTCTTCTCACTATTTTACAAGCTTTCCTAGATCCTAGAAAAAAGCACAATACTTAGCTAAGAAGTATAGTGACCCTCCTTATGACAACGTTGGCAGATTAAGGAGGGTTATCTCTAAACTCAAAGGAATTTTGGACCCTTCTTCAAAATTCTGGAATAAAATGTGCCACCAACTCCAAATTATCATACCATCTAAGGTTATTTCACAACATGGGGAATCATCAGAAGCAACTTCACAAGGAGAGCCTCAATAGGAAGGATAATCACAATAACATATGGGGGATACTTAATGAATTTTGAAAATAGTACTTTCTTGTATTGTTTTATGCTTGTACAATTGTACCATAATGTCTTTTTAGCAATAATGACTCTAAATACCAATGGAATAGCTCAAAATAATATTGAATGATAGTAATGAAGACCGTACTTGGCACAAAAAACAAGAGGGTAGCAATAGTAATTGTCATCTGATCTTCAATACTAAGGATCAAATGACCATCAAGTCAAGTACTAATATATATTAGACCAATGGCATTTGCAAGATCTACCTAGATCATTATTATCTTTCATATGTTCTTATTGGGCTGCACTTGAAGAGTATCTTTCATTATTGACATATAGTTAGTCTGAGTTCTATTTTTATGAGATAAAAAGTTCTTATGGTTACCAAGAATGTGGGTATTTTTAATCTCACCCACATGCACTTTAAAAATAAAGTGCAAATATGAACAATGTAACATAGTCAAGAAGAGGTCGAAACCCCTATACTTGGCTGAGGCTCATTGGAGTACCAAATCCTCATCCCAAAATTGAAGGTTATCAGATGCTAAATTTGGATAAGTCTTGAAGGTATCAAAATATTTGCACTTGGATAGAACCTGTTGTGATACCAAAAGTCCATCATAGCCTTGGAAGCTGATTTGGCTAAGTCTTAAAGGCATCAAAAGATGTGCACTTGGCCAAAATCCATCATGGTACCAAAAGTTTATTGCAGCCTTGGAAGTTAATTTGACTAAGTCATGAAGGCATCAAAAGATTTGCACCTGGCCAAAACCTGTCGTGGTACCAAAAGTTTGTCACAATACTAGAAGCTAATTTAACTAAGTCTTGAAGGTAACAAAAGATTTGTACTTGGATAGAGACCGTCATAGTACCAAATATCCATCATGATGTCGAAAGCAAACATGAATGAAAAAGAAAATTTGGCTAAGTCCTAGAGCTACCAAAATATTTATACCTGATAGAATCCCGTCATGGTACCAAATATTTATCCCAATGCTAGGGTTCCAAGGTGTTTGTTGAAAGTTTTGTACCTGATCGAAGCCTGTCAGGGTCCCAAGAATTTATCTCCCCATTTGAAGGGACTAGTATGTGAAGATCTAGTATTGATACTAATAGGAACCCAATGGCCATAAATGGGTAAAAGCAACTCGATACTAGAATCTGACGTCAACCTATCTATACAAGAACTACCACCATCTCAGGACACCTATTGGAAAAAATAACCTATAAAAAGATATTAATAGTATGACTCCTATCAAGGCCATCATGCAGGTAACAGGGTAGCTCAACTAAAGAAGTCAGTAAAGAAATCAATGAACCAAATGCGAGCAACATGATCGACATGACTCAAGATGACGCAGAACCTAGCCAAGTCAAACTAGCCATGATTGGGTAGTTAAAGCAACCATACCTCTAAGAAGTTTAATAAGCTGGTGAATCTTCTAACATAATGAAAATTCGTTTCAAAGGTAATGCTACCTTACCAATTGAATACATTGTACAAGACCAAAAATACTATAACGTAGAAGAAAAAAAAGGTCGGCTCTTAGGCTTTTACAATTTGCATGTAAGAAGATGCTTTGGCATATTAATACAAAGGGATTGTTGTTTGGCCTCTGGTTCAATTCATTTTTAGAATGTGTATGTATGGATGACTACTTATTTATAATTTAAACTTGTTGAATGCTCATAGTGTCTATTATGCTTTTTGGATTTATGCTTATGTTCATTCGCTTGTTCTGGAATCTGTAGTCTGATAAGCTACATTTAATGAAGTCAAACATTCTATAATTGATAGTAAAACTATTTGGTTTGTTAGGTAATTCACTTGTTTATTTGCATAATCTACTATTTTGCATGTGTCTTGATGTGGCTTAATCTATACCAACATAAGTTCTAGCTTTAGCTCCTTTTCATTTCTTTCAGCACATTTCCCCCCCCATATTTTAGGAATAGTTAACTAGAATTTTGAAGGAATCAGCCTCCTTCGAAAATTGACCATTGAAGCATCACAAATTCTAGGTCATTCAATGTTGGTCAAGGTCTGTGGGTGCACAACCTTTCCTTAGACATATTTATAGATCAACAAGAATGCCTTCATGTTCCTTGTGTCCTATCCAAAGAAATATAAATCAATGTTTTCTTATTTTATCTATAAATACTTTGGGAATGAATGCTAAGGAGTGCCAAAACACATGAATTCCCTCAAGAATAGACTTTACAAGTTTTAATCTCCCACCAATAAACAACCATATAATACACCACTGATTAATGCTAACTCCAATCTTCTCTTAAAGCCATCCCCAATCTCTCTTCTTGTAACTATTCAATTTTAGTATAAAACCCAAATACTTAAAGCCTTCTTGGAAATCTAAGATATTAAAAGGAAAATATATGATTAGACCATGTTTAGTCTCTTGATCTAGACCATTAAAGAAAATTAAGAATTTTTGAAAATTTATCTCCATGTTGATAGCAATACTGTAAGTGTTTAGGATTTCCTTCAACTTTCTAGCTTCCCTTAAACTACCATTTGTGAACAAAAATACATCATAAAGAAATAATAAATGAGATAAATAAAGTACTCCCTCTTTGATATCGAACATGGATCCTACCCTCTTTGCATCTAAAATAACTCTACTCAATCCTTTATCAACTAGCAAAAAAATTAAAGGAGATAAAGGACATCCTTATCTCAATCCTCTTAAGGGTTTACAAAATTTAGAGGTTGATCCATTGATAAGAACAACAAAAGATACAAAAGAAATGCATCCTATAATCCACTTTAAAACTGGATAGCTAAAACCCACATGTAAGAGCATCAATTTGAGATACAACCAACAAGTTCTATCATAAGCTTTAGATATATCTAGTTTAAGGACCATTGTAGGAAGATTTTTAGTTTTAATAGAGTAAAGGCCCTCTTGTGTTGCTCCTATGGCTTCAAAAATCTGTCTACCTACTATAAACCCAAATTGATCCTGGAAAATAACTTTGCAATAAAATCTTCTTCAATATAACAACTAGAATCTTTCTAATTATTTTATAGATACAGTTAAAAAATGAAATAGATCAAAATTCATTAAAGTTTTCAAGCTTCTTTTTGGGAATCAAAGCTAAAAAAATGCAATTAAAAGCCCCCAAAACCTTGTTAGATTTTGAAGCTTTAATAATAATGCAAAACTCACAAAAAAATAATCACAGGATTGAATATAATGAAGTTGCAATATAATGGATCAAATAATAACTCAAAATATAATATCAAAATAGAATAACTCATAATAATACTCACAAAATAATCACATAAACATGCTCACAATATTACACATAAAATATTGAAAATACTATTGAATAAAGGTCTACTAATGCAAGTATAAAGCTATGCACACTTTCCATAAATATTACAATGCTTTATCACAAATATATAATTGTATGTGACTTCTCATATGCTGCACTCTTGACCTTCACACTTCTTTACAACTCTTCACTTTTCTATTCTAAGGACACATGTGCACACTTACATATTAGACACTTGTGCATATTTACACTCATTACACTTGCACACATATTTACATGACACTTGTGTATTTCCTGCACATTATTACATTACATAAAATATCTACTCACTCACTAATATAAGACACAACTCTCTTCTAATATTTACAATAATGTACAAAGATGGTACATTGGCATGTACTAAATAATGCAATATTCTCAACACCCCCTTGTATTACATTATTTGGTTATTAAAGACTTTAGTCTTCAATATGGTCTTCATCCTGATCCTGGTGCCTATGATTTCTTTCTTTAGTCTGCTACCTTTTTGTATTATGATCAAATGAATGATTAGTATCTTTCAAAAAATCTTTATAAATTAGGTTCGAGGTGTAGACCAATTGGTTCATCCAAACCCCATAAGGGGGCGAAGGTCCAAGGTTCAAATCTTGGGCCTCGCCGGACTGAACACTTGTCCCTTTCTTGGTGCTTTTAGCGATGTAAAAGGTTTAAAATGATTATGGCATGATGGTTATAGGGGCGGACTATGCGAAGATTTGTGTGGTGGCTTCCAAGGGGACAATGCAGAATACTGTGGTGGCCATAAAAGCTAGACAGCCTGCCTGGATTTGTGGCAACTACAGATTCCACCATGTTAAAAAAAAAAACATCTTTATAAATTACTAATTTTGCTGAAAGAGCTTTGACTTCATTTTAATGAGAGTTTCTTCTAGTTCTTGAATTTCTTGAGCTAGATGACCCCTTTGATTTCCCTCTCTATATTGTAGCTGAGGTTGATTATATTGATATTGAGAAGGATATTGATGTTGAAATTGATTATGTTGGGGATGATACTGAGGATGTATTGGACTATTTGTCTGACCACTTTGATTTATCTAATTTCCTTGAGATTGATTCCTTGGATTATATCTACAAAAATTTGTATTATAAATTCTCTTTCTACATATCTGACAATATCTATTACTCCTATCAAACCTATCTTTTGAAGTTAAGGTAACATTTCCTTGTGTGTTATCTTTTGATACTAAGGCATTGTTAGTCATTTCATCTTTGATTGAATTCTCCACTTCATATTCTTGTAGAATATTGACTAACTCATCAAATGAAGTATCTTTGCTTAGAATTTGCAAAGATGTAACTAGATGCTTATAGTTTTCTAGAAGAGCTCTCAAGATCACTTGAACAAGAAATTTGTCCTCTACTTTTTCTCCTAAAGTTAATAGTTTTGTTTTTATGTCTACCACTCTTCTCAAGAATAGTTCAATGCTTTCACCACTATTAAATTTTAAAGAATGTAACTGAGTTTGAAGATTCAAAATAGTAGCTTTGTTCTTTCCTTAAAATATCCTAGCTAAAGTATTCTAAGCTTTTGTAAAGGTATTTGTTGTGCTTATGTAAGTCTGTATTTCATCTGTGATTGCAAATGTTATTATCATAAGAGCTTTGGTGTCTCCTTCAAATTTTTAAATTCTCTATCATCTTCAACATGTTTCATTTTTGTTCAACTAACAATGTCCCAAAGTTTTTCTACTGTCAAGATTAATTTCACTTTGTTTTTCCATGAAGCATAATTAGGACCTTTCAAAATTTGAGATTCTGAAAGAAAGAATTTGTTGTTTGACATAGTGGCACTCATATAACCTTTGAAGTTGACTTCCTTATGTCTCCCTAGGTTTTGAATAATGATTTTCTAAGTTTCTAAATTTTCAAACCTATGAAGTTGAATTCCTTATATCTCCCTAATAAATTAGAAAATAAGAATTTTACAATTTTTAATATTCCTAAATTTGAAGTAGACTTCCTTATCTCTCCAAAATTAAATAATTTGCAAAAATTTTATAAGCTTTTGTATTTCAAAAAGTATTAAAATAATACTTTCAAAAACTTTAATAAAACTTCTCAAAAAACCTTAATAATCAAATAACTTATCACTATAACTACTTATCACTCCAAAATAATAAAAAATTGATTAATCTAACAATAAACCTTATCACTCCTAATTAATCTTAATAATAAACCTTATAAAATAATTAATTAATAATCAAACCTTATAAAACAATAATTACTCCTTATCTCTCCATATAACCTTAATCAAAAATCAATTTTCAAAATAATAAGAGGCTTTCAAAAACCTAGAATATACCTTATTGCATGCACACTAATGTCTTGGGAAAACTAGCACTTGGAAATTATCCTCTCTGACCAAAGGGCGTTTCTCTGTCCTTGAAATTTGATGTTGTTCATGCAAGTGATTATTTGACCTCCTTGAAATAATGTTCCAAGTTGAATCATTTTGCTTGGCTCATGGACGTTTCATTCTTCTCAATGTGGCACTTCACTATCTAGAGATTCTCCAATTTAGGGTGCTTTGAAATGTTCGCCTATCAATGTTACAATCTCCCATCAATGTTTATCTATCAATGTTTCATTCTCCCATAACATGGCATTCAATGATGTTGGCACTTTTGAGCTACGATGGAGTTATTTTCAAGGGGCATTAATTAGAATGATGCTTTGTTTTGAATGAATTTAGACTTGCAAATACCTATTGAAATAAATTTACTTTATCCTTTCAATTGCTTTGGATATAGTGGTGCTTCATTATCTTTGAATGCTATCACCCCTTTGGATGACACTTTGCTATGCAGATGCTTGCTCAGATGACATTTCACTATCCATACAAATTCTTGGATGATGCTTCATTGTCCATGTTTGTTCTCCACTTTGGAAGGCACTATGGTGCTAGTTTTGCTGTTAAGTGTTCTATTTGCTTAAAACTCTGGCTTAGACTTCTTGATATTGCTAAGATGCTGACTTATCTTTCTTGACACTGGTTTTCCTTTCCAGCTTGCTCCTTGCTCAATATTGTTGATTGTGTTATAAACTACCAATGCTATGGCACTAATTTGTCATGGTGTTACTTTGAAATTGGCTTGCTATGGTGCTTCCTTGCTATGGAAATTGCTATGAACGCTACCCAAATATCATTGTTTATAGCTTGCTGAGTTACCAATCTTTTGATTTCTTCTATGTATATGTAGGTGATATTCATGGTGCTGGTTATACAAATATAGCTCCTTGACTATTGCACTAAATAATAGCACACTAACATATCTTCCTTGATGTCTATCCTTTCACTATATTATGCCCTACAACTCTTTAAACTTGTTGTCCTACGCTCTTCAAACTTATAGTTCTTCGTTATTCAAACTTTGCTATCTTGCATTCTTCAAACTTGTAGTCTTTTATCTTCAATGATATTCAAACTTGACAAGATACTTTCTTTCCAAAAATTATCTTTCTAATCTTGTTGTTCGTCTGTACTTCCATGACACTTTGCATCAATATTTTTTCTTGACTGAATATGTTTCCTTCTCTATTTCACTTTAAACTAGCAACCTCCAAGCCTTCTTATTGTCTTCAAGTCTTCTTGTTATCTTGAAGTCTTCTTACCATCTTGAAGTATTGTTGCTACCTCAAGCCTTCTTACTTGTGTTCTATCTTTATAGATCAAGCTAGATTAATGGTATTTTCTCTTACTAAGGACCAATAAACTCTTCTTATGATGGACTCTTTCAAATAGGTCTCATTAATTGTATTTTCAATCTTCTAATGGACCCCTTTTCTCAGGTCTCTTATTTCTACCTTTAATGGGACCTCTTCTAATAGGTCTCCTGAATCTGTATTATGGGCTTGTCGTCATATGGTGATGATTGTCCCAAATATGGTGTAAGTACTCTTGTTGGAGCTCTTCTAATGGGTCTCCTTAATCTTTGTCTTCTATGTTGTCCTCTATGTATGCCTTGCTTTTGATCTCATGCTTCTTTTCTTCAAGCCTGTTCTTGAGTCTTCTCTCTTCTATCTAATATGAGTTTTTTATAAAAATGTATCTTTCACAATTTTTTTCCTTATAATACTTTTCTTAATAATGACCTTGCAGGTGTATATCATTCTCTGTTTCTTCTTGAAATAACTTCAATCCTTTTTGGTTCTTTTAACGTCTTCTTATAAAACTTTTCTCCTTATAACTCCTTCCTTTCTCAATAAAATATGTTCTCTTTTTCTCTAATAAGGGCCACAAATTTGTATAAGGACCTCTTTCCTTGAAGGGTCTCAATTTTTTGATTCTCCAATCTATAGACTCCTATATTTGAAGAGTCTTTATCTTTCAATATTGGCCTCTTCTCTTGGACCAACTGTCAAGCTTATTATCAAGGTCTTTTCCTTCAATACCATAATCAATCTTATAGACTACCTTCTGTAGACACCAAAATAGCACCAATCCGATTATGTGGCTATAAGCATTGACTGAATTGGCATACTTAGCCCCTAGGGTAGCCCCCAAAGGTTAAACGGTGGTCCTAACCACTCCCAAAGCAGTTTTGAAAGGTCAAAGGTCAATTTGGCACCTTTCAAGCACTTTGCTCCCTATTTGTTCCACCCTGGGATGATTAGAATGCTATTCGCCCCACCCCAGGATGATTAGCAGCAATTGCTCCAAGGTGGGACGAATAGCAGGTTTGACGAGCAAAAAGTCAAACCTTGACAAATGGCAGCCCATATCCGCCACTCAACTCCACCTCCAAGGCATGGGAGTGCGAGTGATAATTTTAGAGCTCAAATAGGCAGTCATGGAGGCCTAAATCAAGGAGCCCTTAATCAAGGAGGAATATTCTCTCCCCTAATAAGGCATGATGGCCAAGTGGCGCCCTTGCATGCGCATTCAAAGGAGACCCTTAGGTCTATAAAATGGTGAGCCTTCTCACCCCAAAATAAAAATAGAGGAGTAGCATTTGGAGCAATGAAGTGCTACCAAATTATACCCTCACCCCTCATTGTGCTTCCTACATCCTTGATCTCTCTTTTGGAAGGGAGGTCATCGGGTGAATACTAGGAGCGCAATCCGGACCCAAAACCCAAACAATCGGCCACAATACCACACCAATTTTTTTGACACAACCCCCTAGGAGCTTTTGGACCCATCCCAAGTGGATTGGTATCAAAATCAAGCCCCAAACGATGGGCGTTTTGCCCTCGGGCGCCCCCCGCACTGTTGTAGTCCTAATCGCCCCACCCCGGAGCGATTAGAAATATACATTATATTTCTTTACTATTTATTTTGCATCATGTTGTATGTGATTTTTTTATGTTGTTGTTCAATTTTCACTACATTCTAACCTGTTTTGACTGTGTTTTTATTGTTTTACGCGTTCACTAACCTACAAGGAGCGCCTTCGGATACAGGGCAATATGGGTAGAATATCCAAAATACGACCTTTTGGGTCATCTCAAAATGCCCCATTGTGCCTAATCCTAAGTTTGTAGGTATTTTGGAGGCCTCTGGATAGGACATTTGGGAGGTCACTTTCGCACATTTTGTGATAGTCGCCAACATCCCACCCCAGAGCGATTAGAAATCCACGCATTATTTCCCAAATGTTCTTTTTACAATGTGTCCCTAAAGATGTATGGATGCTCTTGTTCAAGTTTCATCTCATTTTTACAAGTTTTGATCTCTGTTTTATTATTTCATGTATTCACTAGCCGGAGGTCTTGGGGATTGCATGTTTCCTTCAATTCACATATGCTATTAACCGTTTGCTATTTTTTTGTACGTAGGATCTCGACACTGGAGGGGAAAAAAGTAATGACAGATGCACTCATGCAAGCGGCGATGATGTTTGGACCATCCATTTCGAATGTGGGCATGCAGAAGATCCTGAAGGGAAGCGTACCATCCGTTGGTGTAACAAAATTGTATCGAACGCTTCGAGCCCCTGAAAGGTGGGAACGTATTGTAACTGGATCACAAGCAACATTAATAAAAGAGGCTACACTTTAGTTTTTCTTTACATCTCATTTCATTGCGTCATTTTCCATTTTCATGCACTTGTTCTTCACATTTTCATAGGACTTAGTGTTTCATTATACATCTGCTTTTGTTTGCATCGCACCCGATACACTGTGCTTCCATAGACATGCTTTCAGTGGTGATCACAGTGGGACTCTATCCCCTACTATTGGGATCAAGTTTGTGATAAAAATTTTGTGTTTTTCTTACAGGTGTGTTAATCCTTAGGACGCTGGACTGCTGCTCGTGCCACCCTGTGACGAATACAGACTGGCATTCGTTTCACCCTATGATGAATACAAACCTGCTATTCATCCCACCCTATGATGAATACAGACCTGCTATTCGTCCCACCCAGGAAAAATTAGCTCTCTGTACATTTTTTGAGTAGAAACTCAGAGGCATCTGGTTTGGGCAGAGAAGAGGTAGGTTTTCTAAACATCCTCTGTGTTTTTCTATTTCTGTCTCTACAATTTTTTTGTTTTCTTTGCTTGCATAGGGAAGTTTGTTGCATGTTTTCTTTCTTTGCACAAGTAAAAGGAACCACACACACCACATAATAATATTAACATCAAGGAGTTGGTCTTAAAACCCCAACACTTGATCAAGACCAACGGTGGATTTCATCACCACCTTGACTTGGATTTTGCATACATAACCCTGATCGCGACTGTTGCTAGACATAAATCCTGATGAAAGCTGACCAAGTGTAGTGGGGGTGATTACCCGTGCATGAGGATAAGTCTTCTATGGTAGGTGTCAAAAATAGAGCGATTCCCCTTCCGTACCGCCTATGTTCCAAGTACTATTCTGCTCTCGCGTACCAATAGTTTCCCTCACGTAAGGGCGGGTATATTGAGAGGTTTGGTATAACGGCCTGGTAGTGGTATATTGAAGGGGTGACCATTTTGGAGATATAAGAGCCCTCATCATGCATGAATAACATAATTTTTTTTACATGGTTTGCACAACAAAAATCAAAACACACTGAACCAGATTTAGGACACACATTTAATCTATAAACGAGATAATCATTTCTTTGTTTGTGTGGTCCCTTTTGTTTGGTGTAGCATAAAAAATCGTAAAGGAGATAAAAAAATACATATCTTGTAGAGAACCACCACCATGGTGTATACCCGTAGCCAAGCCCAATCAAGGGTAGAAGCTACAAAAAGTGTACAAGGATGCACAAGTCACCTCCATTATAGCCCCAAGGACTTGGTCATACCACCTTGGTGGCCTGACCCACAAAATAGTCCACATCATACCATTACGAAATAGGACTATAGATGCACCCCTTCGAGGTACACTCCCATTTAACATAGACCCTCTCATGAGGAGTACAGACATGGGAAGACCCCCTTAGACACTTATTATGAGTGGCCATCATGCGATGAAGCACTGGAAAGGGCCCACATGATTATATCATCCCTCCTCTACCCCTTATTACTATCAAAACTAATAGGCTAAATCCAGAGTGCAAGGCTCTTCATACAGGGCAGGCCAACTCTGCCCGCCCCTTTCACATGTACGAAAGGGAGCATGAGGAAAACCACTATATTCCTCAAGAGCAATACACAGCATGGGAGCAATGCGCCTCTGCACCTGCTAATTATCAGGATCACCTACCGAGGCCAGAGCCTCGGGTGAATGCTACTAACCTCGACAGAGGGAAGTGACCTATAGAGATCTCGGATCACCATGACCAAGATAGATATGTATGGGAGGCATCTAGGCATCCTAGACCTAAGACAATGAAACAAATCGACTTGGCATTTGCCAAACACACTGCCTGCCAAGCGCAAATCATGCAGCTTGAGCAAGATCAACAATAGTTAGAGCACCTGTATCATCTTAGCAAAGAGCGCATTCTACGTCAGACAGATGAGGTGCTCTAAAACACTGTGCATGAGAGGATTCCAACCCCTCGCATGCATAAGACATAACTTTATAAGAGGCAAAACCCCTTGGTGCGAGACAGGTCTCCACAACCTTATCAAGCGTTGCCTCCAAGACCTCCTAGACCTGAGCAGGAGGCCACTCCTAGAACCAATGACGAGCGCCTTCCTCGGGCACCCACCCATGTTTATAGGTCATGCCCAAGAACTCCTCAAGAAGCCTATGAGGAATTTGAGCAGGAAGAAGAGCAGGCTGAAATGCCCTACCAAGGCAGGGGGTGCTATCCGGATACCCCTCCATAGGCCTCAAGTTCCTCATAATTCACAACGAGAATAAACCAAGGAGGAAGATATCAAATCCTATAATGTATACAAAGCACTGCTAGAGCACTTAGAGTCTATGGAGACCAAGACTTCTGGACCCCAAAAACCCACATTACACCAACTCCGTAGTCACCCTGTGCATCCTTCAGTGCCGACACCCCCATACCCTGAACACTTCAAAATGCCTCAATTGACAATTTTTAGAGGGGATGAGGATGCCCAAGAGCACGTGACAAGATTCCTAAGTTAATGCTTTGGCATTCAGGACAATGATGCATTGCTTCTAAGAATGTTTATAACCACATTCGTAGGCCCTGCCTCGAATTGGTTTACCTAGTTGTCGAAGCATAGCATCAGTAACCTGGACCAGCTAGTGGACGTGTTCCTTGAAATTTTTGCCTTCAACACCAAGAAGAAGGCATCATTAAGCAACCTAGCTAGCCTGAGGCAGTATGAGGAGGAAACCATGGCTGCTTATGGAAATCGGTGGAGGACGTTGCTTTCAAAGCTACCTTACCTCCCTCCCATGGATGACCTAACCCAAATGTTCTCAAAGAGTTGCCTAAGGTCGATCTCTGTGCTATTACAACTACAAAAATATGCCACTCTCGAGGAAGCCCTGGCGCAAGCCAAGATAATTGAGGAGATCAAGATACAATATGGTGAGATTTCCAAGCCGTGCAAGAAAGAGAGGCCCAAAAATGCCAAAATTGGGCCCACGCAACCAAAACCATCGCGGTCAATCAGGTTGCCATAAACATACCAAAGCCTACACAAATGACACAACCCCCAAAGGCTAATTATTAGGCAGTTCCTCTTAACAGTTATGAAAAGGAAAATCATAAGCAAGAGCAGAATCAGTAGCATCATCCTAGGCGACAATTCACACACTTCATAAAGTCTAAAGACTCCTTGTTTGACCTCTTGTTCGTGGTAAACTTTATAAAATTGTCGAAAAGTCGACCCATAGACCCCAATGCACCAAAACTCAAGGGCTATAAGGAAGACATATTGTAGATTTCATCGATAGAAAGGACACGACATCTATGCATGTTAGAAATTCAAAAGCTTAGTGAGGGACCTGATAGACAACAAAATGCTAGCAGGTGGATAATCCTATAGCACTGAGCAACCAACAGATGGAGGTCTTCAAAGACCCCCTGCCTGCCCATGATGCATAGGCAAAGATTTTACAAGTAAATGAGGTGACACAAAAATGCCCCATGCAAGGGTACGTAGGGATGATAAGCATAGTGACACGAAATAAGAGATACCCAAGCACAACTGCCCCCACTGCAGCTACATGAGATGTTCCATCAATGTCATAACTCCCACAACACCCTACACAACCTTCCCTACCTAGACCAGTGGCAACGATTCGGACTAAACTTACTCAAAGTTTAAGGACCATGTCGGCTAGGCTCTCCATTTATGAGCTCATCCAATAATCACCGCCCCATCGGGAGGCTCTGATGGAGATACTCAAAGCCATCGAGCTACAACCCCACAAATCAAATTCTTTCAACATATTTGTGGGACATGTAAAATGATGCACAAAATTAGTCATAACCTTTAGAGAAGATGGACTAAAATTGGTGACTGGTGATATGGTGGATCCACTCCTGCACATCATTGCACGGGTCAACGAGATTCCATTCAAGAGGGTGTTGGTGGACACTAGCTTGTCCAACAATATAATCACAACGATGACATTAAAATACCTTAAGCTGCCAGCATCTCATATTGTGGCCTCCACCTATACTCTTTGGGCATTCAATGATGCGTTATGCTCGACGATTGGTACAATTGTCCTGCCCATCCAAGTGGGACAAAAGACTATTCCTACGTTGTGTCACATCCTCGAGGGTGAGATGGCCTACAATATTCTGCTAGGCTGGCCTTAGATCAGGGACATGAAATGTGTCCCTTCGATAGCCCACCAATGCCTAAAATATACATACGAAGGGCAAGTACATGTAGTCCCAACAGACTTAGATCCCTTTAAGTATTGTAATGCGATGCAGCTGATGCCACAATCAACCCTTCCATCGACACATTTGGACTTTCAGTTGAATCCATCCAAACAGGGTCCAATTTTGCCTACATCCTCACTGTTAAGTCCCTCAACTCACCAACCGAGCCCATATTCGTCATCTGTTCCTTCACCAACGATGCCACCTATGGTGGCCACATCGAAGGACAATAGGAAGAAGCCCCTAGAAGAGATACCACCATTAGTCTCAACCATCTCGATCGAAGAGGTGCCCAGTCGAATGGAAGTCGAGACACTTGGTTCACCCTATATGGAGTGGACTCAGGAAGAACTCCCATTCCCTCCCCCTCAATAATCGATGATTACCATTGAGATGGCCAATACAGGCCTGGGGGAGTACCTAGTGTGGAACATTGTGGCAAAACCCACACTTGAATCCATGCAAGACATGGGGAGACCTTGCCTCCCCATAGACACTATCATCCCTTTAGGCTACCCACCAAATCAGACAAACTTTGTATACGGGGGCCTCGACAATGGCATCAAACCTTACCTAAAAGAGGAAGAGGACGAAGAGCCATTTGCTGAGAATGTTGAATATTTGTCCAAATTGGACTTTGCCTTGAAATACCTTGGCCAATGTAATTAGCATGGATATGGATTGGGAAGATATGACCAAGGAATGCGTGTTCTTTGTCAACCAAGATATCAGATGCCATACGATAAATCAGGAGTAGGGTTCAACCACCCTTTTCCCCTTGACATCTTGGTAGAAAACATGCAAGGCCTAGGGCTAGGCAACAAGGATGGGTTGGCACAATATCCATATGCCAATCCCAACACAACATATACATTGGGGGATTATCTCCCATTGTTAACAACAAACCTTGTTGACCTCAACAACTCCTTCCCTTCGATCGAGAAAGGGGAAAATTCAAGAACTTACCTCCAAGAGGGATATAGACAAGGTCAAGGAGGATCTTCTGAATATGAGTCAGAGTATGAGGTAGCACCTTGGGACCCTTTCGAATCTGATAGAAATCACTCGCAAGTGACACCCATAGATGACTATCAGGAGAACTTCGTGACAATATTCCCTTTCAATGCTCCAATCGAGCAATTACCACCTCGAGAGAATCTGGTCCTCCCATAGAGAGCAAAACAACCCAGATGGGACCATATCAACTTGCTCGAACAGAATGAGCCTCACATACCTCACACAGTTGTCAAAGACAATGAAGGATTATGGATCTCTGATAATGATTATGAGGATGAGACTGAGATGGCATATCTCAGCCATATGTGGCAACAACAACACCCCATGGATATTGATGATATGTTTGAACAGCTAAAAATGGGACCAAGGCATAGGTGGAATTTGAACCAAGCATAGTTGTACCAAGTGTTGCATCTGCCACTTCAGGCATACAGAGAGCACCTTCCACCCAGAGACCCTATAGAGCTATCAGTGCCAAGGGTAGACCCTATCCTTCTATCTGCACATAGGTCTGATCCATTCATGCCAATACCCAAAAAGCCGAATCTGGGGTATAAGGATCACCAAGGAAGTCCGAGTCAACACCCTCACAATAATGAAGATCAAATTCATTTCATCAACATGATCTCCATTGACTTAACCGCCCCCATCCGTAATCCAGCTGATCCAGCATGACCATTGTATCTAGACCTAGATGCCATAGACTAGGATCGTGCTAACTCGCCACCATCCCCATCAGAGTACTGACCTTGTGGTGAGATGCTTCATTTCACCCCAGGACCAACTTAGGATATCTTACATGCTAAAGAGGAACCTAACATTCCCAGTGTAGATCTAAATTCAGCAAATGATATCCACCTGATTCCAAATCCACACCAATTGGAGGACGAGTCCCACATGTCAGTCAAAGAGACGACTGACGTAGACATTGACTCTGATCCAATGAATCCACAGATCATCAAGCTGGGGGTAAGTCTATCCCTCGAAGAGCAAGCCAATTACATTGCCCTTCTTAAAGAGAAGGAGGTTTTTGCATGGTCCTACAAAGACATGCCGGGGCTAGACCCATAGCTAGTCACGCATAATCTAATGCTTGATCCGACAGTCAAGCCAGTCAAGCAAAAGCTACGTAATATGCACCCAATAGTGGCCTTAATGGTCAAAGACGAGCTACAAAAGTTTTTGGATGCACAATTTGTCATCTGCATGGATTACCCACCATGGCTGTCCAACATGGTACCCGTCAAGAAGCTAGACGCGAGGATTCGCATATGCATTGATTTTTAATATTTAAACAAAGCGAGTCCCAAGGATGATTTCCCCTTGCCTAGAATTGACACATTGGTAGATGCTACAACAGGCCACAAAATGCTTTCCCTCATGGATGGTTTCTTAGGATACAACTAGATTCGTATCAATCCCGATGATCAACTAAAAATGACATTCATGATGCCCTGGGGGACATTTTGTTATAAGGTCATGCCCTTTGGCCTTAAAAATGCTGGCACCACCTACCAACGCGCTATGACATACATCTTCCATGATCACATGCATAAAACTTTGGAAGATTATATGGATGATCTATTGGCCAAATCTCTTTTACGCCAAGATCATCTTGATGACTTACGTAAGATCCTTGATCACCTCATCGAACACAAAGTTAGGCTAAACCCCAAGAAGTGCGTATTTGGCATCACATCTGGAAAAATCTTGGGTTTCATAGTCTCAAAATGAGGCATTGAGGTGGATCCAAATAAAGTCAAGGCAATCCTTGAAATGCTTCCCCCAACCACCATCAAGTAGCTCAAAATCTTATAGGGTAAGATCACGTCAATCAATCGCTTCATAGCGCAACTATCTGACAAGTGCCGACCCATGAATAAATTATTGCACAAGGGGGTAGCATTTCACTGGGATGACAAGTTCCAGTTAGCATTCAATGACATCAAACAATACATGGCTTCACCACCAGTATTGGCACCACCTAGACCAGGAGTGCTATTCTATTTATACATCTCAGCTACTGAGGTGGCACTAGGCGCCATGCTAGCCCAAAAAAATGTACATAAAGAATAGGCTAATTATTATCTTAGCTACACCTTGGTAAGTTATGAACTTAACTATGCATACGTCGAGAAGCTATGCTTAGCAGTGGTATTTACCACCAAAAAGCTATGCCATTACATGCTAAGCAATACGACATATGTTGTGTCTAAGGAGAATCCATTGCAGTACATGATGAGTCGTACTTATCACAGTAGCCGTACGACAAAATGGATCATGTTGTTGACAGAGTTTGACATCGAATTCATTGTATAGAAGTCCATCAAAGATCAAGTCATCATCGATCAACTAGCAGAGGCTCCTCTCGAAGACAATCAACCTCTGACTGTAGAGCTACCCGATGATGGGGTCTTCCATGTCTCAGAATCACCAGATTCTAAAGAGCTTGAGTCATAGGCCGACATAACCTTATTATTTGATGGTTCTAAATATGAGTAAGGGGGTGGCACGGGAATCATATTCTTCACACCGCAAGGGGTTCCAATGCCTTTATCATTTAAACTTGTTTTTTCATGCACTAATAACAATGCAGAATATGAAGCCTTGCTCATAGGTCTTTAGACAACCATCACCATGAACATCAAATGCTTGAATATCTTTGGTGATTCACTATTAATTGTCAACCAAGTGAAAGGGGTATTCCAATGCAAATGCCCAATTTTGTAGGCCTACAAAGCCCTTATGGATAAATTCTTGGCAAAGCTTGAATGGTACAACATCGAGGCACTCCCTCGATCATCGAATCATTTTGTAGACACTATGGCCTCCTTGGGGTCACTAATACCGTAAGAAATTTTTGGTGATATGACAACCATTCAAGTCAAAATATTATCACAATCCATGATGGAGCATGCAAGATCTAACCTAACGCTAGGAATCCACCTGATCCAGATTGAACCGTCTCAAGATAGGTTCTCTCGAATCCATGATAGTCTGAATCACACCAATTGGGGGTCCTTGTTCTCCTTGACCCCTCTTAATAGCAACACAATGCTATTCTTACAAGTTCTTTCCCGCTCAGCTTTTGCTAGGGATGAACTTCAAGAGGGATTGGTCGTTCATACCATCGAGGTTTCTGATCAGCAAGATTGGTACACACCCATAAGAGACTACCTCAAGTTGGGTAGCCTCCCACTTGGATTGTCACACGTGAAAATATCATTCAAATAAAAAGCGACAAAACATGCCTTGCTAGGAGAAATTTTGTACCGTCGAAGCTATGAAGGAATCCTCCTCCGTTGCTTGAACCAGTAGGAGTCCACTTGGGTGATCACCCAAGCGCACAATGGTACATGCGATGGCCACTTTAGCGGTATGGCCATCACCAAGCGCATTCTTTGCATGGGCTATTATTGGCCATATTTAGAGTGAGATTGTTGCACGTATGTGTGGAAGTGCGTGAAGTGTCAACACCATGCTAATTTGACACACACCTTCTCAGGCCTTGTAGTCGATCCAATCAGCTTGGCCGTTCTCGTAGTGGGGCTTAGATCTAATAAAAAAGATCTCCCTTGTGTTGTCAGGCCATCACACATTCATCATAACGACCACAAAGTACTTCACCAAGTGGGTGGAAGTAATTCCTCTTACCTCTATGACTAGGACCCGCATTGTGGAGTTTATTTTACATAGCATCATATGTCATTTTAGTATTCCATCCAAGATCATCTTGGATAATGGGACGTCGTTTAAGAACAAAGATGTGTGTGCTTTGACAATAAAGTACAAAATTCAGCATAGTTTTTTGACACCCTATTATCCACAGGCAAATGGGCAAGTAGAGGCATAAAAAAAATGCTAGTTTCCATCCTTAAAAATATGGTCATAGATAATCATAAGGATTGGCACATCCAAATACCACTTGCCCTGTGGGCTTATCGCACTAGCATTTGGACGCCCACTGGGGCAACTCCATTTTCGCTAGTGTATGGCTCCAAGGCAGTCATGCCTCTCGAGTTGGAAATACCTTCCTTGTGCATATCAATGCAAGAGTTCATCTATAATGACACTACGTGGTAGGCCCGGTTAGATCAGCTTACGTTGCTTGATGAACGATGCATCAATGCTCTCAAGCATTTACGTATCTACCAAGAGCGACTTACGAAAGCATGCAACATGAAAGTTCACCTGAGGGACTTTTAGGTTGGTGAGCTGGTCTTAAAATAGAACCAACAAAATTCTAACTTGTTGCACCATTTAAGGGATAAGTTCATGACAAATTGGTTAGGTCCTTATGTAATCGATAGTAAAATAGGACCTGGAACATACCGACTCGCCTCTCTTGAAGGAATCAAGGAACTAGAACCCTTGAACATCAGTAATTTGAGGCCATTCAACATTTAGAGAGCCATAGCCCACCCCAAAAGCTCCAAGGATTCGAGTAATCGCTTGGTCAACCTAAAACACCCCAAAGGTATCTATAATCCCTTTGGTCAAACCAAAAATCCCCAAGAGTTCTCGCCATCGCTTGGTCACCCAAAATGCCCCAAAGGTATCCATCATCCCTTTGGTCAAACCAAAAGCTCCAAGGATTCCCATAATCGCTTGGTCACCTAAAATGACCTAAAGGTATCCATAAACCCTTTGGTCAAACCAAAGGCTCCAATCATACATCTCACAATCGCTTGGTCTAGAACGAATATTCAAAAAACACCAGATATTCAAAAATAACAAAAAAATTTACATCTCACTTCCATGCATACTCTTAAAAATAATAAAAATAAAATAATAAGCTGCATTAGGCATCACATACATACATTGCATATTTGTTGACCATACAGGTCAAATGCACCATAGACTATAATTACTCGACAATTCCATCATTTGCCACATTTTTTTGCTTTGTAAATGATCCAACAAGAATAACGCCATCCACATTTTTCACCATATCATAGTCAGTTGTCTTCTAATGTATTTAGGGTTTTTCGTCATTTAGTTGTCTTTAGATTTCTAGCAAAAAATTGTACAAAGTCAAACATATTTTACAAAGGTAGAGTTTTACTTGGATCAGACCTTGTTACGTAACATCCCAACACAAGTTAAAACACATAAAAATTACCAAGTTGTGTGAACGAAAGATGAAACCTGCAAAGCAATCCATGATACCATACAATAAAAATGTTATCTCGCTCCTCCCCTTGTGTAAATGACCCCAATAATGCTGAGATTTGGCAAAATGAAAAGCATATTCCCTACCCAATTCCCAAAAATAAATAGTGGCTTTTACCACTGTCAAAAATCCCAAATTCTCAAGAAGTTGCAAAACACCAAAAAAAAAAAAAAAATTACAAAATTCAAAGTACAAACTCCAAAGTTTGACATCAAAATCCTCAAAGTGCACACATCAAAAAGCACAAGAAATAGTGATTCTCATCACTCAAAATTCAAATCCCTTGCTCAAAAAAAAAAAGAAAAAAAACAAAAATAAACAGTGATTTTTATCACTACATACGAGAGCAAGTATCCCAATAAAATTGAAGAAAATAAGGGAGTCGAACCTAAATCCCTATAACTCTTAGCATTCGAAATGTCATGAGGCGATCCTCAGTACTAGTTTGGTGGATAGCCTGCTAGTCACTGGTGGCAAAACCTTCCGCATGATGATATATCTGTCGCATTAAATTGTGTACAAATCAATGTTTGCATGTGGATGAGCTAGCTTATGGTATCCTAGATTGCATCGTAGATTAATCTTACTAAATACAATAAAGGAGTTAGTGGAGCTAATTAGGTGATCCTCAATACAGGTTTGGTTGACAACCTATCTGGCACTAACGGTATCCTGACAAATACCACATCAACCATGTTGCCTGATCAACCATCTCCCCCTGTGCACCCATCGGAGCCACTCTCTAGCCTTAGGCTAGGATGGAAAGTCCTGGTATGATCGCCAGAACACCTCCCCTGGAGCAAGACGCAAGAAGGCATCAGTATGGTGACTTACACCACTTTCCCACCATCAACTCTGCCCATGCCCCTCTGATATCTGCCATAGAGTAGCATACCCAATCTCCCTGTCCACCATATCATCCCGAGTGGTCCAAGGCAACCCCTGTGGTCGCTCCATAGCTATGTGCTGCCACCCCCAGCATTGCAAAAGATAGCTACACTTGATCCCCTTTCACCTTTGAAAGTGGACCTCGTATAACTTATCATAAAGCTATGCCAATAGTGTCTGACCCTACCTCATAATAAGTGGCACTGATATCGAACACTCCACCAGTCTGAACACCACCTCAAGTAGGTTCCAAGGGAACCTTGCACCTAAGGAGTCAAGAAGAAACATGTTGGAGATGAGGGTCATGAGCAACACATGCCTCACCCCCAAAACGCCCTTCTCTAGCCACCACCGCACCAGAATCTCGCCAATCAGGTAGTCTGTATCTGCCCTCCCCATAGCCCTATCCACCCCCATCTCTACCGCCTACCCAAAGCATCGTGTCAGCACCACCGTCCGTTGATCACGGGGCATCATCCGAATGGGCAGTCCATCTATCAAAATCTATAGAATCTGATATACGTCCTCCAAAGTAATCGTCATCTCCCTTATTGGGAGATGAAAGGTGTTGGTGCGAGGATCCCACAAATTGATCCAAGCAGTCAGATATGCCCGATCCCCCACTACAAGCTCCAACTGCATCACCTGCTTGAGCCAAAGGGCATCAAGCCACTCCCAATCTGCAATAGTCAGTGCATCCCGAGCATCTTAGAACACAGTCGATTGGCAATATTGACTTTTCACAACTTGAAAAACAAAAACATTAAAACATGACAACAAAACAAACGTATAGCGGTGTATACAACCAAAAAAAAAAAACAACAACCATAACTAGGGTTTTAACCTTAGTCTAAACGCAAGAAAAACAAAAAAATAAAAAAATCACTAGGGTTTTAACCTTAGTCTAAACACAAAAAAAAATACAAAAAAAAATCATTAACTAGTGTTTTAATCTTAGTCTAAAATGTAAAAATGAAATACAAAAAAGTTAATTATGATTTTAACTATACTTAGACAAAAGAAAAACAAATAAAGCAGAGAGAAGGAGCACCTACCGGTCTTGCCTTGGCTCTGCCACTCGAAGATCCGGTCCTTGCACTCATGGTGTCCATGAAATTTTGGCAGTGCTCCGCTACGCAAACTCGCACTCCTCCTCACAGCTCCAAATTGCCAGAAAAAAAATATTGCAAATGAGCCCAAAACCTAGTTTTGGCCCTTATAAAGGCTCTTAGGCCTATAATCGTTCCACCCTGGGACGAGCGCTCTAGTTAGCGCTCATCCCACCCTGGGATGAGTGGTCTAGTTAGCACTCGTACCACCCTGGGATGATTACAAAATTGGTATTTGTCCCACCCTGGGACGATTACAGAGCAAGAAATAAAGCAACCAAAACTACATCCAAAAAAAAAATACACCAAAAAATAGCAATAAAGCTACCAAACAAAGGTGCCCTTGAACCTGATATTCTTGGCATGCAAAACCAATGTCGGGGTCACAAATTATCACTATGCTACTCCCTAAGAAGGCTACCATAGCCGGACCACTCCATGGGAGGAAGGATTTTTGATAATTTCAACCCCAATTGGCGTCACAAAAAGGGTTCAAACCCACCAAAAAGCATCAATAAATCTTCCGGATAAAGGTGCCCTTGCACCTGCCATTCATGGCATGAAAATCGACATCGGGACCACTAATTATCACTATCATACTCCCTAAGAAGGCTACCATAGCCGGACCGCTCCACGGGAGGACATATTTTTGACAATTTCAAGCTCAATCGACGTCACAGAAAAGGGTCAAAACCCACCAAAAATAGGTTAGATTTTTGGGAAAATGCATATGCGTTCAACGAAAAACACCGAAAGGCACCCTTACAAAAGTCATATTGGGTAAAGCGACTCATCACTTTTCTCATTTTGGTCATTCTCTCATCGATTCATCACTTGAGGGGGTAGTCACACTTAGTTACCAATCAACAAATACACACCCGATCAAGGAAATGACATTGCATTCAAAGAATCATTGACAAAGACAATCATGCCCCTGCTTGGGGCAGCAAACAAGCAATAATCACTAGCTGATCAAATACTTGGAATTTTGGAATCATGAACTCAAGGTTTCCACAGACAAAAGGTTGCACCCTTTGCCTATTCATGATCGAACAATGTCCAAGATCAAGCAACACCTCACAAAAAAAGGTTAACACTTGAAGTAAGCTCCTTAGCTCGTCAGAAGCAAAGATTCAAGAATGTGTGCCCTTTCCATACTTGGGGCATCAAAAGTTGGTTAGGCTATTGAGAAACCCTAATCATTAAGTTCTTCGGTTATCTATTTTTGCTCAGCACTGTGCCACGCATAATGCATCCCAAAAACGGGCATCTGTAGACACCAAAACAACACCAATCCGATTATGTGGCTACAAGCACTGACCGAATTGGCATACATAGCCCCTAGGGCAGCCCCCAGAGGTTAAATGGTGGTCCTAACCACTCCCAAAGCAGTTTTGGAAGGTCAGAGGTCAATTTGGCACCTTTCAAACACTCTGCTCCCTATTCGTTCCACCTTGGGATGATTAGAATACTATTCGCCCCACCCGGGACGATTAGCAACAATTGCTCCAGGGTGGGATGAATAGCAAGTTTGACGGGAAAAAAGTCAAACCTTGATAAATGGCAGCCCAGATCCGCCACTCAAATCCACCTCCAAGGCATGGGAGTGCGAGTGAGCATTTCAGAGCTCAAAGAGGCAGTCATGGAGGCCTAAATCAAGGATCCCTTAATTAGGGAGGAATCTTCTCTCCCATGACAAGGCATGATGGCCAAGTGGCACCCCTACATGCGCATTCAAAGGAGACCCTCAGGTCTATAAAATGGTGAGCCTTCTCACCCCAAAAGAAAAATAGAGGAGGAGCATTTGGAGCAATGGAGTGCTACCATATTATACGCTCACCCCTCATTGTGCTTCCTACATCCTTGATCTCTCTTTTGGAAGGGAGGTCATCGGGTGAATACTAGGAGCGCAATCCGGACCCAAAACCCAAACAATCAGCCATAATCCCACACCAAATTTGCCAACACAACCCCCTAGGAGGTTTTGGACCCATCCCAAGTGGATTAGTGTCAAAACCAAGCCCCAAATGGCGGGCGTCCTGCCCCTGGGTGCCCCCCGCACTGTTGCAGTCCTAATTGCCCCACCTCGGAGCGATTAGAAATATACATTAGATTTATTTACTGTTTCTTTTGCATCATGTTGTATGTGATTTTTTTATGCTGCTATTCAATTTTAACTGCATTCTGACCTATTTTGACTATGTTTTTATCGTTTTACGCGTTCACTAACCTATAGGGAGAGCCTTCAGATATAGGGCAATCTAGGAAAAATCTGCCAAATCCAACCTTCTGGGTCATCTCAAAATGCCCCATTTTGCCTAAATCCAAGTTTTCAAGTATTTTGGAGGCCTCTGGATAGGACATTTGGGAAGTCTCTTTCACACATTTTGTGACTGTCGCCAATGTCCCACCCCAGAGCGATTAGAAGTCCACACATGATTTATCGACTATTCTTTTTGCAATGTGTCCCTAATTATGTCTGTATTCTCCTATTCAAGTTTCATCTCATTCTGACATGTTATGATCTCTGTTTTATTATTTCATGTATTCACTAGCCGGAGGTCTTGGGGATTGCATGTTTCCTTCCATCCGCATATGCTATTAACCATTTGCTGTTTCTCTGTATGTAGGATCTAGACACCATAGGGGCAATAAGGAATGATAGATGCACTCATGCAAGTGGTGATGACGTTTGGCCCACCCATTTTGAATGTGGGCACGCGAAAGATCCCGAAGGGAAGCGTACCATCCGTTGGCGTAACAAAATTTTATCGAACATTTTGAGCCCCTGAAATGGGGGGAATATATTGTAACTAGATCACAAGCAACACTAATAAAATAGGCTGCACTTTAGTTTTGCTTTACATCTCATTTCATTGCATCGTTTTCTCTTTTCATGCACTTGTTCTTCGCATTTTCGTAGGACTTAGCGTTTCATTATACATCTGCTTTTGTTTGCATCGCACCCGGTACGCCGTGCTTCCGTAGACATGCTTTCACCTTCTATTTTGAATAGTTTCTTAAAATAGGTAAACTCAATCTATATTATCAAGGTTAATATCTTAATGACCTGCAACTTTTATCAAGGTCTATCTTTGAGACCTAAAATTATACTTGACTATAACTTGAATCAATCCCTACACGAGGAAAGGTTTATGTATTATAGAATTTTAATATGAAAGTCTTCTCTATTTGTTGTAGGAAGATTCTCAAATTTTGTAGATCAATATTCAATGTGGTAGTTTCTTAGGTTGTTCTGAAGAATCAATATGGTCCTCCTTCTTTACTAGAAAATCTAAAAAACTGAAGAAAAATGATAAATTTATAATGACCAACTTTCTTTTGGGTCAGTTCTTTCTCAAAATATGAATTTAATTCTTCACTGGTTATTCTTCAACCTAGTGGAAATATTCTATAATCTTCACCAGTTATTCTTCAACCTAGTGGAAATATTCTATATTCTTCATTGGTTATTCTTCAACCTAGTGGAAAAAATTCTAGTTGAGTCCTAGTCTTCACTAGTTGTTCCTACAACTATGGAAAGACTAGATTTTTTGATTTCTACAACTTAACAAAGCCTGTGTAAGCAATCTTACTATAGCTCTAATACCACTATTAGCTTTCAAAGCTTAAATACTAATGTAAAAATCATAGGATAATAATCACATGATCGAATATAATGAAGTTGCAATATAATGAATCAAATAATAACTCAGAATATAATATCAAAGTATAATAACTTATAAGAATACTCACAAAATAATCACATAGACATTCTCACAATATTACAAAAAAATATTGAAAATACTATTGAATAACAATATATTAATAAAAGCATAAAACTATGCACTTTCCATAAATATTACAATGCTTTATCACAAATATATAACTGTATGTGACTTCTCATATGCTGCACTCTTGACCTTCACACTTTACAACTCTTCACTTTCCTATTCTAAGGATACATGTGCACACTTACATATTAGACACTTGTGCACATTTACACTCACAACACTTGCACACATATTAACATGGCACTTGTGCATTTCCTACACATTATTATGTTACATAAAATAGTTACTCACTCACTAATCTAAGACACAAATCTATTCTAATATTTAAAATAATGTACCAAGATGGTACATTGAAATGTACCAAATAATGTAATATTATCCAACAAACCTCACAACTCAAACCTAACTTCATCCATTACTATGAGAAGATCCTCCTCAACAAGATCATAGAAAACTAAGAAAATCTCCATAGGCCATCCATCAGACCTTGAACTTATATCCTTTTTAAAAGAAGTCAATACAACTTTTAGTTCTTCCCTTGCGATATCTTTCATAAGTAACTAATTATCCTCATCTATCACAAAAATAGGGAAGAAAGTAGTTAACTTTAAAATTTCTCCAAGATTGAATCTATCAGGTTCTTTATAGATAGATTGAAAATGTTTTACTCCTAAATATGCTAACTTATATAAAATCCTAACAAGGACCCCTTCATTATACATTTTCGAGATAGTGTTAACCTTATTCCTATGATTAGTAAAATTATGGACAAACTTAGTATTTTCATCCATTTTTTTTAAACCATACAACTCTACTTTTCATTCTCCATTCAACTTCTCTCCACTCCAAGAATTTGTTCTTAACTTCTAGTTCAACCAGCTTTGTTTTCTCCTCCTTTTTAGCCAAACCAACCTCATTATTTTTATGAATTTCTAAATTTTCCTTCTCCACCAACTTAAGATATCTATCCATACTCTCCTTTTAAACTGCAATCCAATATGACACAACTTCTTTTATTTTTTTTAAAGCAGCAACAAATTGAAAACTTACCGATAAATTGAAACTTTGGTCATAACCAATTCATTCTTTTTTAATCAATTACTAAAAATATTCTTCCTCCAACCAAATTGGATTAAGCTTAAAAGGACTCATAGGTTTTTCCTTCTAAATTTCTAATTGAAGAAGTATGAGAGAGTGATCTGATCCACCTCCAGTATCAAGCCATGAGCTTTTTTTGTTTATTTTATTGTATAATGACTCTAAGATAAAAAATCTATCCAACCTCTTTTAGATCCCAAATTTTCCAACTCTATTAGTTCTCCACAGAATAATTTTATTGGTTCCAAATCAATTAAACTAGCTTCTTCAATCATATGTCTAAAGTAGTCTACAAGTCTACCAAGTTTTGTATATTCCCCCATACCTCACTTCTATTTATAGTAAAATTTAACTCCCCACCAATGATAACTATTTCATCCCTAACACACATTAGGGAGAATAAATCACCCCAGAAGACCTTCCTATCTTCATAGGGACCATAACAATTAATAACTGATAATCTCAAACCCAAGTATTTAAAAAGAATTCCATCCACAAGCCTGAAACCATAAATGAAGAATTAATTAAGGATACTAAACTCTTCTAACCAATCAAAACATCCCATAAATTTTTGGTAGTATCTAAGGCCAAGAAATTCTAGTCCCTAGCTAATTTACTTAACCCTTCAATGAATTTTGTACTTGTCCCCATGGTTTCTTATAAGGATAATATATGGATTGTGAATTTCCACCAACCTGGCTAAGGCAAATATTTTAGAGGGACTAACAAAACCTTGAATGTTAAGAGATAACAAGATCATTTAAACATATTAGGGAGGTTTTATTCCACTCTAAGGACCTCTTTGATATATTTTTGTTTACCCTATTGAATTTCCCTTCAAGCCTTCTCCTATGCATGAAATAAAAGAGATTTCCTACCTATTGAAGAAGTGTTAGAGTCCTTTATGAGGTCTAGATCTAACCCTAACATTTTAGCAAATATATAAGTTATCAACTCGAATTCCATTTTTCTAGAATGTAATAAATATCTGCAAGAGAATCTCATTTCCAAACCATCCCCTTAAACAAATACCTCCTTAGAAGATTCACCTGATAGGTTAAAAAGACTTCCCCCAAAAGCAAAAAAAACTGGATCACAATCCCTATTCAATGTGTTTGAGGTTACCGACCTAATGTCCAAATACATAGAAAAGTCCTCATCCCTCGGACTTCTCTATAGAGATTCATAAGGAAGTATACAAACTTTTTTATTACCTAACTCTAGATTATTCTCCACATGTATTTGAGACTAATTGTCATAAGTCTTAGATGATTGACCAACAAACTTAATAGTATTGGGTTCCAATCCTTTCACAATTTTCGTTATGACTTTTTCTCCTTCTCTAACAACCTATGAATAGTGAAATGGAGATAAATATAGGCCCAAATATTCTTCCTCCTTCTCCAGAGTTCTAGTTCTAGGGTCAACAACATCCTTTTTGCTTGTTTGTGCTGAATCAGAGAGCACTAATGAGTTTTGAAAAATAGGTATCTCCTGATTGTTGTTAGCTGACTTGAAATCCCCACTAGTCATTTGTTTTTTCCTCTATACTTTATGTGCAAAATATTTAGAACATTCCTTAGCAATATGTCCATAAACATGACAATGAACACATCTAAAAGGAATATTCAAATAATCCAATATTTGATTATGAATTTTATTCCCCACAACTATCTCCATATAATATAGTAAGCCTTCATTGACATCCATATCAACCAAAACCCAAGCTACAGACCAAAAAACACTATATTTAAAAGAAACATCCATATCCAAGGTTTTACCTAATGAATCTCCAATCTCTTTCAAAGCTCTTTCTAACCATAACTCCATTGAAAGACCTAGAAATTTCACCTAGATCGAGATACTCCTAATAATTTTAGTCCTAGGATTAAAGCAAGCAGTATAAGCCTTCAAAGACAAAAAAGAAGACCCCCAATACCAATGACCTCCCAAAATTTTATATGCATCTTTCATAGACCAAAAAAAGAAACCTATCCATCCTTTGACAAGTAAGTGAAAAATTGACTCATATCCTAAAATTGGGACCTATACCTTTTGCAACCACTCATTTAGTGTATTTTTAGCTATTTAACGTCCATGAAACTTCCCAATAAGGGCCTTCCTCAAAAACTCTAAAACTTGTTTTGTCCTTAGGTCTTCCCCAAGTACCATTCTCATCTTTGAACTTTTTTTAACAATTTTGTGTGCCTTGTGCACTTTAGTAACCAAAGTTGTAGTTTGTGTTGATTGAAATTTTAGACCCATTCCACTTAGGGCCTCTAAATCAAGACTTTTACCAATAAAACTAGAGCCAAACAAAGGAAAATCTGCTAGACAAAGTGAGTCTGGGTTATTTGGAGTCTGCTCAAGTTTTTCTTCCTTGCAATGAAATGCTTTCTCATTCATTAAACCCATAACTTGAATAGAGTGTTTTAAGACACTTGAGAGTGAGCAGTCAATAGGAAAACTGACCTAATGTAAACCTATTAACATAGAATCCCCTCTATCCACTAAATTTTGATGACTTGCAGTCTTATTTTGGCCACTCGAAAAACTCAATGACCTCTAGTTCTCAACTTCTAGGTCTTGTCCAAAAATAGGACCCTTGGCCCTTAAATTTGAAAAGATGCACTACCCCTCAAAGGGGTCCTTTGATAAGTCCAAAAATTCCTCTTCATTCTCCATGAAAATAAGAAACCAATTTCCCAAATTATACTACCATTTTAAAAATACCAAATAAAAACAAAGGTTAATATTTTACCTTTGCAAACCCTAGCTTTGTTGCATGTGCTTCTTTATTTCAACTAAAAAACTTCTTCAAACAATCATTCACATGCACAAAATATTCCCCCCTATCAAAGCAACTCCTTTCACCTTTGGATGCTCCGATTCTAGAAAGAAACTTGTCCAACCTTCATTTTCTTCACACGAATAGATTTGAGCGCACTTCAATTTTAAAAAAATATTGATGTTTCTTGTATCATTTTTTAAAGATACCAGTCAATAACTAGACCCACCATTTTATTCATATGAATAGATCTAAGCACATTCTAGTTTCAAGAAAAATAAAATACTCACTTTGCAAACCCTAGCTTTGCTGCAAGCACTCCATAAATTCTAGACAATAAAATTTTTCAAACTATTGTTTAGATGCACAAAAATATTCCTCTCTAGAAAAGAAACTCCTTTCACCCCTTTGATTTAATTTCTTTGTGCTTCACTTTTCAAACCCTAGCTTCACTGCATGCACTTCATGATTCTAGCCGACAAACTTCTTCCAAACAAAATTAAAATGTAAGAAAGATGGATTCTTACCTCCTCCACGATTCAAGATTTCATCCAAATTGCATATGGGTCTTTCGATCCTTTGGAATTACGAATACACTTGCTACCTTTTATGAATTTGATGAATAGTATATTTTATGACTATTTGAATACATTTGTTATTATTTTTTGGATGATATGTTGATTTTCTCATTTAATGAAAGTGAGAAATTTGAACATATCAAAATAGTAATGAACAAGGAAGCACCAACTATATAGAAAGTTTTTAAAATATGTTTTTCTATAGGAAAATATACATTACCTATGACATATCATGTTATTTGAGAGGATAGCCATGAATCTAGTAAATTTAAAATCTATTTTTGTTGGAGGCATTCCATTATTTGGTTCCATTGTAAATATTTAGTTTAGGGTGTGAGTTTAATGTATAAAGTATGTGTCAAGTTTGCAGGAGTGTGTGTCATGTATGTGAGGTGTCTAGTTTAGAAGTAGGAGTCATGAAATCATGAGATACTTTATCTTTATGTAATATGTGGAACGTATCATAAAAAAGGCATATGGAGAGTCAAGTTCTTCCAAGAGTTTGAGGAAAGCAAAAGCCAAGAGTCATGTAAGGTGAAAGGTCTCATGTATCTTTATATTGGAGACACATATTTCTATTTTTTTTTTGTATAAGCTTTATTTTATGCATTGCAAGAGTGTGAAGAAATATTGAAATATTTAAAACATTATACACAAAGCATGATTACAGAAGAATTTGTGGTGATCTTCTATTTTTATGTATCTTCCCTTGGAAATTTGGGTAGAGCAAGGGTAGGGAAAAATAGTATGGACCTTACAAGAAAATGTCATTTGCTTCTTTGAAGGGTTAGGGTTGAACACAAACAACTATGCAAAAATAGTAGCCCTATTGAGAGGATTGAAAATTGCTTTGCAAGAAAAGGTCACAAAGATTTTTGTCAAGGGTGACTCCAAGTTAATCACATAATCCTTAGGGAAAATTGACAAGTAGATGATTTGGTCCTTAAGGACATGAAAGAGGAAGTGATTAACCTGACAAAGTTCTTTAAGTCCTTCCAAATTCACCATGTTTATAGGGAGATGAACTTGGATGTAGATCAATTAGCAAAGACAATCACACACTTAACTGCCAGAAATCTATAGATTTACCATTGCTCTAATTGATCATTGAAAAAATAAAGAATCACTCTCGAGATATTTCTTCTCTCATCTATTTAGGTTATTTGTTGTCCTTTGTTGTTTAGGTATATCTAGATAGAGTGCAGTTCTTTGGAGGAAAGAGTCGATTGTGAGGTTCCTAGTCTTGTTGCTCATGTCTCTGTTGTGAGTTGAGGAAGTGTTATGTAAGCTCCCCAATTTTGCTATCGTTGTTTTTATTCCAAGCCTATTAGAGTTGTATTATTTTGCTATCTAGATTGGTGTACAAGTGTTATCAACTTCATGGTAATCTCTGTTTGTGGTTAGGTATTGTAAGTATTGTAATCTCTTCTCAATTTTAATAGATTTAGAGCCTCTTTTATTGTAATAAAAATAGAATGTCGAACAAAAAAATATGTAAAACTCAATAATATCTTGCAAATAATTTTTAGAGAAGCTAAAAATGAATTTGTAGCAATTAAACATTATCTAGACACAATTATCTAGAGCAAGTAAAAATTTTAGAAATACAATTATAGTACCTATTGATAGAGGGATAATAACATATATGGCATTGCTATTGTAAGCGAAAAAGGCAACACCAAATAATGCAATGAAGGAACAAGCAATGTGCAATAAAAATAAAATTTTAATTAGATTTCAATGGAGCCTTGATCTCCGTTTACAATACTTTTTCCCTAAATGTGCAAGGGTAATGATTACAAATGCTTGATTCTAAAATACAATGGAAAAGAAGGAGGGAAACTCCTCTTTGCCAAACTCAAAAGATGATGGTGTCTTCAGTCTTCTCTACTACAATCAATGCTGGAGGTGGGTTTGTCATGACCACCATGATGGATTTGAGCTTTTGAAATCTACACACATGCAAAGAGACAAGGGTTTAGTAGCACCTATCTAAATGCATCTAATAAAATGAATAATGTACATTCCATAAAAAAAAGAATATGATGATTATTGCTTGCATACATAAGCCATGATTTGGGTAGCATAACATTAGTATTCCCCTCTCTCTTTTCTTGGTAATGTGATGGTGCATTTATAGGCCTTTATGGGTTTTGGAGGAAAGGATAGGTGGTAAGCTAGGGTTGCTAAGTGGTAGGGATTGGACAACCACCTATCCTAGGCAGTTGTAGTGAGTCACTAGAAGTGTCTCACTTAATTGGGGAGATGTGGCAGGTGACTAGGTGTAAGTGGAGTGAGGTGTGAGATGTGGCAAGTGGGTAGGTGGAAGTGGAGTGAGGTGTGATATGTGGCAAGTGGGTAGGTGGAAGTGGAGTGAAGTGTGAGGGATGTCCCATGTGAAGGGACAAGGGTGAAATGGGTGTGTGAGAGGTGGCAAGGGGTGATGGTGATGTGGCCAGGACACATGTCAAGTGGGGAGATAGGGTATCTTATGCAGATTTTCCAGATTTAATAAATCTAGAAAATATAAATTAATGTGCACAACCTAAGTTTAGACTTAGGCATATTATTTTATTATGCAGAATTGGAATGTGCAATGTGAATGAATAATGTGCAAGAATTATATGCCTAATTTTAGACTTAGGCATATATTATTATGTAGAATTGTGATGTGCAATGTGGGTGAAATGTACAGTAATTGATATGCCTAAGTTTAGACCTAGGAATATAATTTAATATGAAGAATTATGTGATGAAAGAAGAAGATCAAAGATCAAAGTTCAAGATCAAAGAATAAGAAAAGAGTTATCAAAATTCAAAAACTCTTCAATGAGAAATGAATTTGAAAATGGTATACCTTTATATTCTACATTAGACACTAAATCAGACAACAACCAAATTAATATTGATGAAGGATATGAGTCATATTATTGTGATGATTATGATCTATTGATAAATATTACAAAAATAGGAAAGAACCCTGAGAAACAACATAATATGATCAAGACCAATATAGAGAAGAACAAAGCAAAGAAATATAGCTAAAGATAAAGAAAGTATAATGAGTACTGCAGGAAACAAGTTAGCAGGTTAGCACCAAAATCTCAAGCAATGCTAGAGCCATAACCAAATAACAAATGCAAGAAATAGAGAATGAAGACTAAAGTATTCAATAACCAAGTAATGTAATACAAAGAGGTGTTGGAGAATATTAAATTATTTGGTAGATGCTAAAGTACCCCCATGGTACTATTGTAAATATTAGATTAGAGTGTGAGTTATTAGTTTAGGGTGTGTGATTTATATTTTCCCTAAAGTATGTATCTATGTGTAGGATGAATCCAAGTGTCATGTGACAAAGTGTGCATGTGTGTAGAGTGTGCAAGTGTCATGTAATAAAGTGTGCAAGTGTGTAATATGTAAGAGTATGCAATGTGTCATATAGGTTAGCCAAGAGACATGTGTGTATGTATAAAGTATGCAAGTGAAGAGTCACATGTATGTAGAAAGATGTAAAGTCAAGAGGATAAGTTTATCTTATGTGTGGATTTTGAAAGGATGCATCTCCCAAATATGTGAGGAGAGTAATATTCAAATTATTTAATAGTTACCTTCCAAGGTTATATTACGGAGACAAAGCTCCATGTATTGTATCAAAGAATCATCAAAGAATATTGAAGCTTGTATACAATTTTGAGCAATAATATTGTAAGTTTCTTTATGCATATCATTGTTATTTCATGAATGATATATTCATTGATATTGGCCATTTATATTGAATGCTCAAATATTGAAGTTTGTTTAAGATCCTAGATATTGGGACTTGTGATTTAATTTGGCTAAAAAACCATCAACCATCCAATATTATATGACTATGGTTATGGCATGACATAGATTCAAATCCTTTATAATATAAGCAAATATCGAATTCTATTCTCCTTATATTAACAATAAAATATAATGGCTTACCCTTGACCCAAATTTGTGAGCGAAACAAGAATTCCTCCTCTTGTAACTCTTCTTCTAAATTCTCTAGTGTGTAGCATGTGTGGTAGCAATGGTCACATTTGGCTCAACTTCCATGATTCACTTATTTCTATCCTCAACCTATGGATGTGGAGGTGATAATGCAGTGGATGTAGAGGATTGTGACTCAACAATCAATGATTGAATTGCTCAACACTCCTCTCTCAAATGTTGGTTGCTCTTGTGATTATTGTACCATTTGATGGCCTTTGGCTTTGGGAAATTATTTTCTTGGGAGTCTTTCTTCTGCTTTCAAATTTAACTTTGGGGCTAACCCCCTTTGTCTTGATTCTTCAAAGTGTCATTCTTCCATTTCTTTGGTTAGTACTTAGTGTTATAGTTTTTGTTATTTGCTCCTTCTCCTTTTCTATTTTTGTTCTTGTGCTTCTGATCCAATTTATCAATAAGTTTGTATGCCTTCTCTAATATTTTAAATTTGAAGAGGTCCATGTCCTTTTCAATGTACCATTATAAACCATTGTGGTACTTGAGAATTCAATGCTTTTCAATATCTTGAATGCCTAGTTTTGTCTACATGGGATGGAAAGCATCAACATAATCTTTAACATATTGGTCTTTGTCTTCATGTAATTAATACCATTGCATGTAGTGGTTTTTATAGGCTCCCACAAGATAATATTATTTTGTGAAAACCTCCATGAAATAATCCCATGTGAACACTACTTCATCTTCATTATCCTCCTTCACATTATTACATTATGTTTTCCATCAATTTCAAACAAGTAATAAAGCTCTCAAGAGTGCAAAAGCGATCTTCTCACTATCATTAAAGTTATTTATAAAGATGTATAAAAATAACTGATCTAACCAATTCTCTTATGCATCAATATTAAATTTTCCTTCAAAAGTAGGAATATTAAAATTCATCTACATCTAAAAAGGTATGGAAGCACTAAATAATACTAGGGTAGTGAGAGTGTTGAGGATATGATTGTACCTTAGGCTTAATTATAAGCCTAAGTTATTATTTTATTATTATTTCCTATTTCTTGCACTTTGTATTCACATGAGGCATAGTATGCCCATGTTGGAAATAGGTTTGTTATTTATTGGATGTTTAGTTAGATTGTTAGAGTTGTCCTTTATCTTCTAGCAGTTAGTTGGCATCCTTGTTTAGCATATTGTTATCTGTTAGTTAAGTGGTTGGCCATGTTTGGAAAATTGTTACAACCACTTAACCTACGTGATTTCATTGTAGCATTATATATTTCATTGCACTCATGAATAAATCAGCTTCACGTTTGAGTTTCATATCAGTGGTAATCAGAGCCAAAGGATAAATTTTTACAAGGAGGGCAAGTTGCCACTTCTTTGCTAGGTGTCTAGTTGAGTTTTACAGCTAGTACATCATATCCTAGGTAGGTGCTTGCATGAAATTGGCTTCACGCCAGCCGCAACATCATATTTTTGATGGTCAAAATGTGGTAAAGGGTAGAAATTACCTCTCCATCGAATACCCCTGGCAGAAACCAGAGGGTAACCAAACTTGCGTTGTGTTGGTAAGAAATTTTTTTCCTGTTTGGAGAAATTTGTCTGCTTTGAATATTTGAAGATCAGCTGCATACATTTGAAGGGCAATTGCAAAGTTTGAGGTAATTTTTTTTGGCTCAGAAAAGATATTTGCACTCTTTGTCGAGAGGAACAGATCTATCAAAGAATTGTCCTTATTGCCTTTGCATGAAAATTATATATTTTTGGGCTATTTTGCATTGAATTTAAACTTTAATATTAATATTTTATTAATATAAGGTTTAAATTTAGCCCAAAAGGCTAAACATAGGCTTTTGCCTATCTGGAGGGGTATCACAACACCCGATCAACAACATCGGTTGACACATTGATGAACCCCTCCATACGGACCGATGACCGTCTTTGGCCATTGGCCCTCTCCACTGACCCTCTCCATCGACTGCACCAGACAAACGCTTCAACATTGAGAAACATCAGACAAGCTAGAAAAATTTTGATGGTTGATCACTGATAGGTTACCTTTCTATCATTAGGCCGTAGCAACAATGACTACCAAGCCACCGACCTATCTTGCCAACTTTCAATTCTCTAGCTAGACCTCAATGTAGATGACCACTATGAAGGCATCTCCATTGATCGATCAACTCAACCAACCATCGTGAAGCTGATTGATGGAAAACCACTAATGGACCCTTCGACGACTAGCCAATCGAGTCTCCACACCTCTTGCAACACTCGATGATGAATTCGGTTGCCCCTCCTCTCATCATAAGTCATAAGATGACTCTCCCTGATCAATCACACAACCAACAACGTATTGTAGCTCGTGGATGCATTCTTGCATAGATAACATTTACAAGCAGGTGATGACAATTCGTAGGCAAGAGATCGATTTGTTTTACAAGCAAAGAATGCACCATTTTTCTTCCTCATAGATGATCCCAACCATATCCATTCATATGTGGTATCATAACAATTATAGATGATTACAGGATGGATTTTTATGTGCAGGCGAGAGAGTTTTACACGTGGATAAAAATTCATAGAATGACAAACAAAGAAGAAAATTAAAATTTTGCTTTCTATCCAATGAGAACAAAGTTTTTGAAACCTAAAAAAATATTTGCCAATATCGAAGGGCCACGTGGCATATTTTGATTGCATGTAGAAGTGGTTCACGGACAACTTATGACAGGTAGTTCAAATTCTCTAGTGATGTCACCTGTAAGCTGGGTTTCCCAACAAAATTAAATTTTTTACATCTTGTGGAAAAAGAGGGTTGTAAAAGCCTTGGTATATTTATCCCACATCTATTGCATGGAGAGTCTTCTTTGATTTATAAGCTCCCTCTCATAGGTAAAGAGGTGACCACATCTCGATGGTCATCCTCAAGTGCACGAGAGTGCACACACTGATTGGTGGTGCAGGGTGGATAAGTGTCCACTAACCTCAATTGGGGAGGCACTGATAGGATTTGACTTCATTCATTGTTGACCTGGTATTTCATCACGTAGTGACCATTGGAAATTACCATGCAGATCTTGGTTGTGGACTGTTCGATCTGATAGGTTGATTTAGAGAAGTCAACATTAAGGGGGAATGTAACCTAATGTTGACTTGTTTTGTTTCTTCTTTAGTTAGGATAGTGCACTTTAATGGGGAATGTTAGAATTAAAGTGCACTATGCCTCTATTTTGACACTTGTCAGTTTATATTAACACTTGTCAGTTTATCATATAGGCCTTTTACCTATATATGTAACTCATTTGTATCAATAAAATAATCCCATCAGTTTCAGTCCCAACATTTGGTATCAGAGCGGGATTTCCCTGCCCTGTGAAACCTCTTGAGGGGGGATTTCCCTCATGGAAATCCTCCCTCCCCCTAATTTTTTTTCTCCCATTTTTCATTTTTTTATTTTCCCCCCATTTTTTTTTTCAAAGCCTAAGGAGTATGCTCTCCATTTTTTAAAATGGATCAGAAACCAGATAGCTTGAAAAAAAAAAAATTCATCGCTACCATTTTGTTTTTCATGATGCTGGTTGTGGTTGTTTTTCCTTAGAGGAGAGAAGTCGGAGCTCGAAGGAATCATGCTGCGCTCCATTTTTATTGAAGTCGTTGGAGAGATCGCTGCACCAGTATTTTTTATCATTGTGACTTCGCGGTGCGGCGATGGATCGAAGATGCATGTGTTTGCTGCCATTTAATGACCTGTGAATTCATATCTGGATGTAAAAGTTATTTTTAGAAGTTGTTGTGACATTTTTTTACTACACTTGACTTGCCAAATTTCCTCCAGCATATTTTACGACATTGTTGCCATCATGTGGAGATCCAAGTGCTGAGCACAGTTGTTGCTGCGTGACAAAAATAGCCGAGCCACTTGTTTTTTTTCTGGGCCTCTCCATCTCTACCAGAGACTATGAGACATTTGGGCGATCGAAGTTCTGAGGAGGTTTTAGCGTTGGTGTCTTTGATTTCTCCATGGATACTATTGTTCGAGTTTGGAGGGCTCAGATTCATGAAGGAGCCATCGATGCTGTACTGAGCTAGAATGGTGACGAATATAACAGCTTGGCATCACCGTTGTGGTCGATTGGATAGGTGATCAGGCATAGTGAGAGATTCAATGGCATCAACGCATAATAGTTAGCTCAATCCCGAGAAAATGGTGATATGGTGTGCCAGTTTTCTGTGCCTCTCCTTTTTCCCTAATCACCACCTGTGAATTCACAGGAACTATTGCTGATGGGGGACAAGTTATTTTTCCATATGTAAAGGATGAAAAAGTCTTCAGAGTAGCAAGTAGGAGATCCATTAGTTTTTTGCCTAAATTTTTCTTCTAATCAATGGCATCCGAGAATCAAATTTCTGGCAGACATGTTACCTAATTTTGTTAGTTTCAATATGTTTTTTGTGTACCGAATGAGAAGAGCTGAGGGATGTCTAGCTGCTGTAGCGACGCGTCGTCTTCGATCGACTATTTCAGATCAGCAGGGATTGCTTGTTGACGTCAGGGGAAATTGTTTTTTAAGCGGTCTCGAATGTGGCTGTAAAGGGCTATTCTATTAGATAATGCCTTCACTGGCTTCATTCCTAAGGAGCTGGCTATTGTAATTCTTGCAAAGCCCTTCTAGGGAGTCAACTCTCGGATTGGGTTCTAGCATCACCATGAAGGTGCCAAAGCCTTTTGGGCACCTCCATTTCGAAGGCCAGCCCAGCCATGGGATGCCTATCTTGTTCTCTATGCCTCATCTATCTGTACTGATGGAAGTCGTCGGAGCTGGAACTGGCAAAACTGCTAGAAGTATTACTGACTCGAACTGGCACATGCTCTATAATGCGCTAAAGTTTCACCTCCAAATCCCCTTTGTCTTCTCTGAGCAACGGTCCATCTGGATCTTTGAATTCTACGATTGCATCGGTTGTCCCTATTTTTGCGTTGGGTTTTGAATCAAAAAGGGCAATGATCTATCTATTTCCATCTCCCAAGTTCTTCAACCTCGTCATTTTTGCTTGGAAGTAATTCATAGCAGTTGACAGAATTACATTAACATTGTTTTCTAATGGAATCGACTAGCTTGAAACCTTGGTCTGAGTGTGTTGGGGAAATTTTTAAATTTTGGGAGTCGAACAATGGATCGACAGAGGAAGGCACAACGAGTTTTGAAATGAGCATTCATGGTGGTATCCACAATGTGCATTCTATTGATGGTCTTTTCTTGAAGCGTCATAGTAATGAAGCACTGCAGTTGAGTTGAGGTTCACGGAGGATTCAACCCTTTGTGGATCATGAGTTTCGCATCATGGTGGCGGCATCAGACCTAGGGTTCCTGTTCAAGGGCATGCTAGCGGAGGCGTGGTTGCGCAACATGGTAGGGGGAGCCACCAATCTGGGTGAAATCCTTTTCCCCAATACCTCTCGGGCGATTCATCTCTTGCACTGGCACTTTTATCAATGTGGTGCCTCTGATGGTCAAATTCTCTACTGACACAATGCTGCATTGGGCGGGTGATTCATCTCCCGCACTGGCACTTTTGTCAATGTGGTGCTGTTGATGGTTAAATTCTCTACTGACACCATGCTGCATTCATCGGTTTTAGAGCATGCTAATGGACGTGTTGAGTTTCTCGTCTCTAATGTAGAGCATCGAGCACGAGTGTAAGGCAGCCATGGGTCATCCGAGGGACGAAGAAGGGCCATGGTGGACAGTTCGCACGATGTTCCCAAGGGGGCTGGAGGGCCCACATGACCAAATTAAAATGCACATTGTTTTATATGTATTTTTTAGAAACTATTCACCTCATCATGTTCATTTTATGAATGGTTTCCAGAAGAAGGGCACCTTGTTTACCGATATTGATCATGATTTATATTTTTTGCCCACATGGTCCAAGTTATGCCCCTGCAAAAATTTTTTCATGATGAAGATTTTTATTGACCACTGCTTTTATTGCTCATTTTTTATTTCCACATGGAAGTGGAAGGCCTAGATGGCCCATGTAATTCCCCTGCGTGGGAAATTTTAATGCTATTTTTTCCACCTGAGAGCGATGCCGCCATTGAGCGATGTTGTCTATTTACTGCCTAGATAGGCATGGTATTGGTTTCCACATGTTGAAGGCCCCATTCAAATACAAGTATAGGGGTATTTATAGTCATTGGAAACGGTTTTATGTGACGAACACAATGGTGGTGTCATATTATATAACTTTGAGGCTGTTTCAATTGAGTTTTTTAGCCTCAAAGGTTTTCTACCTTGGAGTGCACTTTTGATTGTACCTGACACTCCCAAGGTAATTGTAAGTGAACCTAGTATCTAGTAGTATCCTCTATCTACTTGGTGGATGCAGTGGTTGGTTACCCATGCATTTTGGTAAGATGAGGTACCTACCATAAGGACACTTATTCTAGGGACTACAGACATAGACACCCTAGACTCTATCCGAGGTTTTTCTGGATCTACTTTTGAAGACTACAGACGAAGACACTTCAGAAGATTCTCTTCTATTTCTTCTTCTTCTGCTCCATATTTGGATCTATGGCTCAATTTATTGTATTGAGTGCATTTTCGATAGAAACTGACACTCTTATATGGCTCGTATTTCTTTTTTATTAAGGTGCATTTTTGGCTGATACCGACACCTTCTAGATTGAGTTCACCATAAGCAAGGATTTGATATTTATGGTGAATCTAGTCAGTGACCTACGAGAGGCAACATCCTCTGAGGATGACCTATAGAGGCAACAGACCCAAAAGTGGCTGACCCTGAGGCACCCATGATGACCCTTAGGCACTTAGATGACTAACCTAGTGGCAACAGACCCGTGGAAGTGGCTGACCTTGAGGCAACAAACCGAGATGTATACACAGTGAATCTAGCATTATTCATAGTTGGAGAGCCAAGCGTAAAGAGCACGAGCCTAGACCAAATTAGCAATAAGAGAGGATGATAGGTTGTTTTAGAGAAGTCAACATTAAGGGGGAATGTAACCTAATGTTGACTTGTTTTGTTTCTTCTTTAGTTAGGATAGTGCACTTTAAGGGGGAATGTTAGAATTAAAGTGCACTATGCCTCTATTTTGACACTTGTCAGTTTATATTGACACTTGTTAGTTTATCATATAGGCCTTCTACCTATATATGTAACTCATTTGTATCAATAAAATAATCCCATCAGTTTCAGTCCCAACACGATCGTGGGAGTTGATTGCTTGCCCAAACTTCAAAAACATTTTTTGGTGCCCTTTACAAAATGTTTGCCCAAAGTAGTGTTCCCACCAAAATTTTGAAAGTTTGAATTCAAATTTTAGTGCCAAAAATAGAAAAGATGACATTTTCAAAATTTTCCCTTTTTCAACAATTATTTTTGCAAAGTTGGGCAATTTTTGCTTCCATTTTTAGCAATTTTTAAGGGCTAAAATTTCTACAATCTTAGTGCTAATTTTGATTTTTACCCATTACAAATTTGAAGGGTAATTTTGTAAATTGTAAAATTGATGTAATTTTGTAAAAGCACTTAAATTTAGCCCAATTTGTAAATTTGGAAGACAATTTTTTTTTTGTAAAATCTAGGTAAACTTGTGCATTAGGGAAATTGAAAATTGTTCCTAAGAGCCTAGATAGTTCTTCCAACCATTTTAGAATCCTCCTAGTCTAGAAAATACACATAATCACATAGCTACTAACCTCAAAACAAACATGGAAAACCTTATTGTTGTAGTAGACATTTTGGTAGATAAAGTGAAAGATATTATTGTTCAATTGACTCCTGGTGATGTCAAAGTCTATCACAATAATACCAACAAAGCAAAATATGAGGTCAAATTGTATGATGGATCAAGGGATTCTGATGTCTTGTCTACATGGATTTTAGATATGCAAACTTCGTTCGCCTATGTTGAAGATGACAAAGTTGCTTTTTCCACAGTCAAAATCACAAGCTTAGAAAAAGTTTTAATTGTAGAAAGACAAAGCCATAATGTTGTCAGGACTTAAAAAGAATTGATCCAAATTTTGAAAAACAATTTTTTTCCACCAAACTACCAATGTGACTTCACAACCAAGTGGTATAGATTAAGGTAAGCCTATAGTATGTCAGTTGGTGACTATATTTTCCAATTCAATAGGCTAAGGGTTCTTCTTGGTGTGAAATATTTAGAAGAGGATATGATTAACAACTTCACTCATGGATTGCAAGATCAGTTTTTAGGGAAATCAAGTTCAATGATTTCCTCACTTTGGATATGGTATTTAAGCATGCCATTCTCGTAGAGGAGAAAGTTGGTGCACCTCAAAGATCTCGACAGTGTTGGACATTTGGAGTCCCTAAGCTAAGAGTTGTCATTGATGTCAAAAGGATCTATGTAAGTAAGCACTATGTTTGTGTTTCACAAAGAGCTTCATGAGGAGCAAAGGTTTTTGATCAAAGGTTCAAGAAGGGATGCATGGCATTTGGTTCCAAAAGGAGCTTCAAAGGAAGCTTAGCAAAAGGTTTTTATTTAAAGCCATGCATATTTGAAATGGGTTTTTCTTAAAACCCAAGTTGGATTTTTGTTTCATTGAAAAAGGTGCCCCGGTGATGGAGAAATTTAATTTTAAAGGTTTTATTTAAAACCATGGATGGCAGATTTGAAATGGGTTTTTGTTAAAACCCAAGTTGGATTTTCATTTCATTGAAAAATGTGCCCCGATGACGGAGATATTTAATTTTACAGATTTAGTTTAAATTTTAATTGATTTAAAATTAAAATTAAAATTTTAAAATTAAAAGTTTATCCGTCGACGTTATGAAGGAAGTTTCAAAAAGGCACGTTTCCAAAGCAAAGGGAAGGCATATAAATATGCCATTGAATTTTTAATTCATTCATCCTTGTTCATTGATATTTGTGCTTGGTATTTGCGAAGAAAAAGAGCTCGTGTTTTTTTTTTAAGTGATGCAACAAACATTAAAGGGAGACCGCGACCACTTCCTAAAATGAATTGGGCAGTGTGGCCTAGTGGCAGCTTGGATTGTGCAAAGATGTTGGTGACAAGGAGGTTGTGTTTTCGATTCTTGCAAGCATCATTTTTGGATTTGTTCTGTTGAGGTGCCCAAGGCGCATAATTTTTGCTTGGTGGAAGAGGGTGAAGGATAAGAAGCGAGTGGCACTTCTTTTCCACCAATGAGCCCGTAGCTCATGCGGCAGCTTGGCCGTGGCTAGGGCGTTTGCGTTGGGGAAAGACAAGGGTTTGATTCCCCTCGAGGCACGTATTAAGGTTTTTATTAATATTTTTTTTGGATTGCCTAAGGTGGAGTGATAAGGGGTAAAGGTGCTTCATTAGTTGATTTGTTGAGTAACCTTAGGAAATAAGGTCATGGTGGTTGTTTGAGTTGTGAATTATTTTTAATTGTGATTTTGAAATTGTTAGGAGTAATAAGGATTTTTGATAAAGTTATTTTTAGTGAAAGTTATTTTGAGTAAGTGTTTTATTTTAAAAGAACTTTGGTGGATGTTATAATAGAGTAGGAGTAATAAGGTGTTATTTGGATATTATTGTTGTGTTATTACTCAAGATATCTAACCCTTGTTAAGAGTTGAAAAAGAAAGTGTGTTGAGTGTGACATATTTAGTGGACAACTCATAAGGCATCAAAAAGGTATGAGTAATAATCTCCATTGATTTTATTTGGGTGGTTGATTTTTGAAATATCATTGGAGTGAAAAGGATTGATTGTGGTTTCCTTTTTGAAAGTGGTTGAGTTAATGCTTCAAGGTTTTCTGGGTTGTTAGTTGTGATTAAACCTTGTTTGATAAGCATTGTTGTTTAGACCATTGGTTGAGTGAAGTAATTTGAGTTTATGCTTTAAGGTTTTCTGAATTGAGAGTTGTGATTAAAACCTTGTCTTATTAGAATTTTTGTTGAAGCCAATGGGTGATGCAAAGAACTTGAACTTGAGTTAGAAAAGAACATGAGTATCATTGTTATGTAAGATTTGTCGTTGAGCATTGTTAGAAACATTTTGAGTTAGTTGATTCATGCTTGGACTAGGGTTTGTGAGAAAGAGTTGTTTCTTGAAGTGATTGGCTGAGTAGAGTTGATTGAGCCTAGTCAAGTGGTTGCATGAAGTGCTTGAACTATTCTATATTTTGATTGAGTTGAGATTAAGCCTTGAGAATAGAACATATTGAGTCTCTAACAATTATCTTTATGTTTCTATGAGATTGAGTTAATATTAAGCTGAGTTGATATTGCTTTGAGTTGAGATTGGGATTTGAGTATAGAACATATTGAGTCTCTAAAAATTCTCTTTATGCTTCTATAATATTGAGCTGAGTTGAGATTTCTTTGAATTGAGATTGAGATTTGAGTATAGAACATATTGAGTCTCTAACAATTCTCTTTATGCTTCTATAATATTGAGTTGAGTTGAGATTGCTTTGAGTTGAGATTGGGATTTGAGTATAGAACATATTAAGTCTCTAACAATTCTCTCTATGCTTCTATAAGATTGAATTGAGTTGAGATTGCTTTGAATTGAGATTGGGATTTGAGTATAGAACATATTGAGTATCTAACAATTCTCTTTATGCTTCTATGAGATTGAGTTGAGATTTTGTTGAGATGATTTGAAGAAAGTCTTTGAGAAGACTTGTGGACTATTTTTGTGTAAGATTTTGTGAAAGATTACTATACAGATTTGAGCAAGTCCTAGAGAGGATTTATTGAGAAAATTTGAGCAGGTTCTGAGTGAGCCTATTGAACAGATTTGAGCAGGTTCTGAGTGAGCCTATTAAGCAGATTTGAGCAAGTTCTGAGTGAGCCTATTGAGAAAATTTGAGAAGGTTTTGAGTGAGCCTATTGAGTAGATTTGAGCAGGTTCTAAGTGAGCCTATTGAGCATATTTAAGTAGGTTCTGAGTGAGCCTATTGATCAGATTTGAGCAGGTTCTGAGTGAGCCTATTGAACATATGAGTGAACATATTGATAGAGCTTTGGAGGTGATAGAGTACAGAGGACATAGTATTAGTGGATAGAGATCCAAAAACTAGGACAATTGAAGATAGATCTGAGTGAGGAGTCTTCAAGTGGAGAGAGATCCACCAATCAGTGTAGTAGAGATACAAAATCTTCTAGAAGATCACTAGCCAGAGTAGAAGGGGAAATATTTATCCTACGAAAGTGATCCACAAACTTGAGATTAGGGGATCAACATCTCCTTTGGATAGAGGTCCATAAATATTATAATTGGGAAGGATTTCTTCTTTGGTTATTGCTATTGATATTGCCATTGATTATATTTATTAATACTATTTGGGAAAGAAAAGTAAAAAGTGGTCTTATACTGTTCACCCGCCCTCTCAGTATAAGCTTGTGTTCTTCAGATAGGACAACAGTTCCAAAGGCGTGAATCAACATCAACAAAATGTGAAGAACACTTCTCATTATTCTTATCCTCCCACTTCTCCTAAAGCACATTCTTCTTCTTCTCACTCTAAATATTCTCCTTCTTAAATGTATTGTGATTTTTATAAAAAGCATGATCATGTCAATTCCAAATGCTTTACTTATGAAAGAATGAAGAGGAAGAAGTCCCTAATTGTATAGCCTACCTTAATTTTTATGGTGACTCCATGAAAATTGTTAGAAGCCTTCTAAGAACCTAGTAAGCATCTTGGAATATCTCCAGATTAATCTCTAAGGCAAAGTTTTCTTTGAGATCTTCCACTAATGTCATCATTCAATATGTCTTTAGGAAAGAAAACCAAGCAACTAATACTCTAGCTAACCTGGGTGTTGCTTTGCCTAACTTTATCATTTGTGTTGGTTCGGCTTTCATACACACCCCGCGAAGAATGAGCATAAAATACCAATAACACTTATACGGGATAAATCCCACTCACTTTAGGATCTTTTTGGTTATCCAAGGTGTGAGTTACAGAGTTGGGTCGAATGTCTATTCACTCTTTTCCACTTCTAGAATAGATTCAAGTGGACTATCTGTTACCTTACAATGGGCTCGACCTTCGTTCAATAATGTTTAGCGGTTGTTATCTTTGTTGACAATCAGATTTACGATGAGTTCTTTGATATAGCTCTTTATGTTTTAGCAGATTAAATAAAATACAAATTTGAAAGAAAATAAAAATGGATCATTTAACGGTGGAACAAAGAGAGTAGGGTAGGGCAGAAAAGAGAAGCTTATCTAAGTTAGTTGCAAAATCAAAACTACCAATTTCAGTTACACTATTTAGCTTCACAATAAAACCAATCAAAGAGGAAGGTGTCCAGCTTTCTAAGATCACCTTCTACTAAGAGCATAAGACAGAGATGACACAGATCTAAAAGAAAACCATAAATAGAAGGGAAGTCGGTATTAACTGGTATCTCTCACCAGCAGCCTAGCTCACGTAGTGAGGATAGAGCAATTAGAGCAAACCACTTAAATTTTTTAATTTTCCCTAGCATATAACAAACAGAATGAAGCCTAGCAACATATTCAATCTTGATAACACAGATTTACAACTAAAATAAATAGAACTTTAGTGAGACAAAAATAGAAGAAGATGCACTTATCAAAATTTGAAAGAGATTAGGCTCCTGGCCACGCTATCACAGAAGAACGATTTCACACCAACCCCAGGTCCAGAACAAAGCATTCAAACAAGATTTGCAAGAAATTGCTAAAATGTCTTTTATTCCAAGTTTTCGCATCTAGACTTTACATTCAAGAGAAGTATATATAGACTCAGGATAGACCCTGATATTTTCAAAATATCTTCTTCCAAATATCTAAATCTTATCATAAAAATCCCACCATCGAGGTTTTACAATATAAGGCATTTTTATATAGAGTTTTGATAAGCCCTAATTACTCTGAAAATCTTCGCGTGGATCTTGCCATGAATGGAGGAGATAAGACTTGGTTTGATCCTCATCAAATGGACACTGCGTGTAAATGTATGTTCTTCTTTCGATAAGCCGTTAGAGCATCTCATTAATTCTTCTACAAAATTTGGATGAGTCATTGACTTCCTAGGCCTTCCATCTTCGCACAACCACCTTTGTTTGGTTCGAGTTGAGATTCTCTGCCTATCATTACTTTTGCCATAAATTTTCTGGGCAATGTATCCACCAGAAAATTCCTTGAAACTTGTATTCGCGGCCAGATCTACAAAATCTGGATGAGTCACTGACTTGCCATAAATTTTTTGAGCAAATGGATCCATCGAAAAATTCCTTGAAGCCTGTCTTTCTCGCCATTACTTTTGCCATTATGCAACTGTCGGATCACCTTCTACAAAAAGAAAAGCAAAAGGTTAGATTTTTAATGTTTTCATTTTAATTAATTAATTGATTTAATTAATTAATCCCTTTCATTCTATTTCTAAGGGTTTGGACTATGTTGAAAAGCTTCCACTTCCTTTTGGATAGGTGATGCCATGAAACCAGAGCATGTCGCAAAAATGAAACATGTCACAAAATCGTGACATTTCCCTCACTTCATTCTGCCAAGCTTTCGCCTTCATGAAAATGGAACATGTCACGAAATCGTGACATTTCCTTCACTTCAGTCTCTTCCAGCTTTTGCTCCTCACAAAAATGGAACATGTCACAAAATCATGACATTTCCTTCACTTCATTTCTTGCCAAGCTTTCGCCCTCGTAAAAATGGAACATGTCACAAAATCGTGACATTTCCTTCACCTTATCTCTTCCAAGCTTTGGCCCTCATGAAAATGGAACATGTCGAAATCGTGACATTTCCTTCACTTTGCTTCTTTTAGCTTCCCCTCATAAAATGGAACATGTCACGAAATCGTGACATTTCCTTCACTTCATGTCTTTCAAGCTTTCATCTCCACAAAAATGGAACATGTCACGAAATCGTGACATTTCCTTCACCTCATGTCTTTCAAGCTTTCTTCCTCGTGAAAATGGAACATGTCATGAAATCGCGACATTTCCTTCACCTAGTTTCTTCCAAGCATTCGCCCTCGCAAAAATGGAACATGTCACGAAATCACGACATTTCCTTCACTTAGTCTCTTCCAAGCATTCGCCCTCATGAAAATGGAACATGTCACGAAATCATGAAATTTCCTTCACTCTTCTTTCACTTCCCCCTCGAAAAATGGAACATGTCACGAAATCGTGACATTTCCTTCACTTCATGTCTTCCAAGATTTCTTCCTCATGAAAATGGAACATGTCACGAAATCGTGACATTTCCTTCACTTCATTTCTTCCAAGCATTGGCCCTCACGAAAATGGAACATGTCATGAAATCGTGACATTTCCTTCACTTTGTCTCTTCCAAGCATTGGCCCTCGCAAAAATGGAACATGTCACGAAATCGTGACATGTCACAAAATCGTGACATTTCCCTCACTTTGTTTCTTCCAAGCATTGGCCCTCGTGAAAATGGAACATGTCGAAACAGAAATCGTAATTTCCTTCACTTATTCTTTCACTTTCGCCCTCGAAAATGGAACATGTCTGAAATCGTGACATTTCCTTACCTCAATCTTCTTTTTTCCTCGGAAAATGGAACATGTCACAAATCGTACATTTCCTTCACTTTTTCCAAGCATTGCCCTCACGAAAATGGAACATGTCGCGAAATCATGACATTTCCTTCACTTTGTCTCTTCCAAGCATTGCCCTCGTGAAAATGGAACATGTCGCCAAATCGTGACATTTCCTTCACTTTGTTTCTTCCAAGCATTGGCCCTCGTGAAAATGGAACATGTCATGATATTTCCTCATTTTTTTCTTCCCTAAAATGAACATGTCTTTCCTTTTCTTTTTCCAAATGGAACATGTCCATCCATTTCTTCTTTCTTCCAACATTGTCTCAAAATGGAACATGTCGTAAATCATGACATTTCCTTCACTTTTCTCTTCCAAGCATTGGCCCTCGCAAAAATGGAACATGTCTAAATCGTGACATGTCCCTTCTTCAATCGTATTTCCCTCACTTCATTTCTTCCAGGCTTTTCTTCCACTTTGTAAATTCTCCAAAGATTGTAGGGTAATTCCAATGACTTTGTCCAAGTGCCCGAAATTTGATGAAACTTTACAAGTATCTAAATAAGCCTATAGGGTATCCAAATCTGCAAATGGAACTTAAAAATTCATCATGGATCAAGAGAGAATGCACTTAGAAGTCTGCTGGCCAGAAATAGAAAAACTCTTGAAAGTTAAAATTTCTGAAATGATTAATATGAATTAATACATTTAACATGCAAAATCTCAGAAATTTTAAATTGAAATTCAATGTCATATGCAAGCCTACTTGGACACTTTGATGTAGGTGAAATTTTAGAAAGGATGCAAGCAAAATTTGGAATTAAAACCTAAAAACTCAAGAGGGTCCCTGCAGAACAAATGAATATTAAATATTTTCAAAGGATGGAATTTCATTTTTTTAGTGGGGGTGTGTTGCTTCTCAACAAATGGCGATATCTATGGGGAAAATAGTAGCACTATTTAGAATCCAGAACTCTAGTTTTAAAACAATTTAGACTATGTACAATGCTTTGCCACAAATATTTTCTAAAATGATTTAACTACTATCTGATAGTTGTTAAAGTTTCCCAAAGACATACTAGGTTGAATCACTTAAGGAAGATTCCGATGTGCGATTATGAGCATATAAACCTTCCTCCAAGGATGACCGGGGCTTCGAATGCTCACTATGGATAGATCAGCTTTTTAGATTATGTAGGGGAAACCGAGTAGAGCTCTGTTTACTAGTTTAGCCTTTTACAGCCCCAACAGAGTTACTCTTTAGATTTTCAAGACCCTGATTCACAACTATGAGGTGGCATCTATAGCCTGGTGAACACGTTTGAGATGTATCCTTCGGGAGCCTTGGCTATGTGCAGAAAAGAATGCCAGTTTTATGTTGGCTTGCCCAACTTTCACCTTCTGTCTCTTCTTTCTTTTGAAAGATACCGATAGCTGGAATGCCTTGCCTTTTTTTTTATATTCATCGAGCAATTGATCGACTAACTATTTCAGCCTGGGTACCAATAGCTTCCTTGGACGCTTTGATGTAATTTTATGAATCGGAGTCCCCTCTCATGACCAACTTTTCTTGGATTCCCTAGGAGTTCTTCAGCCAAACAGTATAGTAGTTTCTTTATAATCAAAATAATTGTGGCAAGCAAGATACAAAATCCAATTATCTTTCTACTGTTGTTCTAAATAACAAGTAGTCCCACTTTTTAGTCCTAGCAGACTATCTCTTAACAAAAATAAAATAGAATGAAAACACACTACTTCAACCTTAAAATAAAACAAAATAAAAACACACTAGTGCCAATTTTAAATGTTGATTTGTGTTTTGTTGCTTAGGCAAAAGCTTCAAACAAACAAGATTTTAAAAGCTAAAGAGGAGAAAAAAGGGCCACTAGTAAAAGATAAATTTGCACAGACCTCAAAAGATAAAATACAGAACTTCAAACTTTTAAATAAAACAAAAATAAAAACATACTACTTCAAACTTCATTTACAATATATACATATACACAAAATCTTTGCAATTACTCAAATGATGTAGTGGATGGAACAGCTGAGAAATAATGCTTTAGATATTGACCATTGATAGGAAGGTTCAAAAAATTACCTTCCAGGTCCTGTAGACGAAATGCATTATTACCTAGGATTTCGGAAATCTGGTATGGCCCTATCCATAGAGGTTGCAACTTGGTGTGTTTACCTTTCTTTTCATGGGCTTTGTCCCATAGAAGCACCAGGTCTACAAGTCTGAAGGCCTTTACTCTGGATCTTTTATCAAACCAGCGCTTGACTATCTCTTGGTGTCGACTAAAATGCTCCAGGGCTTGAAGTCGTTCATCCTACAGATTAATTAAGTCCAATACACGAGCTTCTGCATCTGCATGATCATCAAAGTAATCTAAAGCAAATTGATAAGTGGGCAATTTTAAAGAGATAGGAACGATGGGTTGGGTACCATATAACAAAGCAAATGGGGAAGTCTTAAGAGCTTCTTTATGTCTTATCCTGTCAGCCCAAAGTGCATACTTCAATAGTGTGTGCCATTGTCTGGGTTTGTCTACAACAGACTTCTTGATGGCATTCATCAAATTCTTATTTGTGGACTCAGCTAGTCCATTACCTTGGGGATAATAGTTGGATGAAAATTTGATGACTATCCCCCTCTAGTATGCCCACTCTGCAAATTCGAATGACTCAAAAGCTGGTCCGTTGTCGCACACCAAATTCAAAGGAACTCCAAACCTGGTTATGATATTTGACTCTAAAAATCCGATCACCTCATGGGTTGTACTCCTCATGGTGGCTGCTGCTTCAACCCATCTTGTACAATAGTCAGTGGCTGTTAAAAAATACTTGTGCCCTATTTATGAATTCGGGTTTATCACACCCATGAAGTCAAGTCCCCATTGCATAAAAGGTTTTTCTATTATAACAGGTTGTAATGGTAGAGCTCGATTAACTTGCTTGGATGCAAAAATCTGACACTGTTGGCAAGTTCTCACATGTTGATGTGCATCTTTAAACAATGTAGGCCAGTAATAGCCTGCTCTCAATATCTTGTGTGTAGTAGCAGAACCTGAGGAATGCCCTGCTCCTAAATTTTCATGAAAACTAGACATCACCTCGTTCACTTCATTCTGAGAAATGCATCTTAAGAATATGCCAGCATAGTTTTCTCTGTACAAGTTGCCTCCTTTGAGTAGAAAATGAGCAGATTTTAGCTTCAATGCTCTTCTTTGAGTTCTATTCAGGTGAGGTGGACAAATTCCAAACCTCAACAGATGAATGACATCTCCATACCAATCATCCACCCTAGAATCCAGTTGATTAATCTCTGCCTCTACAGGTATTTCAGCAATATGTTGGGACAAACCAAGTCCTCTGATTAATTTTGTAGGCCGGATTTCTAAGTCGTATTCTTGCAGTCTCGTGGCCCAATTACCTCTTAGCTCACCCAATTCATCCTAGCTTAATAAATATTTGACAGTTGGATCAGGAACTATAGCATGGACTTTGCTCCTCAATATGTAATGCCTGAATTGCTTGATTGCTCTCACCAAGGCATAGGCTTGCTTATCCAAGCGAGAGTATTTTAGCTCAACACCCTTTAAGTTGGTACTTTTGAAAGCAATCGGGTGCTCCCCTGTTTCCCTTCGTTGGGTTAAAACTGCTGCAAGTGTGTGTTCAGAAGAAAAAGAGTACAGGTAAAAATTTGCACTAAAATCTGGGCTCACCAGCACTGGAGCTTGCTTGATTGCAGATTTGATCTCTTGGAATGTTGCTTTGGCTTCTGTTGTCCAGGAAATCTTAGCAGTTTCCTTCAGCATGTTATTTAGCGGCTTGACTATTTCTGCAAAACCAGAGATGAATTTTTTGACAAAATTAATTTTCCCAAAAAATGATCTTAACTCTTTCTTAGAGTTGGGAAAAGGTATCCCCGATATGGCTTCAACTCTCTTAGGATCCATGGAAATGCCATCTTTGGTGATTAAGTGTCCAAGGAGTTTTCCTTTAGTTACACCAAAAACACACTTCTTTGGGTTTAAAGAAATGCCAAACTCTTTGCATTTGTTGAAGATAGATTCCAAGTGCTTTACGTGGTCAAACCGAGATTTAGAAAAAATTGTCAAGTCATCCATGTAGACAACGATGCACTTACCCATGAGACCTTTGAAGGCATGATCCATTGCACGCTGAAAGGTAGCTCCAACATTTATCAATCCAAATGGCATTCTCTTGTAAGCAAAGGTTCCCCACTTGGTCGTGAAGGCAGTTTTCATCCTGTCTTCCCTTTCAACCAATATCTGGTTGTACCCCAAAAATCCATCTAAGAAAGACATCATTTCTGAACCATTCACAATTTGTAGCACATCATCCATGGAAGGCAAAGGATAATTATCCTTTTTAGAAGCCTTGTTCAAGTTTCTAAAATCCACGCACAAGCGGATTTCCCCATTCTTTTTTCTAACCGGTACTAAATTGGCTACCCAAGTAGAATGTCTGATGGGAAAAATAATGGCAGCACTCAATAATTTCTCCACCTCCTTCTTGATGAGGGGTTCCAAAAAAGCATTGACATGCCTCTGTTTCTGTCGAAAGGGTTTGCAGAACTCCTTTAAAGGTATTATATGGGTGTAAACTTTTGGATCAAAAACCTTTAGGTCTTTATAAGACCAGGCCATAACATCCTTGGACCTGTGAAGGAATTCAATCATATTATTTTTAATTTTAGGGTCACAAGCTTTAGCTAACTTAAGGTGTCTGGGATCTTCTTCAGTCCCAACATTTAGTTTCTCAGTCTCATTGCCTGCTACACCAATAGAATTTCCAAAACTTCCTCTTTGTTTAATTTGGTCAACATCAAACAGTCACTCAAGTTCTACCATTCCTTTCGAAATTCTATTATCTTTCAAACTCATTATCCCCCTTTCATCATCAAACTATTCCAACATAGTATCCTTTTGACCATCATCAATTATAGCATTTTCAAATGCATTGGTATTCTGTAAAAAGTCTATAATTTGTTGGTCATCAAAAAAGACTTGAAAATTGTCTACGTTATCTGGAACCGAAGGACAAGGGATTAATTCGATTGAAAATTTCTTCCATTTGAACTCCTCCAATGGCTTCAGATTTGTGGCTGATGAAGCTAAGACATCTGCAAGTGAATTCTCTTCTCTAGGAATGTGTGTCAAATTAAAAGCATCAAAATCCTCCATGAGATCCCACGCTCGATGTTTATATCTTTTCAGGTAAGATGCCTTGCACTGAAATTTACCTCTAACCTGATTAGCCACCAACTTTGAGTCTGTGAAAACCTGGATATTTTTCACACCTTTATCTAAAGCAAATTTCAATCCCAAGCACTAGTGCTTCATATTCTGCCAAATTATTTGTGCAAGGAAACTGCAAGCGATAAGACATAAAATAAGTCTGATCTTTAGGTCCTTTAAGAACTGCCCCTGTACCAGAACCTTGCTTAGACTTAGCTCCATCGACATGAAGCATCCAAACTTCATTATCATGATCAAGATGAGCTTTAATAGGTTTCCCCTTTTGTGTAGTTGTCAGATTATAAACCCCGATATCTACATCAGCAATATTAACAGTCTCATTCTTGGCATTATACTCAGTGATCACGTGTTTATACCTAGGTTCTCTTTCGATTCTTAACTGATTTGCAACACCTTTCCAAGGTAACCACATATGTGAGAAATCAGTCGCCAAGTACCCATTCAAAGACTTTGACCAGTCTCTGCTCAGAAGCATTCCGTATCCCACGGGAATATCTACCACCTGAATGTCAATTTTGTGTTGTGCTCTCGGCTCAGATGCTAGCTGGATGTGTATATTTTGAAGTTCACCTACCACCTTAACCTCAATTTTATCCAATTGGATGACTCTTCTCTCGGACTTCATAGGGGTTAAACCCAATCGTTGACAGATGGCTAGATGCATGACATTGGCTGAAGCACCAGAATCCACCAGACAGTTGTGTAAATTCTTTCCAAATATATGGACCGTTAGCAAGAAAGGCAAAACTTTAGTCCTTTCTTTATACATGGCCATATTTGCATTTGCCATCTTCTTCCCCTTTTCTAGAGGTTTGGTAGTAGGCTCAGAGTAAGTCTTGATCAAATTATCCCTTTGTTCAGTGATTTGAGCCAACTCATGAAGAGTGATATTAGCCTTAATCTTCTTCATATCCTCCACTATATTGTATCCCTTATTGAGTGGAGCAACAAATCCATATGGTACTCTTGGATCTCCTCCCTTGGGTGGAGGTGGGTTATTATTTGGAGATGGATCTGGAGGAACATTATGGGAGTTGTCTGGAGGTGTAGATGTAGTATTAGGCTCCAAATTTTTGTTCCTAAGATTGTAGTTGTCCCTTCTATACTATTGAAAAGCTTGCACTTCATCCATAGGCATCTCCACAACATTCTCTGACTCATCTGGAAAAGTGAAAGAATCTAACACCATAGCTGCACTATGTTTGGATGAACCTGGACCATCAACATTTCTTTGGTTTTCAAGAAAAACCAACTCACCAGATAAAGCTTCAAAGGCATTGCAGAACTCCAAACAATCTAATTCCCCGTGCTGAGATGTTTCATGTATCCTGCACCAGTTGGGCAAAGCCAAGTCACAAATATTCACTTCATGCCCCTTACCTTTATAATCCTTATTGGGTTCATATGGTGGTCTAGTGAATCTATTCTGTTGATAAGGAAATCTATTTGAGTTGTCTCCGGTGGACACTTGCCTTTTGAAACTCAAAAAGTCATTTGCCAACTTCTGGACCATCTTTGAGACTTCCTCAACTCTTGTTTTATCAGAGTCTTTCTCTATATTTTGTACATGTTCAGCATGTGTTACAGCCAATGGATTTCCTATCGGTGGAGTTTGGCATGATGGCAACATCATTTGATGTGGGATAGGATTCAAAATAGGGGTATTTTGTGTAACAAAGGGAATTAGAGGAGCATTCAAAGGTTGAGGTCCTAATTGTCTTTCAAGAACCAAAGCTTCTCTATATGCCTCTGTTAGATTACTAATATTAGCATCTCTCTTTAGGAAAACAGAGGTCATTGGATCTAGGGAATTCCTAAAAATTTCCAATGCTAGATCTACAGTTGGCACATAATGACCCGTCAATCTACCATAAGCCTTTTGAAACCTGACATTGAAAGATCTGACGGTCTCATTGATTCCTCTCTTAATGCTGGAAAACTGTTGATATAACACACTGGGGTCAATCACTTCCCCAAATTGTGATACAAAAACTTTCTCTAGGTCATTCCAACTAGTAATAGAATCATTAGTAAGATTCAAAAACCAGTCGTATGCTCCCTCCTGGAGAGTGAATGGGAATAACCTACAAGCCACATCTTCATGCTGCACATTCAACAACTTTAGAGCATTTTTATATGCCACTAGATGTTCTTCTGTTGTTCTAATTCCATCATGCTTGTAGGTAGGAAGATACTTCTCAGGATTTTTGGGCAAATCATGCGCTGCACCAGGAATATTCAAAGCAGTGGAACCCAACCAGTTTGCCATTACTACCTGATTAACGATGATATTTTGAGTTGCAGTTGGAGGAACTACAAGTGGTGACAAAACTATGTTAGACAAAGACTTGGCTCTTCTGAGGCTGCTTCTCCTTGGGGTTTCTAACTCAGGCACAAGGAGCTCTCCAGATCTGGAGTGGGACCTGGTTACTCTGTAGGTAGAATCCAACTTTTCACAAACAACTTACAATCCTTAACAAATACTGAACGGAGTTCAGTAGGCCCTCCTTCTAGCACCAATTTTAAATGTTGGTTCGTATTTCATACACACCCCATGAAGAATGAGCATAAAATACCAATAACACTTATACGGGATAAATCCCACTCACTTTAGGATCTTGCTGGTTATCCAAGGTGTGAGTTATAGAGTTGGGTCGAATGTCTATTCACTCTTTTCTGCTTCTGGAATAGATTCAAGTGGACTGTCTATTACCTTACAATGGGCTCGACCTTCATTCAATAATGTTTAGCGGTTGTTATCTTTGTTGACAATCAGATTTACGATGAGTTCTTTGATATAGCTCTTTATGTTTTAGCAGATTAAATAAAAGACAAATTTGAAAGAAAATAAAAATGGATCATTTAACGATGGAACAAAGAGAGTAGGGTAGGGCAGAAAAGAGAAGCTTATCTAAGTTAGTTGCAAAATCAAAACTACCAATTTCAGTTACACTATTTAGCTTCACAATAAAACCAATCAAAGAGGAAGGTGTCCAGCTTTCTAAGATCACCTTCTACTAAGAGCATAAGACAGAGATGACACAGATCTAAAAGAAAACCATAAATAGAAGGGAAGTCGGTATTAACTGGTATCTCTCACCAGTAGCCTAGCTCGTGTAGTGAGGATAGAGCAATTAGAACAAACCAGAACCTTAAATCTTTAATTTTCCCTAGCATATAACAAACAAAATGAAGCCTAGCAGCATATTCAATCTTGATAACACAGATTTACAACTAAAATAAATAGAACTTTAGTGAGACGAAAATAGAAGAAGATGCACTTATCAAAATCTGAAAGAGATTAGGCTCCTGGCCATGCTATCACAGAAGAACGATTTCACACCAACCCCAGGTCCAGAACAAAGCATTCAAACAAGATTTGTAGGAAATTGCTAAAATGTCTTTTATTCCAAGTTTTCGCATCCGGAATTTACATTCAAGAGAAGTATATATAGACTCAGGACAGACCCTGATCTTTTCAAAATATCTTCTTCCAAATATCTAAATCTTATCATAAAAATCCCACCATCGAGGTTTTACAATATAAGGCATTTTTATATAGAGTTTTGATAAGCCCTAATTACTCTAAAAATCTTCGCGTGGATCTTGCCATGAATGGAGGAGATAAGACTTGGTTTGATCTTCATCAAATGGACACCGCGTGTAAATGTATGTTCTTCTTTCGATAAGCCGTCAGAGCATCTCATTAATTCTTCTACAAAAATTCGGATGAGTCACTGACTTCCTAGGCCTTCCATCTTCGCACAACCACCTTTGTTTGGTTCGAGTTGAGATTCTCTGCCTGTCATTACTTTTGCCATAAATTTTCCCGACAATGTATCCACCGATAAATTCCTTGAAACCTGTATTCGTGGCCAGATCTGCAAAATCTGGATGAGTCACTGACTTGCCATAAATTTTCTGAGCAAATGAATCTATCGGCAAATTCCTTGAAGTCTGTCTTTCTCGCCATTACTTTTGCCATTATGCAACTGTCGGATCACCTTCTGCAAAAAGAAAAGCAAAGGTTAGATTTTTAATGTTTTCATTTTAATTAATTAATTGATTTAATTAATTAATCCCTTTCATTCAACTATTTCTAGGGTTTGGACTATGTTGAAAAGCTTCCACTTCCTTTTGGATAGGTGATGCCATGAAACCAGAGCATGTCATGAAAATGGAACATGTCATGAAATCGTGACATTTCCCTCACTTCATTTCTACCAAGATTTCGCCTTCACAAAAATGGAACATGTCACGAAATCATGACATTTCCTTCACTTCATGTCTTCCAAGCTTTCTTCCTCATGAAAATGGAACATGTCATGAAATCGTGACATTTCCTTCACTTAATTTCTTTCAAGCTTTTGCCCTCACAAAAATGGAACATGTCACGAAATCATGACATTTCCTTCACATTGTCTCTCCCAAGCTTTCGCCCTCGCAAAAATGGAACATGTCATGAAATCATGACATTTCCTTCACCTTGTCTCTTCCAAGCTTTCTCCCTCGTGAAAATGGAACATGTCACGAAATCGTGACATTTCCTTCACTTTGCTTCTTTCAAGCTTTCGCCCTCACAAAAATGGAACATGTCACGAAATCGTGACATTTCCTTCACTTGTATCTTTCAAGCTTCCGCCCTCATGAAAATGGAACATGTCACGAAATCATGACATTTCCTTTACCTCATGTCTTTCAAGATTTCTTCCTCACAAAAATGGAACATGTCACGAAATCGTGACATTTCCTTCACCTTGTTTCTTCCAAGCTTTGGCCCTCGCGAAAATGGAACATGTCACGAAATCATGACATTTCCTTCACTTTGTCTCTTCCAAGCATTGGCCCTCACAAAAATGGAACATGTCATGAAATCGCGACATTTCCTTCACTTCGCTTCTTTCAGCTTTCACCCTTGCAAAAATGGAACATGTCGTGAAATCGTGACATTTCCTTCACTTCATGTCTTCCAAGCTTTCTTCCTCATGAAAATGGAACATGTCATGAAATCGTGACATTTCCTTCACTTAGTCTCTTCCAAGCATTGGCCCTCGTGAAAATGGAACATGTCACGAAATCATGACATTTCCTTCACTTTGTCTCTTCCAAGCATTGGCCCTCGCAAAAATGGAACATGTCACGAAATCGTGACATTTCCTTCACTTTGTCTCTTCCAAGCATTGGCCCTCGTGAAAATGGAACATGTCATGAAATCGTGACATTTCCTTCACTTTGTTTCTTTCAAGCTTTGGCCCTCACGAAAATGGAACATGTCACGAAATCGTGACATTTCCTTTACTTCATGTCTTTCAAGATTTCTTCCTCGTGAAAATGGAACATGTCACGAAATCGTGACATTTCCTTCACTTTGTTTCTTCCAAGCATTGGCCCTCGTGAAAATGGAACATGTCACGAAATCGTGACATTTCCTTCACTTTGTCTCTTCCAAGCATTGGCCCTCACGAAAATGGAACATGTCGCGAAATTGTGACATGTCCAATCGTGACATGTCAAAATCATGACATTTCCTCACTTTGTTTCTTCCAAGCATTGGCCCTCGTGAAAATGGAACATGTCACGAAATCGTGACATTTCCCTCACTTTGTTTCTTCCAGGATTTTCTTCCACTTTGTAAATTCTCCAAAGATTGTAGGGTAATTCCAATGACTTTGTCCAAGTGCCCGAAATTTGATGAAACTTTACAAGTATCTAAATAAGCCTATAGGGTATCCAAATCTGCAAATGGAACTTAAAAATTCATCATGGATCAAGAGAGAATGCACTTAGAAGTCTGCTGGCCAGAAATAGAAAAACTCTTGAAAGTTAAAATTTCTGAAATGATTAATATGAATTAATACATTTAACATGCAAAATCTCAGAAATTTTAAATTGAAATTCAATGTCATATGCAAGCCTACTTGGACACTTTGATGTAGGCAAAATTTTAGAAAGGATGCAAGCAAAATTTAGAATTAAAACCTAAAAACTCAAGAGGGTCCCCCATGGAACAAATGAATATTAAATATTTTCAAAGGATGGAATTTCATTTTTTAGTGGGGGTGTGTTGCTTCTCAACAATTTGGAATGAAAGTTCTTACCCTTCCCTGGTTGATGGCAATCCCACATCTGTTTCCTTTTTGTGAACTCTCTCAGGGTTTAGGTTTCTTGAATGAATGCTCAAGGCACGTGGAGCTTGTGGTTCATCATGGAGATTGTCTTTGCAAGCCATATGTGGAGATATTGTAATCACATCACATTCATTGATTACCACCTGTGGGATTTTTATCACTTAGTGGATGACATACTGGAGCTAACTTTTGCCTCCCCCAAACACATGAGCAGATGCCCTTTTGGAGGAACACATGTTCTAGTTCAAAATTTTGGTCGAGTTCAGGAACCTATTGGGCAACGAAGGGCATCCTAATGTTGATCACGCTGGAAAATAACTATGTGTTCTCTCTATAGATTTTGGTGGTTTTTTTGGCTATAATGTATTATGGTTTCCTTTCCATATCATGATACCCCTACGAGGGTTTTTTTTTTGGTCTTCTCAGGCTTCCTCTTTTACCATTGTGAGGGCTTCTCTATCTATTTTTTGTCTCTTCTCATTTCTGAAGAAGGTGTCTCCTTTTTGTTTTATATGGTTGGGAGAACTATTCCTAACTAGAACTTTTTTGTAAAAGGTTACGAGAACCTTTCAAAACCCCTCTTACTAATAAAAAAAAATTACATATATGTTGATATGTGTGTGATCCATCAAAAACATGATGATTTGTCTACATAGTGATGGTATCATGTTAATGTGTGTATAATACTAGTGATTTGAAAAAATAGCTAATGTTGGAATCTAGTAAGTCATTGAATTTCCAGAAATTTTCTAGCTTTCAAGAAAAAGAACATCCTAATTTTTTAATGATATTACACAAGAAATCATACAACCTATGGCCCTATATTCAATAAAAATATGATTCAAGTAGTGATATGGTGAATCCACTAGGAGTAACCCTCATATGATGCAAAATATACCATGGTTTCCAAACCCTCAATTACCCCAATACTTACAAATTCCCTAAGGTCATCAGTAGCTACTACAAAAATTTTATATCAGTTAGGGTCAAAAAATATCACAATATCAAATATCCCATTAGAGCTAGTTTAACATATAGACTTAACAAATAATAAATAATCCTTGTCCATAATAGGTATACTAGAGGAAACAACTAATGTAAATATTGAATCAATAGTCCATGAAACAATAATAGGTGGTGTCACGACCCACCTTGGTAGGACTTAATTCCTAAGTTGGACTATGTATTAGTGAATGGTGTTTAATGCTTAGCTTTTTTGATTTGATGGATATATACTTTTAATATTATGTCCATATGTATAATAATATGGTACTACTAATGCTCTACTTGGTTGCAAGATTAGGTACTCTTGAGTGTGGACAAGAGAATTGGCCACAAGGAACGAGAGACCATATTGAAAGGGAAATGATGATGATGACTCATTCATAAAACAACTTAAGGTAACATGAATGAATACCCTTTCATGTAGGTGCATTGTGGTTTGCTTATGCTCATGTTCATACCATTGGACTAGGAAAGTTGCTTGCAATGAGTCTCCTTAACATGAGTTGGTGATAGCTTATGTCTATCTTAAATAAGAAGCCACTCATTTAGGGATAAAAATGGTATGAAACATTGGGAGAATGCATTTTTTCTTGCATATGACATGTTGGTTTTGTTTACCATCTTGTGTGCTTAATAATTATTTGGTTGATATTATTCTTGTGTAAGGTTGGTAAAACTAATCCTTTAAGGAAAAGCTTTGGGTTTTTAGTTCAATGATTGCTTTATGCTTTGATGAGGTTGAAGGTTGGTTCTGGATAGCATGATGGGCTTTGATGAGGTTGAATGTTGGTGCCACATTTAACATAGCATGGTGGGCTCCTAATACTTTTGTTGTGCCTTGGAAGAGACACCTTTGGTAGTAAATGTGTGCTTATCTTTTTCCATGATGTTTGGTGGTTTTAGTTGAGGAGCTGAGCGTTACACCATGAGTCATGCATGGTGGTGCTTAAGGGCTTGCTTCAACTATTTAGTTACATGCACCAGCTCAAAAGAAGAGCAAATTATAGAGGAAAGTATAGTGAATTGCATAGTGAAGCACAACATTGGTGAAGACTAAGCCTTAGAAGGAATATGTCACATGTTGTTTAGGTATGCGTTGGAGGCTTTACTGGTTCTATGTTTGCAATCTTGCTTGTGCTCTTTTCTCCCTATTTTTGTTGTCTTTCTAATGCCACTTATGCTTTATTTTGGTTGTACATACTCCTGAAGTTGCTATGTGGGCATACTTGTAAGTCTGGTTGTTTCCTAGGTTCCTCCATGCTTATTTTACCACCTTGGGATCTGTTACCCCTATGCGATGAGAGATAGCACTCGATGATAGCACTACATTGCTCCTTGCATCATCATTTAGCCTATTGAATGCTTTGTTTTGTTTTAGTTTGGTTTAGTTGTAGGGTGTCAAAGAGTCCTCTATGAGAATGACATGCTCTGTGACTTCTCTTTAGAGTTTAGGATTAACATTACTAAGTTTGGGGGTTTACTTCTATGCATCTTGGTTTCACTGTATCACAAAGGACTACTATGGAGATGGCATCCCTATGAGCGTGGCTATGTAATATGAGGAGAAATATTGCCTCTTTTCCTAAGTTGGACCTTACACCCTTTTGAATCTCTTATTGTGCATGATTAATGGTAGGTTAAATAGATTTAATCTATGAATGTTTTTAGGGTCGACTGGGATAGTTTTCTTTTGTTTGCTTTGATTGGTTTAGAAGTTGATCTTATATTTTCTAATACTAGAATTTGAATTAATCAAAATGATTTATTAATGCTACTTTAGTATAATATTAGCTGGTATTAATCTAATAAATGATTATAGCTTTTCTAATATTAGACTTTGAATTAATCAAATAAACGAGTACTGCTAGTCTAATCTAATATTAGCTTTGTATTAATATAATGGATGATCATTCTCTAATATAATGTTAGATCTAATTCATCAAATGTATTGATTAATTTATGATAGACTAATCTAATGTTAGTTCTAATTAATCAAATGGATTGATTAAGGAAGACTAATATAATGTTATATCACATTAGTCAAAGGATATATTAGTTTTGCAATTAATCTAATGATAGATTAATTCTGGTTAATCCTTAGATTGCAATCAATAAAATGATGGATTGATTTAGCAATTAATCTAAAGATAGATTAAATCATCCCAATCTTTAGCCTGGAAATTTAATCAAAGGATAAACTAGAAAGATATAGATTAATTGTTAGTCTTGCAAATGAATGACAAGACTAGCTAATGAAGGCTTGATTAATTAGATACAGTACTGGTGTATGGTTTTGGATTTAATATTTGTGGAAAATAATTTGGAAAGAAGTATGAGCTTCTCTTGCTTATGGAATTGATGTGTTTGGAACTAAAACATTTGTGGAAAATATTTTGGAATAAAGTATGAGTTTCTTTACTTATGTTCAGCTATATTGAATTAGATATATATAGCTTTGGAATATAATATTTACAAAAAATATCTTGGAAAGAAGTATGTGATTCTTTTGCTTGTGTTTGCTATATTTAATTGATTTTTAGAAATGCAAGGGATTGGGATTTAAAATATATTAGGGAATAAGTATGGGATTCTTTTTGTGTGTGCAATAAATTATATAGAAATGCAATCATACCTACAAATAAGCTGTTTTGACCCCCAATTTCCTATCAACTACAATGGAGGACAAAGGAAGAAAATATTTCAAATCATGCTAAATATTCTTGTTGTACTGTTGAAAATCACTCTTGGTGATAGAGGATTTATTGTAATAAAAGCAAAGACTATTTCTTGTGTAATTTAGGTTTTTTATTGGATGAATAAATGGTGCCATGTTATTGAATGGTTTTATGGTTCTTATCCATGCTATTTATTAATCTAAAGGTTTTATAGATCTAATTTGTAAGCTTAAGATGATTAGTTTTGCTTTCTTCATAGAATATGCTTTTGTTTTAATGCTTGCAGAGTGTGAGAGAGAGTTATCCTTTGGTTTAGGGGTTTCTTTGGGAAGGGCTCTAAAGGTAACCTTGTCTAAAAATCTCCTTTTAACTTGGGATGTTGTGGGGTAGTGACACCTAGTTCTTGTATCCATGAGAAGACAATCACACGGAGTGATTGTGACCTATCCAAAAAGCATGCACCTATCTAATATATCAATCGAAATCAACATAAAAGCATAAAATGATAAACGAGATTGCATATAACAATAAAATGGATGTTTCTTTTATTAATATTGAAAATGAATCTTGGTTACAATCATTCCCCTCTTAGGGTCACCCAAATGTTGATACAATTGATACAATTCCAAATCCCCCAATGGGGTAGGCACAATACTAAAGCTCTCTAAATAGTCACAAACTACTCTAGGGTGGAGTTGACCCTCTTCTTCGCATTGAGGAAGGAATTAGATGATTGAATCTCCTTCAAATCTATTTCCTATGGTCAAGAAACAACATACAACTTGTTAAAAGCAAAGGTAGCCTCTCTTGATGAGGCCTTAAAAGGATATTTGCACAAAAGATGACATGATTAGCAATAATAAAGAAAATGCAAGAAAGATCCTAAAGCTATGCAAAACATATAAAGATGGCTATAAAACAAATAAAATGAAGCATATCTAACTATTTAATGGATTGATTGCAAAATTAGAAGCATGGAAGCATGGAAAAGATGCATTATATCTAAACTACAACAATGAAAGGAACTTGCAATTAACACCTAATCCATCTACTAAATGTCTCTAGAATGCTAATTAAATCAACAGAAAGGCTAATATATCATAACTAAATAAACTACAAAAGGAAGAAAAAGGGGATTCATAGCCATTTGCTCACCGAGGTTCTAAGATGTGGTCAGAACTGTAGACCACGGTTGACAACCACAACGGATCTTTGAGTAGTTTTGCCCTTAGAATTAGGGCTTCCTCTCCGATCCTCCTTGCCAAATTAATTGTCAAGGGTCGCCTCTGTGTCCTCTAATAGGTTTGGTGGTTGAATTATCTGAATTATGCACCGATTGTATGAATTTGCATTTCTTGGCTCTCCTAGGCTCCTAGGGCTTTCATATCAATTTGATCTTCAATTGGGTATCAAAGTTATCCCTCTCAATGTATGCAAGTGAGTATGCAATTCGTCAAGACTTCGCTGCTCAATTGATCACACTTTGTCCAGACTTATCCCCAATTTGGAGGGGGATCTTATAACACTTGCCAAGGGCTAGGGGTGGCTTCCTCATGAAGCCAAGATCAATATTGGGTAGTTGAGTCAGTTGGATGGAAGGTTTTGTATCCTTCCTCGCTCAAATTGCTCCAATCTACAACCAATTGGCCATTGCAACCAATTTTTGAGGTCGGATGAAGGTCAACTAAACTTTAGTCCTGACCACGGGTGTCATTCATAGCCAGCACTGCTAATCATGGGTGGTAGTTGTGGTCCCAATTGGTAGATTGGGGTCCACGACTATCATATGTGGCTAGAACTGATTAGGCAAAGATACCCAATTGAGTCATAAGAATCACTACTATACCTTGGATCTGTCCAAAGGTCCTCCATATGGTCTTCTAGCATGTCCCATATGAGTAGGTACCTCGAAATGATGTGTTTTAGGTGTCTACAGATGCCCCTTTTGATATGCATTGTGAGATCGAACAATGCTGAGCAAAACTAGACCTCCTAAAATGATGTCATAGGTTGCATGATGATCATTTGTTTGCTCAACCTTAGATTCCCCAAGTCCAGCAAAAGGACGTGCATCCTAGAATCATTGCTTCTAATTCGAAAGAAGACTTAATTTGAAAGGGTTTACACTCGTCATCAAGCATTCAGGTAGATTTGGTTCTACAATAGGAGTTAGGCCTATATAATCGAAAGGAGGCGAGATACAAATAAACTATCATATATGATATTTTCCCCAGTAGAAGGGTAAGCTTATGATAGTATTTGGTAATGATTTGCAAGGATGAACACAATTTTGACAAGATCTAGGGATCTACGATCAAGGGATATTCTATTGACTTTGATTATGATTTAATATTATGACTACCCCCTCAAGCGACGAGTCAATGAGGGTAATGAAAATTAATGAAGCGACGAGGTCGCTTGAACACTATGAATGATCTTGAACAAATTTAGATTTAGCATTTGAAATTTTTGGCAAGGCCTAATCAACTACGATTACAACTATTAATAGTAATTGCCTATTTGTATCCCATGGAGCGATCTAGCCATGAAGGCCTTCTTAGAGAATCAAAATGAAAGCAAGTACGATTAGGCATATGTTGAATCATATTTTTGATGATATGCTAAAAATATCATAGGAGAATTGCGATGAATATCTCGTTCCCGTGGAGCAGTCTGACTATGTAGGCCTTCTTAGGGATTGAAATGAAGCATAGCAATTCTAGAATGAAATTTTTTTCCCAAATGTCCTTATGGTAATTTACTCATTTTGCCAGATTGCATGGAGTGCAAATCACTGCAACCACCAAGTGTATAGGGTAAATAACTAAATACAAGGTGCATTTGGCTTTTGATTTATTTAATTTAATTTAATTTTTTGTTGTTTATTTTGATGAATTTTAAATTGCATGTTTTATTGGCTAGAAGGTTACAACGGATACACAGACTACAGGGACCCATCAAAGCCAATCATAGACTAGAGAGACAGGGCAGTCCACTGCCAGCTCTAGCCGCAGGACTCACAGGACCGAGAGGACACACCAATATTCTAGTACTCATGGAGCCAACTCGTAGAGGAACCATAGGGATGGTAGGGGTGATGGCGATGACTCTTAGGTTGGGGGTGTAAGCCCTTAGTACATATATCAGATACACTTTGTTGTACTATTTTTGAGTGTAAGGTCGAGGATCTACACAGTTGTAGCCTATGGGAATTTTATCTACTTTTATATACTCTTTTTGGACACACATATTTATATATATGAGATTGATCATTTTGGCTCATTATGTGTACTTGTATTTTTTTAGATCTAATGTTTATGTTATGCACATGGATGCAGATGTTCATATTGATGCTATGCTAATATGATGTGATGTATGGATGACATGCACTAGATAGCTATTTAATTTATGATGATGGTGATATGCAGTGATTTAGATGCTTAGATGTGCTATTTATGATGGATGCATATGGATGCAATGTTTTATTTTTAAAAGCATATTTAATTTTTTTGTATTGTATGCATTTAATTTATGACGATGTCATGGTATGTTGGTGCAATGTATGTAATGCATTATTTACATGATGGTGATCTAATGTAAATGAACCTATATGATTTAATCAATTAAAACATAAGGAATGAATGCGATATGCATTTAACAATCTAATGGACGACACCATAGAATGTGTAACAATCATGGATTGTAATTGCTTTATCTCTCTGTGAAAAATAATACACCCATATGTGAGATGTAATGATGCATGTTTTCTGCTCATAAGATTTTGTAAATTAAAATAATATGTATGATATAATCAGTGGCCGTCTAAATATCATTTTTGACATCCATCCGATATCTAATCATATAATAGAAATAATTCTAATAAACAAACTCTTATGAAAAAAACTTAATGTTTGATGATTACATTTGAAAATTTGATTGTTGCTATTTGGGATTTTTTTAGGTTTACCATGAGACTTGTTGAGTGGTATTTTCACCCAATTGTGAAAGTACACTCTCCTTTAGGATTTGGGTTCCAAATCCCCTCTTGCAAATAAGTTAAACAACCAACTTCTCCAAGGTCTCCGCTGTATTAGCATTTGCATATGTGTATTAGTAATCTCAAATAAAGATATTCAATTTAAATGCTTGGAACACCTTAGTGATTGCAAGTAACTGTAAACAAGGGGTAATGTTGGTTTATTTCATCATGAAACTTTAGTGATTGTTCATTGTTTTTTTGGATTTTGGAATTTTTTAAATGTTTATTTTAATGCTTGAAGATTTAAAATAAGTTAAAATTTTTGGAAAAAAATAAAATGCAAAAAAATTAAAAATAAAATGCACTCAGTATGATGCTATCATGTTCTGAAAAAATTGAAGATGTGAGGTCTCTATGCATGCAACCTAACCTATTGGACTTGCAAAACAAGCACAATCCCCATAGACTAAGTGCTGGTTCCTAGGGTACGAAATAAAATTCAGATTTCAAATATTCGCCTAATGTAACCCAAAAAAAATGGCATTAACATTATCTATAAATTCAAAATCTAAAAAAAAAAAGAATAAACATTAAATCCATAGCATGCAAAGAAAATCTCCCTTATTGCCCACAAGATGCAAATTTCTGAACACTTCTGCATTAAAAATATGTCATTTTACAATAGCGGAATTTTTGGTTTTTCCAAACCAGTCTGTGGAAGAAAAACAACTAAAATAGGTCCAGAATGGCCTTCTCACCTTCAACTCTACAACTCTGCTTGCAGCTATTTCCACCCCCAATCCATGGAAGAAAAATGACTCAAACAGGTCCAAAATGGTCCTATCACCTTCAGCTCTGCAACTCTATTTGCAGCCATTTCGACCCCCCCTTTCTGGCCTCTTTGAATGGCATATTTAAACTTTTGAAAAAACTATTTCTCTTCCATGACGGTTCATTTCATTTTCTGATGGCTGTTCGTTTCACCTTCCCTTACTGTTCGTCTCACCTTCCCTTGTATGCGTGTGCTTTGGTTTCCATTTTGTGGCCCTTCGCTGTTTTTTCTCAACATGGGCTTGTGTCCGTTTCCATCCATGTGTAACGACCATCTTAAATGATCTCAAATCATTAAATATTCCCTATGTAATGCTTTGTCGTATTATTCATTGGATTTTGTCCTTATGTCCACGTCACTGTGTAGGTCCGTTACCTTGGCAAAAATGGAACATGTCGCGATATCGCGACACTTTTGCCTCCTTGCTCTCTTTTTTTGCTTTTAGCCATGAAAATGGAACATGTCGCGATATCGCGACACCTTTGCCTCCTTGCTCACTTTTGTTGCTTTTAGCCACAAAAATGGAACATGTCACGATATCGCGACACTTTTCTTTCTAGTTCTTTCTTTTCTCATTTGGTCACAAAAATGCAACATGTCGCGATATCGCGACACTTTTTCTTTTTCCCTCTCTCTTTGCTTTGCATCGCGAAAACACATGTCGTGATATCGCGACATTTTTTTCTGTACGGCCATGAAAACGCAACATGTCGCGATATCGTGACACTTTTCTTTTATGTTCTTTCTTTTCTCATATGGTCACGAAAATGCAACATGTCACGATATCGTGAAACTTTTTTTCTTCCCTCTCTCTTTGCTTTGAATCGCGAAAACGCAACATGTCACGATATCGTGACACTTTTTCCTGTACAATCGTGAAAATGCAACATGTCGTGATATCGTGACACTTTTCTTTTCTTGTTCTTTCTTGTCTTGTTTGGTCATGAAAATGCAACATGTCGCGATATCGTGACACTTTTTCTTTCTAGCTCTTTCTCTTTGCTTTGAATTGCGAAAATGCAACATGTCGCGATATCGTGACACTTTTTCTCTTCTGACCGTGACCAAGCAACATGTCACGATATCGTGACACTTTTTCTCTTTTGGCCGTGAAACTGCAACATGTCGCGATATCGCGACACTTTTTCTCTTTTGGCCGTGAAAGCGCAACATGTCGCGATATCGCGACACTTTTTCTCTTTTGGCCATGATGGAGCAACATGTCGCGATATCGCGACACCTTTTCTCCTTTGGCCGTGAAACTGCAACATGTCGCGATATCGCGACACTTTTTCTATTTTGGCCGCGACGGTGCAACATGTCATGATATCACAACACTTTTTCTCTTTTGGTCGTGAAATCGCAACATGTCGCGATATCGCGACACTTTTTCTATTTTGGCCGTGAAACCGCAACATGTCGCGATATTGCGACACTTTTTCTCCTTGTGGTATTTTGATTTTTTTTCTTGATATTTAGCCTATGGGCCACTTCAGTCTTCTTGGAACACATGCAAAAAATGTGTGTCCCCAATTTTGGGGTACATTGTGGAGTAGCCACAACAAGACTCAAACACCCTAGTTGATCGATCAAAATTTGTATACTGACCAAACTAGACTTCTAAAACATAAGGTTTTCACTAGGATAGACCCTAACTATTCATTATACCTGTGTGTGCAAATGAATATATTAAGATAAAACATAAGCATATCCCGATGTCAGGTGGGATTCTTTCAGCCCATTGCTAATATAGGGGGTCCACAAATGTTTATCCAATCCTAGGTTTAGATTTTAGTTGGGCTAGACCACTAGGTGATACATGAAACCTAAAGCTAACTCTTTCACATTCAAACATTGGTATGTACATAAGCGAGGTTCTAATGCATCAGACATATCGTCATGCGTAAGGTACAGTAGTGCTGAAAATTCCATGGATTCAAGTTCACTCCCTTCTTTTCTTCAATTTTTTGAGATACTTGCTCATATAAAGTGATAAAAATCACTGTTTATGTTTGTACTTTAGTGATAACAATCACTGTTTATTTTGTACTTTATTTTTTCTTGAGAAAGGGATTTGATACTAATTTTATTTCCTTTGTAAAATTTTGTATTCATTTGACTTGCCTTTATGGCATTTACATTTGATAATTTTCTTCATAAACTTCCTTTGGGGATTTTACTTTTGGGAAACTATTTCTGGTATATCGATTGAGGATATCGATCTTATGATATCAATATGGAATATCAATCTGGGAAGTCAATCTATGATATCGATCTAGGGTATCAATATTGGCTATTTATGTGGGATATCACTCTAGGATATTACTTATTTTAACATAAGAAAGGGATTCTGGGTAGGGAAAAAACTTGTCCTTTTGCCAATTACCAACATTTCCCATACCGTCTGCATAGGGGGATAAGCAAGAATAACTCTTTTCACCTCAGTATACTGGTCCTGCTTCGTGGCTTCCATCTTCCCCTAGTCCTTATTAGGGTTGTTTAATTTGTTGATTAGTGATAGAATTCTGATATGCTAAGAGATATACTAGCTAGACCTCAACTACAAAAGTAAAGCAAGCTTTATATCAACTCTTGAGAAGACCTCTAGGTATGGTTGAATGATCAAAAAACCCTAGTATATTCCTCATAGAAATATTATGGGTTGTGTTGAAAAACACAATTACTCGCATGAATGATGGATTATGATAAATGCAAAGATGCATGATTGAAACACAAACATGGCATCATTTGTAATATTGAAAAATACAATGCATCCTACTATGGAATGCAACGAGATAAAAAATGCCTATATGCAATGCAATGATGAAATGAATGCATGTGTATATGAAAATGCATAAGGTAAATGAAAATGTTTTTGGATTTTATGCTTTACCAATTTTTTTTGGATTTTATTGATTTTTTTAATTTTTATGGATTTTGAGCCTTTATATTTGACCAAATTGTGAGTACATGCCCTTGGAGCATTTGGGAGTGACCAAACAGTTTTAAGAACCCTTGGAGCCTTTTTGGATTGATCAAAGAGCTAACAAACACCTTTGGAGCCTTTAAATTGACCAAGCGATTTTTCAAAAAATCCTTGGGGCTTTTAGGTTGACCAAAGGAATTATGAATATCTTTGGAGCTTTTAGGGATGACCAAGTGGTTCTTAGGAATCCTTGGAGCCTTTTAGGATTTATCGAGCAATTTTAAGCAAATTATCGAAGCCTTTTGGGGTTGATTGAGCGATTTTAAGCAAACCCTTGGGGCCCTTAATTGACATGACCAAGCGGTTTTAGGAACCCTTGGAGCCTTTTAGGGAGGGTGTGCTACCCCATGTACCCCAACCATGCATGCTATCCATTGAAATGTAATCAGCTTGTTTAGGAAGAGTGATAGAAATCAACTCTCCCAAATGAGGAACGAACCTCAACAGAGTGCCTATGTCTCGATAGGGTTGAATGAGTGAACCATCCTCATGGATTGCATCTTGTTCTACTAGGTCTTGGACCACACGGATAAACATCTACATCACCGATGTAGCTCCCATACCCAAGATCTGGCTCTATCAATATGAACACAAATGGATCCTATCTATGCCTGCTACGGATAATTGGGTCCTCTCTATGCACGATTGCAAGATTAGATCATTCGACTCGATGAGCTCCTTGTACATAGGCAGTTCAGGAAACACCATGTGATAGATCACATTGAAGTTTGGTGGTCTTCCTTTAAGGTGAGGATTGAGATTGATCTCTCTATGCATGTCCTCAGTTGTATACGACGCATTGTGATAGCATAGGTAGGGAGGTCCTAGGTAGGCTCTCTCTGTCTTGTCTTCTTCATCGCTATCATAGTATAATCCTTCATTTACCCCCATTGGAATGGGATATTCTAGGAAATGTGGCCCCATATAGGCCATTTCCTAATAACTATCGTCGTTGTCCAATAAAATCAGATATAAGCATCGTAAATGCGATACTACCTCATAAACCAAAATTATCGGGTGAGGGCTCACTGTACACCAAGATGTTCTCATGATACATCTTGGGTGGCACTATGGTGATGTAAGAAACCATCTAACTATCCCTCTAGAACATAGAAATATTAGGGTGATATGGGTTAAAATCCACATCATCCCCTAGACTAAGGTACATGCAATCTAACGATGCTGCAAGCAAATCATCCTATCCTCGTATTTGCAACCCTAGCCTGAACCTATCAGTTGTCAGTTGATAATGTGGCTCAAGTAGAGTCCTGTCCTTGCTCAAAAACACCAAGGCCATACCCATGCCAATGATATAATTCAAAAATGCACATGGAATATTTAGGGTTGGATAGGTAACAAACATTTACTATGAACTGTTTGCCATCATATTCATCCATTTACTGGTTTTGGTTTTTCCAAACCAGTCTGTGGAAGAAAAACAACTCAAACAGGTCCAGAATGGCCTTCTCGCCTTCACTCTACAACTCTGCTTGCAGCGGTTTCCACCCCCAATCCATGGAAGAAAAATGACTCAAATAGGTCCAGAATGGTCCTCTCACCTTCAGCTTTGCAACTCTGTTTTCTACCATTTTTGACCCCCTTCTGGCCTCTTTGAATGGTGTATTTAAACTTCTGAAAAAACTATTTCTCCTTCCATGACGGTTCGTTTCATTTTTCGATGGCTATTCATTTCACATTCCCTGACTGTTCGTCTCACCTTCCCTTGTATGCATGTGCTTTGGTTTCCATTTTGTGGCCCATCGCTACGTTTTATCAACATGGGCTTGCGTCCGTTTCCCTCCGTGTGTAACGACCATCTTAAATGATCTCAAATCATTAAAGATTCCCTATGTAATGCTTTGTCATATTATTCATTGGATTTTGTCCTTATGTCCACGTCACTGTGTAGGTCCGTTACCTTGGCAAAAATCGAACATGTCGCGATATCGCGACACTTTTGCCTCCTTGCTCTATTTTGTTGCTTTTAGCCATGAAAATGTAACATGTCATGATATTGCGACACCTTTGCCTCCTTGCTCACTTTTGTTCCTTTTAGCTACGAAAATGGAACATGTCGCGATATCACGACACTTTTCTTTCTAGTTCTCTCTTTTCTCATTTGGTCGCGAAAATGCAACATGTCGCGATATCGCGACACTTTTTCTTTTTTCCCTCTCTTTTCTTTGCATCGCGAAAATGCAACATGTCGCGATATCACGACACTTTTTCTTGTACGGCCGTGAAAACACAACATGTCACGATATTGCGACACTTTTCTTTCATGTTCTTTATTTTCTCATTTTGTCATAAAAATGCAACATGTCGCGATATCGCGACACATTTTCTTTCTTCCCTCTCTTTGCTTTGAATCGCGAAAACGCAACATGTCACGATATCACGACACTTTTTCCTGTACGGCCATGAAAACGCAACATGTCGCGATATCGTGACACTTTTATTTTCTTGTTCTTTCTTGTCTTGTTTGGTCATGAAAATGCAACATGTCGCGATATCATGACACTTTTTCTTTCTAGCTCTTTCTCTTTGCTTTGAATCGCGAAAATGCAACATGTTGCGATATCGTGACACTTTTTCTCTTCTGACCGTGACCAAGCAACATGTCGCGATATCACAACACTTTTTCTCTTTTGGTCGCGAAATCGCAACATGTCGCGATATCGCGACACTTTTTCTCTTTTGGCCGTGACGGAGCAACATGTCGCGATATCGCGACACCTTTTCTCCTTTGGACGTGAAACTGCAACATGTCGCGATATCATGAAACTTTTTCTATTTTGGCCATGACGGTGCAACATGTCGCGATATCACGACACTTTTTCTCTTTTGGCCACGAAACTGCAACATGTCGTGATATCACGACACTTTCTCTATTTTGGCTACGAAACTGCAACATGTCGCGATATCGTGACACTTTTTCTCCTTGTGGTATTTTGCTTTTTTTCTTGATCTTTAGCCTATGGGCCACTTCAGTCTTCTTGGAACACATGCAAAAAAGGTGGGTCCCCAATTTTGGGGTATGTTGTGGAGCAACCACAACCAATGGTGACTCTGCTGGCAAATGCTCCTAAGCATTTCAGTGAGAACTCAACCTGAAAACACAGACTCAAATACAAGTGTGAGAAAATATCCCAAGAATGAAACTAGACGAGAAATACATGAAGCATTAGAATTATTAAGCATCAGCTCGGTGTGTGCAATGTTCTTCATTCCCTATCGTTTGAAATTGATCAACATTCCATTGTTAGTTTCACTTATGATTCATATGCAAGGCTATGAATGATTTGTGCAGGATTTGATGTATGACAACTATGTTAGAGATATAACAACCTGCTTTGCAAAGGCTCAAACCTTCTAGTATCATGAACAAACATTAAAACTGTCAAACCCTCTTAGGACCAAATATATGTATACTGAATTAATTTACTAGATCCCAAAGTTGGTTATGTGTCACTACCATCTTGAACCCATGTGCAAGTGTAAGTGAAATCAGAGCTTTGGAGAATAGGACTCCCAACCTAAGCGATATGGGAATTTAACCCTATCCTTATTACTATGATCTGGAGTTCATTACCTCATCTTGAACAAAATGATTTAACCTGTTATGGATTAAACTGTCAAGCTAGCTCGTCTGTTTGAGTAGTCAATGGTCTTGTTTTTAGACAAGACATGTTGCCACGCATGAGCATACTCCACTGCCAACTAGGCGTCTATAGCCCCAATGGAGATTAACCCCATAGTCCATGATTTGGCTCTACTTTTGATTTCTTGGACCTTGGGGATGACTACCCATCCTTGCAAGGGACATGTAGTACGATCCTTCCAATCCAATATTAATAAAGAAATGAAAAATATTTGCTTTGGAATTTCAAATTCTTGAATGGGCAAAATAGAAGCTTTGGGGAATCGGATTCTCAACCTAAGCGAGATGAGAATTAGACCCTATCCTTACTACTCCATGAATGTCAAATCAGAGCTTTGGGGAATTGGATCCTCAACCTAAGTTCGATGAGGATTTAACCCTATCCTTACTACTCTGATTTTAGGCTTTAAGCATTATGGGAGTGGTAAAAACCATTGTTTTAAGGATTATGTTGCATGATAGGACAAACACGAAATATTCCTTTCGCCTCACATTTTCTTTCAAGTATGGTTTTGACCATTTTGCTCAAGATTATCTTTAATATGCGTAGAACGTGCTTGGTTCAAGATAGTTCGGGCATTAGTTCCCAACCTTAGGATCCTTTTAATATATGTTATGTAATAACCCTAAGAGGATTTGATACCTTTTCAATGATTGTATATGACATGAAGATGCAACTGAGATGAAATGTATATGCAATGTGGAATGTAACGTGAGATATGAATGCATTGCTCCTTTTGAAATGCGGATGGAGTATATCACCTACTTTACCATAATGTGTAAAACTGACAACTTCATGCATCACAAGTTCCAAATGATGCTCTTTAATGTGTTTGCGATACTCGTGGAGCTTTATGCAATACAATTCCGATGCTTCATATTCTCCTAGTCTTAGTCAACATTCATAAGGAATTAAGTTGACAAACCAAAAGTGTCCAAAGGACCAACACACAAAACTTAAAACCAAAATGAAATCCAATCCAAAACCAAACACGAAAACCAAAAGTATATACAAATGTACAATATAATGCAAAAGTTTGGATTATCATTTTCCCGGATCCCAAACCTGATTGGAATTCTTTAAAAGATGTATGACGTGATACACATACCAAGTTTTGTAGGAATCCAACAAAAACAAGATCAAACCAAACAAAGAAACAAACTTCCACTTGCCCCTCTCATCGTACCAATTAGATTTAGTTTCATTAACAATCCTATGGTGGAGTTTCCAATTTTCAAATTGATTAGACAATGATTTATATTTAATTACTTTATGTCTATTATTTAAGAATACCATTCTGCACTTTGATTCATGGCATAAAAATAAGCTTTCATTTTCATTCAATAAAGCCATAACATTAATAATATTTGAATCAAACCATTCATTAGGCAAACCTTTATTCGAATTTTGCATGGTGAAACCAAAAAGGTGAGATTTTACCTCTGGCATGTTTTCATTTGACCGTACTTGAAGAGGATTTGAAAATTCCTCTTTTCTCTCATGACATTCATCATCATGTAGCACTTGTTATTTCTCCATGACTTGTTTATCAAAGGCACCAAACTTAGGTACCCAATTGAAAATATGTCCATCCCTTTCAAACCATAAGTCTTGTCTATCTAGGGGTGGGTTTACTAACACATTTTCGTGATCAATCACTTGGGTTGTTTCGGGTAACGTGAGATTTTCAATTGGATCATCAATAATATCAAACCCGAATGATTTAGGTTTTGTAATTTTCTCATTTTGATCAATCATTGTAGCACAAGTAAGTGGATCAAGATTTTCAATTTCTTTTCCTCCCAAGGAATCTAAAGAAAATGACTCTCCTTCTTGATTCAAGGTTGTAGAATCCTTATCATGTTCCAAAATTTGATGAGATTCGAATTCCTCTTCCAAAAATTTCCCAAATTGTACAGGATTTATATTATCTTCCTGTGAGGAAGAAATTGAGTTATCCTGCATATTAATTGATGTAACAAGTTTATTAAAAGATTTAGATTGATCATATTCTTCCCATTTATTCCACGAATCATAGTAACCATCCTCAAAGTTCAAATTGTGATGCTCACGTACTTCTTCTTCATCTTCTGATTCATCAACATATTTCTCATCCCATTCATCTTCACCTTCCTCATTCTCACTCTCTTGATCATATAGAGTTTCCACCACCAAAATGTTGTCCTCTCCTTGTTGATGTTGGGGTGGACCATTATTTGGCACAAGTTCCAAATCATCCACTTGAGCTTGGAGACAATGGGTATACCTAGCCATTTTGAGAAAATTCCTTTCATTATGCTCCTTTGTATTATGCAATCTACACCCCTTTTCCCACACAAAATCAGAAATATTAAGAATGGAACTAGAGTGACTGGGTCCTGCAAAAGTATCTATCTGATTATCAATAGGGGAAGGCACACCCCCATTGTTTGTCTTCGTATTCCACTGTCTCCCTCTATTGTTGAAATTTTGATTTGGGTGAGGGGCATGGGATTCATACTTCTATTTTTGAACCAAATCATTACTCAATTTGTGAATCATCTTTTTGAGTTCTTCAACCTCTGAATAAATCTCTTTTGGTTGAGCTATGTTATTGCTAGTTCCTATTGACACTTTTTGTCACATTATACAAGGGGTAGAAGAATAGTAGAATTTTTGTATAATATTTCTTTGTTGAAAGTTTTTCTTTTATTTTTAAGTTACAACAATTTTGACTCTCCCTATCGCCCCTTTTATAAAATAAAGAAGAAAGAGCTTCGCTACCAAACAAGCCAAGGAAAATAGCTTCGTCGAAAGAAAATAAGGAGAATGTGAAAAGAGCTTCGGGCCCGAAGCACTTCAAATCACCACTTTGGGTGAAAACCTTGCGAAGTAATTTCGCCGAAGAAAATACAAAGATAACGCTTCGCACCCGAAGCATTTTCAGCAGCCGCTTCGGGTGGAAGTTTTGCGAAGCAGCATCCAAACGACTTCGTCGAAGGAGGAGAACATCACCCAAATCAGCTAAGGTAAGGAAACTAATTTGGGCCTGAAGTATTTTCAACACATGCTTCGGCTAGTTTTTACTCGAAGTAGTGGTGCCCGAAGCAAAATGACAATGTGTCGAAAATAGAGAAATGCTTCGGGAGGATATTCCCCGAACCGTAGTTTTGAGAGAGAATCGGGCCGAAACATTTTCCAGCCGAAGCAGTTTCGCCAGCAAAGGACAAAGGGCCCCACTTCAAAGATGAAATCCGCTCGGTACTCGGCACTCCCGAAGTAGTTTTGTGAAGCCTTATTTTGCGAAGAACAAATCAAGGAGAATCTACTTCAGCCCAAGGCTTTGGCAAGGCGGATATGTAGCGAAGCACTTTTTGGGCCCACGTTCCAAGACGGGCAGCTTCCCAAGGTGAGCGAAGGCCCCTTATAAGTACCCCCTTTCTTGCCCGATAATTCTGTTGACCATTCTTGGCAAACGAAAGGGATGTAACAGTCCTCGAAGTAAAACCCAACAGGCGTAACGATCACTCAAGTACAACATCCAGAAGCCAAGGAAACTTGGGTGGTGCATTAAATGAATGTTTCCACGGTTGACCCGGTCATAGTTGCTAGTTTTGGTAACCAATTTGAAAACTCAGTCGCAGCAGCCGTGAGGAGCCAATTTCTCAGAGCCCGAGGGTGTACTCTACCATTTTTGTAATAATGACTCAGAGGGTCGGGTCCTCTATAAAAACCTAGGCATGTATTGTAAAAAGGGGGGAACTTTCTGCTAGAAAGCTGTTGTAACTTGATGTCCTGCGTCTAATACTAAAGATTTTTGTACTCCATTTCTCTCTTTTATGCTACCTTCTATGCTTAATTATTTTGTCTGTCTGCACTCATATACTAAGACTCTGAATCCTGAATCCGGTGTGCGATTGGGGACTGTACCCTGAAATTCGCCCTGAAGGATACATAGGAGAGGAAAAATGTTGTATAAGCTTTCTTTTATGCTGCCTAGTGGGTCGTGGTTTCGTTATTCCCTTGTATTAATCACTGTTACTCTGAACCCTGAATTCCAACGAGAGAGAAAGGAGAACCCTGTGAACTCGTCCAAAGGATACATAGGAAAGCGAGTATCACATTTCTTTCGTCTATTCTTGGTGTTCTTTGCTACTATTCAAGTTATTAGTGAGTGATCATGCTTCCTGTTCTTCCCCACATTGAATCATCAATCTCTAACCCTTATCCTTTTTATTTCTTTCTCTAACCTGAACTCCTTTTATCTCTTTCTTGCACTCTTATCTCAAACCTCAAAAGTAGATTAGTATAGGAGATGGCCTTTCTTTGGAGATTGGCACGAGGGGCATCTCTTCCTCTCGGCCTTTCAATGTTGGTCGTAGGTCCAGGGTGCGCAAACCCACCGAAAGTCCTTTCCTATGCGGATTTGATGACCAATAGTTTTTGGCACACCCGATGGGACCAAGGTCCCATATTTTGAAAATTTCTAACCCGTCTTCACCGGAGCCAAGTTCAAACAGTTCTCGGTGAGATCCGGTCAGTCTCATCTTCTGAGTGGTAGTGAGAATCGATGCTATCATTGCCAAAAGACTCCCAGCATCTGGCGACTCTGTTTTACCCAAAAATCTCTAAGTCGTAGAGACCAGTACCTTCATGCCAAAGCACCCCGTGTTTTAAGCAAGCTTGAGTTTGGTGAATCTCTGGCTTGTCTATATCTGTCAAAATCACCTGGCGACTCCGTTGAGCTGAAGATCCAGATTTTTGATCGTAGGCGCCCATTTTTTTTTAAAAGCTGAAAGAAGATATCCCGAAGGAATCAAGGTTCGGTGAGCAGCCTTGACCTCACAAGCGGAGAAATAATGTTCATCTGGCGACTCCGACTTAGCGATGATAACCATGATCTCTGCAGACCGTTGCTATAATGGCAGGGGTAAGTTTTCCCAGCTGGGATGATCGAGGCCCCTTGAATCTTCAAAGTTACCACGAGATTCTCGAAGGTGCCCTGAAGGCATTGACAATATATGATGGCACCACGGGAATGGCCCGAGAGCACCTTGAAGCTGTTGCTGCTTTAGCGTTCCTCTATGACATAATCCACGAAGATGTCATGGTACAACTTTTGGCTGCATCTTTGGAAGGAAGGGCGCTGCGGTGGCATATACTGCTCGGGTCTAAAAGCATCTGCTCATGGGATGACTTGGTGGGAGCACTATTTGAAACATTTGATGGCTCTCAGGATCCCTTCCAACTTTTGACGTACTTCTCCACCATCAAGAGAACACCCTTGGAGAGTGTCACGGACTTCAATGTTTGATTCTACAGAACTTGGAAGAAAGTTCTAGGGGAGATTCAACCAACACCCGCCCAAGCCCACCTCTACTATGTTCAGGATTTTCACCCAGACATAGGCATCCTCTTGCTGTGATCAGGTGAACAAATATTCCCTCAGATTTTTGAGGAAGTAGTACGAGCGAAGCAGTTTCTATCAGGAAAGTGGCAGTGGGGAGAAGCCCCATCACTTTCTTCGATAATTGCTGCTCCTGTCTGCCCAACACAGTATTCTTCATGGCAGACTCCTCATACTGAGTAGAAGCCCGAGATGTGGTCGTGTGGAGCTCGAGAGGCAGATCCCATCCAGGTCCAACCATGGCAATTTGCAAGCTTTGCCCCGACAATGAACAATACGACTGCTTGCGACTACCAAGAAGAAGAGCAGGCTCATGTGGTAGAGCCTAAAAATGAAGAGGGCCCATTTTTGCACTCTTTTTGTAACCCAACGAGCATGATTCATCAAGAGACCCTAGAAGATTGCTCGTTGTCAGAAGAGCCCTGTTATAGCATCAAGGAGATGGAAGAACCTGTATCCAGCCCATAGTTGCTAGATTCAGCGGTACTCTGGTTCCAGCCATCACCACAGCTAGTACCCCAAGAGGCCCCTCATGCGGTGAACTTCTTCGCCACATATTTCATCAACAGTGTGGGTACTGGCAGGAGTAACAACTCACTGCACTACTTCCTATTTGCAGCATGGACAACTTTGGGAAGAAGCCAGCCGGACTTCAAAGGTCAGCTAAAGTTTAACCTGATCTGGTCGGGTCACTGCAGGTTTATCGGATAATCACCTGAAGTGAACCTATAGTAGCGGCATGCCAATTATGCCGCAAGCTTGTGAATAGTGTAAATAGTTCGGCTGATAAATAAAATGTTGCTCAAAAGCTCAAGTCAAGTTTTACTTTGACAACTCTAAAAAAAAAAAAAAAAAAAAAAAAAAACACCAAGCAAGACTCAGGCTAAGGACCGAGAGGTACTTCTCCAAGAGGAATCCAAGTGAAGTAGTATCAAAAGAGAACCAGCGAACCACTTCTCGAATGGAAAGCACTTCGAAACCAGTCTCCTGCGAAGGAAATCACTTCGGGCCCGAAGCGTAAGCGAAACAGCTCGCGCCAAGGGTTCGCCCCGAAGCACTTCAACCCTAACCTCAACTTCACCAAACCAACGACAAAAAAGGTAGGGGCATTTAAAACATGCCTAGGGGAACATGTCGACAGCTTCCTTCAAAAGCGTCTAAAGCGGGTGAGTTAAATGAAAAGGTGGCGAGTACATCCTTTAAGGATTTGGTTTGGAGAAAATTTCATGCTCGGGTACAAAGTGGCAGAGGGTCACGCTTCCAAAGCAAGTCGCAATCATCATAACACATAGCCCTGTGTACTACTCCACCATGCGGTGAATTGGACGAAGCGATGCGAAGTTAATTATGGCAATTGCCATAAATACTGGTGGTTGCCTTCTACGGATATATAACACAGGCTCCAGCAGTAATGAAGCTATTTTCCTGATAATTCATGCAAACTTCGCTACTAGTCTTCAAAGTCTCCTATCTTGCGCTTCGAAGCCTCCAATCCTGAAGCCCTCCAAATTTTTTTCTCCATCACCCCTAGCACTATGGGAAAGAACTCTAAGGAAAAATGGAAGGAACCAAAAGTGGCGGCCCCCGAGTAGCCAAAGACAAAGGGCCATGACAAAGGGCCGAAGAAAGTTGATTTTAGCCGCTGCCCTGAGAAGCAAGTCATGGGAGCAAGAGAGGATTCTAGAGATGAGCAGCCTGAAGAATCACCAGTTGATGCATGGAATAGGATCAAAGACACCAAGCTATAAAGGAGTGTGGCTGAACTCAGGAGCACCATCGAGTTAATGAAAAGCAGGCTCTCGATAGACAACAAAAGAGCTATCGCTTACTACTCCTAGATATACTGGTATCTGATGCCCCCCGCACATCACTGCCCTGAGCTGATTGATGCCATTGCATGGAACTATCAGCCCTCCTCCAGGCAAGTGGTAGACGCCTTCGGTCACAAGCTTTTCTCCATTTTGAAGGAAGATGTCCAGACAGCCTTTGCGCCATAGCAGGGCCCTCCTAAGGGGTACACAGTTTGCAACGTTATTCTTAGCGAACAAATGGAGAGGTTCACATACTCCAACTACATAATCAAATTTTTGCAGCAGAGCCTCAAAAGCGGGCTCCCTTCGAGCAAATTTCCCCAAATGCCCCTACCCTTGGAGGCCTTCAAAAATGCCGACATCTTCTCCATCATTGCATGGGTGGCAGGCCTATCTACTGATGCTTTGGTGCACCCGTGGCATGTATCTTTGGCTGAGTGTATTTCCAGAGGGGAATTTTATGCCCATGATGCTTCGAGGCCAAGCACAAACCCAGTATTTTTCTACTGGGCAGAATGGATGGCCAGGACCCTACATACGTGGCTCGCCAGCATGAAGAATGCTGGGACAAATAAGTACTTTTCGCCTTGTTCTCTTCTTGTTTGGTTATTTTTCTTTCATGTACATAGAAGTTTCCCTTATGTTGCTATTACGGCAAGTGGTGAGGATGGAAATCCTCTGCCTGTATACCAGTGGACCCCTCTCCTATTGAAGATGAAGTCCTATTATTCTTTTAACCAATAATTTTTGGGACCCGCGATGCATATGCTAACAGGGTCTTCCCCTCGGGTTTCCCTCCTCCTAAGGGATAAGGTGGTACAAGAAAGGAGGGGAGAAATTTTTTAGCTAACACAGGGGCTTGTGATTCGCATATTCGGCTTCATAGGGAAGCCTTTCCTTCTGCCAGTCTATCCATCTGAATACCAGTTCGCATTGGAGGTCGCTCGACAGAGCGATGCAACAAACGCCATTTATGGCCATGGACGGAAGTGGGCTCACACCTACGATTTCCATTTCAAAATGGGAGTTATCAAGGTGTTTGCCCTCAAACAAAATGTTTTCTTGGAGGAGAAACTCGCCAATTTTGGCCTAGTCCAGCTTCCTCAGCAATGGCTCTATGACCCCTTGGGGGTAATGAGGGACCATATTCGATTTAAGAACTTCCACGCTTGCCCCCATCCAAAAATTGTGGAGCAGAGGAACAATCCCAATAGGAGGGATCTGGAGTGGCACTTGGAGAAAATGGAAATGCTACCTCCTTGGCATGAGTTCTACCCGATGAAGGTCACATATGACCCAGTTTGACATCCTCTCCCGAGACCCAACTCCAACTTCTAGAAGAAGGCAAAGGATGATTTGAAGGAGGCAACGAAAGATTGGGACGTGGCCCAGCTAAGAGAGTGGTGGATAATGAGGGTCCACCGTCAAAAGATGAACTCTTATAGACTATTGATGACTGACAAGGACTTCGCAGTGGTCTATGAGGCCAATGCTGGAACATGGAAGCCTCTGTCCTTCGCCGACCTCATTCCTCCAGCTATCCCAGGTTTGGGTGAAAGCCCAAAGAGAAAGGAAACTACTTCGGAGCCAAAGAAATGGAAGAAGGCCAAAGCCACGCCATAGAGGCCACCTCAAGTACCTGTGGGAGGCCAAGACATGAGCTCCGAAGAGTCTGAGCAACCGCTAGTTAGAACAAAAAGAAAGAGACCAGAATCGGTCTAAGTGCCTCCAAGCCATCCAAAGCAGCTCCGTACAGGGTTTCAAAGCCCTTCCACTGGATGACCTACATCGGGTCCATCTAAAGCAAACTTTGAGGGCGTAGCACCACCAAGCATCGAGACCGTCCTGAATATCAATATCATCAATGTGGAGGAGCTCCTCCAATCCAAAGGGGATGCTGAGGCAGAAACCATGGAGGTCAAAAATGCTGAGGCAAAGGAAGGACAGGAGACGACCACACTAGGAGTCACTACGGCCACTTTGCGAGGAGGGCATTCAGGTACGCATTCTCCACCCCTTGCTCAAGACTCACCCATGTCCCCTATGGCCATGGCCGAAGGTTCCCATCAGTATTCCTTGCAGGGCCATTCATCCCCTCATGCGTCACTCATGGCTAGTCCAAGTCCATCCGATGATTCTAACTGGGATAAGTCTATTGAAGTCACTCCACCCACTCACACTGCCATTCCCTTGATTCGTAGTAGAAGCGGAGGTATCGCTTCGACACTGAGCCCCACCACCAAAACTCCTTGTGAAGCATCCCCCATACACTCCCTATATTTGTTCACTCCCTTGGTTGGTGACCCAGCCTTGTTTGAGTCTGAGATGTCCTTGATTAAGGAACACCCCCTTGTCGAGAAGCTGCTCCAAGCCCGGTAGAATACTTACAAAATATTGAAGGAGGCAAGAAAGAAAATAGGGCGAGCGACAACTCAAGTTGAAAAATGCGTCGTGTTTGATTTGAAAGTTGGGAAGATGCACAAGATCAAGAAGGTCCCTAAGGTGCAGAAACCTCTGGATGAAATGACTCCAGCAGACTATGATTACCAAGAAACACCTAAGGACCTGGTGCATCTAAATGTAGACAATGAATCGACATCCATGCATGTCCGAATTGAGACCTTTAGGGCTCATGCAGTTATCGCCAACCAACGCAGGATTGAGGTCGAGGCTGCCAATGTTAAGCTAGAAGAAGATTTGGCGAGGGTCCGCTCCAAGTTGGCAGATGCCGAGGAGCAGTGCAAGGCCATGAAAAAGGAAACACGTGCCCTGAAGCTGCAAGTTCTACAGCTCTAGAATACTGAAGAAAATTAGGTGCAAAAACAAGCCAAAGATGACCTAAAAGACAAAGAGCTAGAGGGCAGAGTTGCACAAATACAGACCCAACTGTATGAGAAGGAAGACCTGACGGTGTTTGATAGGAGAAAAATTAAGGAGATTCGTGCCCATTTGCTCAAGAATTTTAGGTCTCGGTGTTCCAACGCCCTCAAAATATTGACATTTATCATCGAAGCCCAGTGCGCTATTGTCGAAGGAGGGCCAATCATTGATGAAGTCATGCAGAAAGCCAAGCGTTGGCTCAAGTTAGCCTTCAACATCTAGAATGTGAAATATCAGGACTTGCAGGTCACTGCAATGACTCGAACGGCTAGGGATTTGTCCACGGCTCAGGCCACAGTTCACGCCTTCTTTTCCAAGGTGCAAAAATCTTAGAAGGCAAGAAGACTCCAAGACATTTTTGACAATGAGCAGTGCACCTTGATGAATTATTTCCAGGACCTCTCCTCCTTGGGTTTCCTTAGTTTCACAGATGATGACGGGAACCTTCTGACTAAAGATGACCTCAAGCCAGTATGGCTCTAGTTCAAGGGTGATGTCTCAGAGATAGACGGATGGGCGGAGCCGATATCATAAGGGTAGATAACTGACTTCATCTTGAGATACTGCAAGATGGTAGCATGCCTAAACGATTTATTCATCAGGGCCAAACATGCTGACATTGGGAAAATTGATCAGTTTCACGTTTTGGTTAAGGCATTACAAGATCAAGAACCATTTCAAAAGAGTGCCTGGACTCATGTCTAAAAAATGATGAAGCACATCCGTGATCGCCTCGAAACATCGCCTTAGCCAGAAGCCATGCCAAAGGAAGAAGGAGAAGAAGAAGGAAAATAAAAAGGAGAAGAACACACAGAAGCAGGGTCTGGGGAAGACAAGCTCGTCACCCCGCGAGCCGCCAAGAATGTTGACACTTTTTGTCACATTATACAAGGGGTAGAAGAATAGTAGAATTTTTGTATAATATTTTTTTTTTGAAAGTTTTTCTTTTATTTTTAAGTTACGACAAATTTGACTCTCCCTATTGCCCCTTTTATAAAATAAATAAGAAAGAGCTTCGCTACCAAAAAAGCCAAGGAAAATAGCTTCGTTGAAAGAAAAGAAGGAGAATGTGAAAAGAGCTTTGGGCCTGAAGCACTTCAAATCACCACTTCGGGCGAAAAACTTGCGAAGTAATTCCGCTAAAGAAAATACAAAGATAACGCTTCACACCCGAAGCATTTTTAGTAGCCGCTTCGGGTGGAAGTTTTGCGAAGAAACATCCAAACGACTTCACCGAAGGAGGAGAACATCACCCAAATCAGCTAAGGTAAGGAAACTACTTCAGGCCCGAAATATTTTTGACACATTATTCGGCTAGTTTTTACCTGAAGCAGTGGTGCCTGAAGCAAAATGACAATGTGTCAGAAACAGAGAAATGCTTTGGGAGGATATTCCCTGAACCACAGTTTTGAGAGAGAATCGGGCCAAAACATTTTCCAGCCAAAGAAGTTTCGCCAGCAAAGGACAAAGGGCCCCACTTCAAAGATGAAATCCGCTCGGTACTCGACACCCTCGAAGTAGTTTTGCGAAGCCCTATTTTGCGAAGAACAAATCAAGGAGAATCTACTTTGGCCCAAGGCTTTGGCGAGGCAGATATGTAGCGAAGCACTTTTTGGGCCCACATTCCAAGGTGAGCAGCTTCCCAAGGTGAGCGAAGGCCCCTTATAAGTACCCCCTTTCTTGCCTGATAATTTTGTTGACCATTCTTGGCAAACAAAAGGGACATAACAGTCCTCGAAGTAAAACCCGACAGGCGTAACGATCACTCAAGCACAGCATCCAGAAGCTAGGGAAACTTGGGTGGCGCATTAAATGAATGTTTCCATGGTTGACCCGGTCATAGTTGCCAGTTTTGGCAATCGATTTGAAAACTCAGTCGCAGTAGCCGCGAGGAGCTGATTTCTCAGATACCGAGGGTGTACTTCATCGTTTTTGTAATAATGACTCAGAGGGTTGGGTCCTCTATAAAAACCTAGGCATGTATTGTAAAAAAGGGGGGGAAATTTCTGCTAGAAAGCTGCTGTAACTTGATGTCCTGCGTCTAATACTAAAGATTTTTGTACTCCATTTCTCTCTTTTATGCTACCCTTCTGTGCTTAATTCTTTTGTCTGTCTGCACTCGTATACTAAGACTCTGAATCCTGAATCCAGTGTGCGATTGGGGACTATACCCTGAAATTCACCCTGAAGGATACATAGGAGAGGAAAAACATCGTATAAGATTTTTTTTATGCTGCCTGGTGGGTCGTGGTTTCTGTTATTCCCTTGTCTTAATCACTGTTACTCTAAACCCTAAATTCTAGCGAGAGAGAAAGGAGAACCCTGTGAACTCGTCCAGAGGATACATAGGAAAGTGAGTATCGTGTTTCTTTCATCTATTCTTGGTGTTCTTTGTTGCTATTCAAGTTATTAGTGAGTGATCGTGCTTCCTATTCTTCCCCACCTTGAATCATCAATCTCTAACCCTTATCCTTTTTATTTCTTTCTCTAACCCGAACTCCTTTTATCTCTTTCCTGCACTCTTATCTCAAACCCCAAAAGTAGATTAGTATAGGAGCCGACATTTCTTCGGAGATTGGCATGAGGGGCATCTCTTCCTCTCGGCCTTTCAATGTTAGTCATAGGTCCAGGGTGCGCAAACCCACCGAAAGTCCTTTCCTGTGCGGATTTGATGACCAACAGTTCTAATGGGATTTGCGTAATTGGTGAGATCTTGACTTAACATTTGAGTTGGATTTTGAGCCACTTGATTTGCATAGGGATTCACACTTTGAATCAGAAATGGATTGGGAAAATGAACTATAGCCTGAGAATTAACCAGACTGGCTCCTTGCATAGTCTGTTGACTATTTTGCAAAAAATAAGGAATGGGGGGAATGGATGTGATTGGTTGAATTGGAATGGGTGCGTAAGCGGGTGTTGATGAATAAGGTTGTTGATAAGGCAGAGCATTTATGCCTAATATTTATGGTGTCATGATCTAATTTATCATAGGATCTTGACCATATGGACCATATTGTCCTACCATGGGCATCTAGGAAAACCCATAACTCTGTGGTGTCATTTATTGTTCAATGGTCATAACTTCATTGTAGGCTATAGAAAGCATGGTAACTTGAGGATTTTTCCTTGCAAACATTGTCGTCATAGGATCCAATGCCCCAAAATATATTTGCAAAGCTATTGTGATATCAATGGCAAAATGCCGAATTGCTCTATTATAGCACTTCTAAAATCTCTAATTAAAATTTCGGATTGGCTCACCCTGGCCTCTTTTGCATGTAATGAATTGATTATAGATGATTGTGGGGTCTAATGGTGACCTGAATTGGTTGACAAAAGCATCCTCCATTTGTGTCCATGACGTAATGGAACCAATAGGTAAGCAAATATACCATTCGTAAGCCACTTGGTCTAGGCTAATGGGGAAGAGTCTACAAGCCACATCTTCATGTTGAATGTGCAGACTTATCAAAACATCCCTATAGGCCTGAATATGTTCTTCTGCGGTCCTTGGGCCGTTTAGTTTGTATTTGGGCAAAAATATCTCTATATTCCTAGGGATATCGTGAATATCCCCTGTAATATTCAAAGGAATGTTATGGGCTCCGTACTAAGGAGCTGGTGGAGGTTGGGCTGTTTGATTCAAAATCGATGATGATAACCCTACAAAACCCTGACAAAACTCTTAATACCTCGAAGAAAACCTGCTGCACATAGAAAATCCTATAATTAATGAAATTCAGAGAATAACTTCAAAATCAATTTGTTAGTAATGAAAGAAGGAACCTTGACAAAGCAGTATTCTAAAACAATGCACAATCAAAACACCTTATTCAAAACATGTTATTCTTGTATGAACAATCAAAAAGCGTTAGGAAAATGAAATAAACCGATTCAGCCCTCCTTCTAGCACCAATCTATTGAGTGGTATTTTCACCCGATTGTGAAAGTACACTCTCCTTTAGGATTTGGGTTCCAAATCCCCTCTTGCAAAGAAGTTAAACAAACAACTTCTCCAAGGTCTCCGCTATATTAGCATTTGCATATGTGTATTAGTAATCTCAAATAAAGATATTCAATTTAAATGCTTGGAACACCTTAGTGATTGCAAGTAAATGTAAACAAGGGGCAATGTTGGTTTATTTCATAATGAAACTTTAGTGATTGTTCATTGTTTTTTTGGATTTTGGAATTTTTAAATGTTTATTTTAATGCCTGAAGATTTAAAATAAGTTAAAATTTCTAGAAAAAAATAAAATGCAGAAAAATTGAAAATAAAATGCACTCAATATGATGCTATCCTATTCTGACAAAACCGAAGATGTGAGGTCTCTATGCATGCAACCTAACCTATTGGACTTGCAAAACAAGCACAATACCCATAGACTAAGTGCTGGTTCCTAGGGTACGAAATAAAATTCAGATTTCAAATATTTGCCTAATGTAACCCAAAAAAAATGGCATTAACATTATCTATAAATTCAAAATATGAAAAATGAAAGAATAAACATTAAATCCATAGCATGCAAAGAAAATCTCCTTCTTTCTTGCCCACAAGATGCAAATTTCTGAACACTTCTACATTAAAAATATGTCATTTTACAATAGCAGAATTTTTGGTTTTTCCAAACCAGTCTGTGGAAGAAAAACAACTAAAATAGGTCCAGAATGGCCTTCTCACCTTCAACTCTGCAACTTTGCTTGCAGCTATTTCCACCCCCAATCCATGGAAGAAAAATGACTCAAACAGGTCCAAAATGGTCCTCTCACCTTCAGTGCTTTGCAACTCTATTTTCTGCCATTTCTGACCCCCTTCTGGCCTCTTTGAATGGCATATTTAAACTTCTAAAAAAACTATTTCTCTTCCATGACGGTTCATTTCATTTTCTGATGGCTGTTCGTTTCACCTTCCCTGACTGTTCGTCTCACCTTCCCTTGTATGCGTGTGCTTTGGTTTCCATTTTGTGGCCTTCGCTGTTTTTTCTCAACATGGGCTTGTGTCCGTTTCCATCCATGTGTAACGACCATCTTAAATGATCTCAAATCATTAAATATTCCCTATGTAATGCTTTGTCGTATTATTCATTGGATTTTGTCCTTATGTCCACGTCACTGTGTAGGTCCGTTACCTTGGCAAAAATGGAACATGTCGCGATATCGCGACACTTTTGCCTCCTTGCTCTCTTTTGTTGCTTTTAGCCACGAAAATGTAACATGTCGCGATATCGCGACACCTTTGCCTCCTTGCTCACTTTTGTTGCTTTTAGCCACAAAAATGGAACATGTCACGATATCGCGACACTTTTCTTTCTAGTTCTTTCTTTTCTCATTTGGTCACAAAAATGCAACATGTCGCGATATCGCGACACTTTTTCTTTCTTCCCTCTCTCTTTGCTTTGAATCGCGAAAACACATGTCGTGATATCGCGACACTTTTTTTTGTACGACCATGAAAACGCAACATGTCGCGATATCGTGACACTTTTATTTTATGTTCTTTCTTTTCTCATATGGTCACGAAAATGCAACATGTCACGATATCGTGAAACTTTTTTTCTTCCCTCTCTCTTTTCTTTGAATCACAAAAATGCAACATGTCACGATATCGCGACACTTTTTCCTGTACGACCGTGAAAATGTAACATGTCGTGATATCGCGACACTTTTCTTTTCTTGTTATTTCTTGTCTTGTTTGGTCATGAAAATGCAACATGTCGCGATATAGTGACACTTTTTCTTTCTAGCTCTTTCTCTTTGCTTTGAATCGCGAAAATGCAACATGTCGCGATATCGTGACACTTTTTCTTTCTAGCTCTTTCTCTTTGCTTTGAATCGCGAAAATGCAACATGTCGCGATATCGTAACACTTTTTATCTTCTGACCGTGACCAAGCAACATGTCACGATATCGCGACACTTTTTCTCTTTTGGCCGTGAAAATGCAACATGTCGCGATATCGTGACACTTTTTCTCTTTTGGCCATGATGGTGCAACATGTCGCGATATCGCGACACCTTTTCTCCTTTGGCCGTGAAACTGCAACATGTCACGATATCACGACACTTTTTCTATTTTGGTCGCGACGGTGCAACATGTCACGATATCACGACACTTTTTCTCTTTTGGTCGTGAAACTGCAACATGTCGCGATATCGCGACACTTTTTCTATTTTGGCCGTGAAACTGCAACATGTCGCGATATTGCGACACTTTTTCTCCTTGTGGTATTTTGATTTTTTGTCTTGATATTTAGCCTATGGGCCACTTCAGTCTTCTTGGAACACATGCAAAAAAAGTGTGTCCCCAATTTTGGGGTACATTGTGGAGTAGCCACAACAAGACTCAAACACCCTAGTTGACTGATCAAAATTTGTATACTGACCAAACTAGACTTCTAAAACATAAGGTTTTCACTAGGATAGACCCTAACTATTCATTATACCTGTGTGTGCAAATGAATATATTAAGATAAAACATAAGCATATCCCGATGTCAGGTGGGATTCTTTCAGCCCATTGCTAATATAGGGGGTCCACAAATGTTTATCCAATCCTAGGTTTAGATTTTAGTTGGGCTAGACCACTAGGTGATACATGACACCTAAAGCTAACTCTTTCACATTCAAACATTGGTATGTACATAAGCGAGGTTCTAATGCATCAGACATATCGTCATGCGTAAGGTACAATAGTGCTAAAAATTCCATGGATTCAAGTTCACTCCCTTCTTTTCTTCAATTTTTTGAGATACTTGCTCATATAAAGTGATAAAAATCACTGTTTATGTTTGTACTTTAGTGATAACAATCACTATTTATTTTGTACTTTATTTTTTCTTGAGAAAGGGATTTGATACTAATTTTATTTCCTTTGTAAAATTTTGTATTCATTTGACTTGCCTTTATGGCATTTACATTTGATAATTTTCTTCATAAACTTCCTTTGGGGATTTTACTTTTGGGAAACTATTTCTGGTATATCGATTGAGGATATCGATCTTATGATATCAATATGGAATATCAATCCGGGAATTCAATCTATGATATCGATCTAGGGTATCAATATTGGCTATTTATGTGGGATATCACTCTAGGATATTACTTATTTTAACATAAGAAAGGGATTCTGGGTAGGGAAAAAACTTGTCCTTTTGCCAATTACCAACATTTCCCATACCGTCTGCATAGGGGGATAAGCAAGAATAACTCTTTTCACCTCAGTATAACTGGTCCTGCTTCGTGGCTTCCATCTTCCCCTAGTCCTTATTAGGGTTGTTTAATTTGTTGATTAGTGATAGAATTCTGATATGCTAAGAGATATACTAGCTAGACCTCAACTACAAAAGTAAAGCAAGCTTTATATCAACTCTTGAGAAGACCTCTAGGTATGGTTGAATGATCAAAAAACCCTAGTATATTCCTCATAGAAATATTATGGGTTGTGTTGAAAAACACAATTACTCGCATGAATGATGGATTATGATAAATGCAAAGATGCATGATTGAAACACAAACGTTGCATCATTTGTAAGACTGACAAATACAATCCATCCTACTATGGAATGCAACAGATAAAAAATGCCTATATGCAATGCAATGATGAAATGAATGCATGTGTATATGAAAATGCATAAGGTAAATGAAAATGTTTTTGGATTTTATGCTTTACCAATTTTTTTTGGATTTTATTGATTTTTTTAATTTTTATGGATTTTGAGCCTTTATATTTGACCAAATTGTGAGTACATGCCCTTGGAGCATTTGGGAGTGACCAAACAGTTTTAAGAACCCTTGGAGCCTTTTTGGATTGATCAAAGAGCTAACAAACACCTTTGGAGCCTTTAAATTGACCAAGCAATTTTTCAAAAAATCCTTGGGGCTTTTAGGTTGACCAAAGGGATTATGAATATCTTTGGAGCTTTTAGGGATGACCAAGTGGTTCTTAGGAATCCTTGGAGCCTTTTAGGATTTATCGAGCAATTTTAAGCAAATTATCAAAGCCTTTTGGGGTTGATTGAGAGATTTTAAGCAAACCCTTGGGGCCCTTAATTGACATGACCAAGCGGTTTTAGGAACCCTTGGAGCCTTTTAGGGAGGGTGTGCTACCCCATGTACCCCAAACATGCATGCTATCCATTGAAATGTAATCAGCTTGTTTAGGAAGAGTGATAGAAATCAACTCTCCCAAATGAGGAACGAACCTCAACAGAGTGCCTATGTCTCGATAGGGTTTAATGAGTGAACCATCCTCATGGATTGCATCTTGTTCTACTAGGTCTTGGACCACATGGATAAACATCTACATCACCGATGTAGCTCCCATACCCAAGATCTGGCTCTATCAATATGAACACAAATGGATCCTATCTATGCCTGCTACGGATAATTGGGTCCTCTCTATGCACTGATTGCAAGATTAGATCATTCGGCTCGATGAGCTCCTTGTACATAGGTGGTTCAGGAAACACCATGTGATAGATCACATTGAAGTTTGGTGGTCTTCCTTTAAGGTGAGGATTGAGATTGATCTCTCTATGCATGTCCTCAGTTGTATACGACGCATTGTGATAGCATAGGTAGGGAGGTCCTAGGTAGGCTCTCTCTGTCTTGTCTTCTTCATTGCTATCATAGTATAATCCTTCATTTACCCCCATTGGAATGGGATATTCTAGGAAATGTGGCCCCATATAGGCCATTTCCTAATAACTATCGTCGTTGTCCAGTAAAATCAAATATAAGCATCGTAAATGCGATACTACCTCGTAAACCAAAATTATCGGGTGAGGGCTCACTGTACACCAAGATGTTCTCATGATACATCTTGGGTGGTGCTATGGTGATGTAAGAAACCATCTAACTATCCCTCTAGAACATAGAAATATTAGGGTGATATGGGTTAAAATCCACATCATCCCCTAGACTAAGGTACATGCAATCTAACGATGCTGCAAGCAAATCATCCTGTCCTCGTATTTGCAACCCTAGCCTGAACCTATCAGTTGTCAGTTGATAATGTGGCTCAAGTAGAGTCCTGTCCTTGCTCAAAAACACCAAGGCCATACCCATGCCAATGATATAATTCAAAAATGCACATGGAATATTTAGGGTTGGATAGGTAACAAACATTTACTACAAACTGTTTGCCATCATATTCATCCATGGGTGTTTGAGTAGGAAGCTGATACAACCCAACATAGATGAAATTTATTTGATGGCTCTCCCAATGAAACTACTGATCCAATAAAAAAATGATGAGGATGCGACTGATCCATCTCTTGTGCAGTCTCTAGAATTGGTCCAAAGGTGACATTATGCACAATATATTCACCTAACCTTATGTTGGCTAGATGAACAGTCACCCATGGTGCAGATAATCCTTATAACGATGCAGACAAGGTAGGTTGAGGTACCTCCTCAGCTTTGTCCTAGGCTTCTTCCACTTCCATAGGAGTGGGAGCCTCTTTGGTGACTAATTCGAGAACCTAATTCTTTTCCTTTTTGCCCATTTTCAACTTTAACTTTCTTTTGTCCTGAAGCATTGCTGATGTAGTCGATTTCAAAGATGTTGTAATGTGCTTGGATTTGAGCGATATAATGTCGATGGTTGAGCATATACTTTTTGTTTACCTCTTATATTCTTAACTAATGATGATGGTCGGATGTCCAGGCACATTGATGGGAGTATGAAAGCCCCTAGCAAATCAACTAGGTTCACAAATTTGAAGGGCTCCTCATCTGACGGTACCATGTGAACCTGTCCCTCATGAATGTATTTTACACATTGATGTAGTATGGAGGGAACACAATGAATTTCTCAAATCCAAGACCTTCCAAGAAGGATGTTATATTGCATCATGCCTTCAATCATGTGACACATCATAGGTATGGTCTTTAGGCCCACCCGAATAGGTAGGACAATTGTGCCAACCATCAAGCATAATACATCATTAAATACTCTTAATGTAAATATGATGGGCATAATATGTGACTTGGGCAAATTTAAAGGACTTAATGCCTTGGTCGTTATAATATTTATCGATGAACTAGTGTTGATCAAGACCCTCTTGAATGGCATGTGATTAACACACATGATGATATGTAATGATGGGTCAACTGTATTTGCAGGAACCGTCTTGATTTCATGATCATAGAATTGGATCATAGATTCCTGTCACTGCTGTACATGTCCCACAAAATTAGTGAATGCTTGAGCATCCTAGGACTGTACTTCAATGGACCTCAAAATATCCATGAGAGTCTCCCTGCGCTTAGGGGATTGTTGTATCAGCTCATAAATAGATAACTTTGTAGGAGTTATCTGTAGGCTTTGAACCAACGTACTTTGTATGGTCACCATCGGTCTAGCTGGTGGGCCTGGGATATTCTAAACTGGTCGTTGATTTGGTGTAGCTTGTATCCTGATGGGAGTGTGAGGTTTATTTGGCTGATCATACCTCCCATATCTGGTAACAACATTAACCATACCTAAAAACCCCTGGGTATGTGGTTCAATGCACACTTGGTTGACCTGGCCAACATTATTGTGTGACGCCTCATGGTTTGGCAATGGATTTTTATAAATCCCCATATTTTGGTTGTTAGACGCCAATGGATTATTCAACACTATAAGCTCATCTTTATCAATCATATTATGCACAATATGTTTGAAGGACCAACACACTTCGATGTTATGGCCTTTCATGCCATGGAAGATGTAAAATATATCATCCTGATACCCCTTAGGCTTGGGCTGGTTAGGATCGACTAGCTTAAACTCAGGCAACCTGATTGCCTTAGCCTCACATAATTGATGGAATATCAAGGTCAATGATTCTATCAAAGGCATGAATTGGCAAGGCAGGCATTGTTCCTTATTTTTTCCCTTGTAATTATTCTTGCACTTCTCATATTGCACAAGAGGATGTTGGGCCTTATAGTTCTGCTTTTGTTACCCCTTATCCTCTCTTTGGAGGTTTATCCTCACCTGATTGACATGGGTCTGCTTGCCCTAATGTTTCGTGGAGCTCTTCTTGTGCCCTTCATTCCTATTCTTGAGGTTTAAGTTATCCTCTTACAACTTGATATCCTCAATTACTTTGGTTTACACCAAGGCTTCCTTGAATTTTTAGTACTACTACAGTTGCAACAATAATGAGATGTGCTTGGCACAACTCTTCATGAATATCTGGGATAGTTCTATAGCATGAATGATGAATACCAACTTTACCATTAACCTCCTCCACATATTTTCATATTCTAGGACTATCTCATCATCACGCCGAGCTAGCATAGCCAAATCAGAAAGGTTAGCTTGCTTCCTGATGCCAAAAGAAAAGCGTTCTAGAAAGGCGTTAGCCAGTTGCTCAAAACTAGTGATACTATGCTTCTTTAGCTGATTAAACCACTCTCGGGCCGAGCCTGAGAGGGTTGTGATGAATGTGCACAAAAGCAAGGTATTGCTTGCAATATGGAAGCATACATCCAAAAATCTTGTGACATGCTCTTGCCCATATTCGTCACATTTGAATTTAATTATCCTAGGCATGAAAAAATGCTCAGGATATGCTAGAGTAGGCACCGATGGGTCCAAAGGCTCATTATGAATCTTGCTCAATGTTGAATTTTGAAAAGTTGTGCCTTGCCTCTTAATTTATTTCACTTTCTTTGCTAAGGCCTTATAGGCCTGCGAGGATAGAAAGTCCTCCTCCCTAAGTTAACGTGAGGGTGGTCTTGGAGGTACATTCTTCCTCTATCAAGGTGGAGGATGTTGCTCTTCCTCCTCCTCAATGTGGGAGCTTTCACGATATCCATGATCAACTCTGTCTCCCTCTTCTTCCTCATATTTTATTTGCCTCTGATATTTGAATGGTGGTGGCCATTCTATTTTTTAGGCACTAACATGAGTGTGAGCGTCTCTGCGCTCCTGATGCGCATTGGCTTGTGAAAAAGCCCTCCTATGAATGCGCTCTCCGTGCTCAACATGAGTGAATAAACGAGCCCTGGTTAGCCTATCCTTTTGTTCCACACACTCCTTTTGGGTAAGGATGCATTTATCATGCATATGCTGCTCATATAATCTTTGTCTAATGAGCCTTTGTGACTGAATATTCTCATCTTCAATACACTGCCTCTCTGCATGGGCATCCTTTAATTGATCTTGAAGGAGATGTCATCTTTGCTCGGATACTAGTCTATGCAATATATCAATGTGATTAGCCATAATATTCCTCTAGTATGTGTGTTCCATGCAAGAAACCTTATGGGTTGTGTACCCATCTGGCAGATTCACCATGCTTTTGCCTTTGTCCATAAAGATGACATTGGCATCACGCTAAATCCTATGCTATGTGCCACCATATGCGGATTGTGGATGCAAACCATGAGAGTGATTGGAAGACTCTCCATGTTCTCTGGTATCCCTAATAATGCTTTCGCTACACTCACTCAGAGCATGAGTGGGCAGAGTTGAAGGCTTGTAGGCTAACTGCTTGAGGATGCCACCTAAACCATCCAACTATCTGTATCACCATGGCTCATGCGGTGTACCATTGGCTCCCACATTGGATATGTCGATAGTGATCTTGCAAGGTTCACTACGCATGGGAGTATGAATAGACCTATGCTCGAAAGTGAGCCTATCATTATGCCCATGAATGGGTGGATCTCGATCCCTTCTATACTCTAAATTTAGAGGTATGGAACCTCCTATAGACTTAGTACATAGGGGTAACAACTTGGCACCCTATATGACATCCTCATCGACTGATCCCATGGATGCATGTGTGCTGTGATATTGATAATGGCCTCTGAGTGGAGCACCCTCATGTTGAGAGGCTCCATGATCTATCCTACATATCGAAGAGTGTACAGAATCTCCTCTATCGGGGGTATGTTCAATGGTGTCCCCCCATGTCAAATTGCTTCCTTTGATGCTCATCGAACGATGTTTGGGAAGCACATGTGGATGAGGGTTCGACACATTTTGTTGTGAATTTGGTGGGGCTTGGTCATTGGCATCAAGATTAAGCCTCTTTCGACCTCCTCGCATCTCCACCATGGTGCACCTAGTGTCTAGATTTATCTTTTATTATGCAAACAAGGTATACAATGGTGATTATCTCTTTTACAATTTAAAATGAGCCCTAAACTGTTTGATGTGTTTTCAATTTTTTGTATCAGTATTAGAAACTCTTATCATGTTTAAAATCTTGTTGTATGATAATCTCAGTTTAATTGGCTTTCACCTGTATACTTGCAGCTCAAAAACTTGGCTATGAACTCCAAGTTGTGTAATCCAACCTATAATTTGTGGTAATGAAGCCCACACATGGTTAGGGAGCAAAGGTCTTCCCAGATCCTCACCCATTTTCCCCCAGTCAGGGTTATATCATTCAAAGAGAATACATGCAAATTTTCCAAGGTACGAAAGGTTCTCGAATCCGATATTGGTCTAGTATCCAAGAGTATGTAGGATTTGGGCCAACGGATGGAAATCACCTCCACCATAGTTGAAACCCTACTAGTGGTTGGATGTCACTTCCAACTCACTAGAGTTTAATTGAAATGTGGTGTGTGTGGTTCTTTTTAGATTGCATAAAAGGAAATATGCATAATACAACACTCACTGATCATTTCCTACATGATATGCATAAAAAGAACATTTGATATTCAAAAAACATGTACGCTACATCCTACATGACCTTTTGACAATGCAAGTTTACGATGACTAATGGCCTTTGATTAGGCCTCAAGCATGCAAAACCACCACATAAAATATTCTAGCATGCTGGAGTCTAGGGCGGACTGCACTCAGAGGTCCATTGTTCCTAGCAGAACCTAACTAAAGCATAATAAAATAAAATCCTAGGACCTAATTCATTTTCATTTTTTATTTAAGGTGTCCTAATTAAATTCCATTTTATGCATTTTGGAAAAACATAGAGTCAAAATACAGAGACATAGAGTGTCATAAGGGCCTACCTTAGGTCCTCATCTGATCTAGCTTTGAACTCTTGCTGTCTACTATATCAAATGCTAACCACAGCTCTGATGTGCAGTTGCCACTATAGACCGCACCTATCAGTCATGGGCCAACTTTTTGATGACAAATGTCAATCGAGGTGAGAACCTATCATGAAAAATTGAACAACAGTCAGTAAAACATGGCAATATTTATGGAGTTCCATCGTGATCACATTTTGACCTATCCAAAAAGAATGCACCTATCTAATATATCAATCAGAATCAACATAAAAGCATAAAATGATAAACAAGATTGCATATAACAATAAAATGGATGTTTATTTTATTGATATTGGAAACAAATCTTGGCTACAATCATGCCCCTCTTAGGGTCACCCAAATCTTGATATAATTGATACAATTTGAAAGCCCCCAATGGGGTAGGCACAATACTAAGGCTCTCTAAATAGTCACAAACTGCTCTAGGGTGGAGTTGACCCTCTTCTTCACATTGAGGAAGGAATTAGATGATTGAATCTCCTTCAAATTTGTTTCCTGCAGTCAAGAAACAACATACAACTTGTTAAAAGAAAAGGTAGCCTCTCTTGATGAGGCCTTAAAAGGATATTTGCACAAAAGATGACATGATTAGCAATAATCAAGAAAACGCAAGAAAGATGCTAAAGCTATGCAAAACATATAAATATGGCTATAAAACAAATAAACTAAAGCATATCTAACTATTTAATGGCTTGATTGTGAAATTAGAAGCATGGAAGCATGGAAAAGATGCATTATATCTAAACTACAACAATGAAAGGAACTTGCAATTAACACCTAATCCATCTACTAAATGTCTCTAGAATGCTAATTGAATCAACAAAAAGGCTAATCTATCCTAACTAAATAAACTACAAAAGGAAGAACAAGGGGATTCATAGCCATTTGCTCACTACGGGTCTGAGATGTGGTCAACACTATAGACCACGACTGACAACCACAATGGAGCTCTAAGTAGTTTTGCCCTCAGAATTAGGGCTTCCTCTCCGATCCTCCTTGCCAAATTGATGGTCAAGGGTCACCTCTATGTCCTCTAGAAGGTTTAGCAGTTGAATTATCTGAATTAGGCACTGATTGCATGAATTTGCATTTCTTGGCTCTCCTAAGCTCCTAGGGCTTTCATATCAATTTGATCTTCAATTGGGTAGCAAATTTATCCCTCTCAATGTATGCAAGTGAGTATGCAATTCGATAGGGCTTCACTACTCAATTGATCACACTTCATCCAAACTTATCCTAAATTTGGAGGGGGATATTATAGCACTTGCCAAGGGATACGGGTGGCTTCCTCATGAAGCCAAGATCAAGATTGAGCATTTGAGTCAGTTGGATGGAAGGTTCTGGATCCTTCTTCACTCAAACCGCTCCAATCTGCAACTAATTGGCCATTGCATCCAACTTTTGGGATCGAATGAAGGCCAACTGAACTTCAATCCTGACCATAGGTGTCATCCATGACCAGCACTGCTAACTGTGGGTGGTAGCTGTGGTCCCCAATTGGCATATTAGGGGCCGTGACTATCAGCTATGGCTAGAATTTATTAGGCAAAATATGCCCAATTGAGTGGTAAGAACCACTGCTATACCTTGGATCTATCCAAAGGTCATCCATATGGTCTTCTAGAATGTCCCATATGAGTAGTCACCTCGACATGACACATTTTATGTGTCTACAAATTGTTACTTAGAAATATATCACAAATATGGGGAAGAAAAATATGCAATTTAAGGGATAACTGCAAGGGTGTAGTTAAATTAGACTAAGGTATTACACCTGATGGATCCAACATAGACTAACTTATGGTTGGGAGAAGTAATTGGTATCATCCTCTTTAAAGATTGAGAAGGGATAATCCTAACGAGAATGTCAAGAAGTATGCATTCATGGAGAATGCCATAAATTTGGGGAGACCTTTTAAATGTGTTCTCTATACTGTAGAGGTATATGAGGTGAACCCCAGTTACCTATGGGATCTTGGCCTGATCTTTTGTCCACTCAAGTGGTGTTTATAGCATGTTAGACTCAAAATGTGGGTATGTCTAATCATTTAAAGTATTCCATGGATACTTCTGAGAACCTTATTAAGTATAAAAAAAAATGTCTCTCTCGAGTTAGTTAGATTTTAGGGTTGTTACAGGTGGTGGCTCAAAATTCCCAATATACAAATGGAGTATAAACAAATGCTTAGCTTCCTTGATTGATTTAGTCATAAAATTTAATGGTGTTTATATAGTAAAACTTATTTTCCCTAGAAGTATGGATAGCAAATCCTATAAGGAAAAGGTTCTATTGTGATCTTCAAATGTCATAACTAGGGTAGTCATATCTTGTGGGGAGCGACACAATAGGGATGTAGTTGAGAACACAAGGTTTGGCTCAATCAGGGGCCTCCGATATTTTTTTACAAGGTCAGCTCCTTGTTAATATTTGATCTTTCATGCACACTTGAAATCAATAGGGAAAAGGGAAGAGGGAAAAAAAGAAAAAAATCTCAACAAAATAAAAATGTGGTGATGAACCAAAAGATCCTTTTAAATATTCCTACAAAAATAGGCCTGAAAACTATGTACCAGCTATGAATAATTCCTCTCCTGAATATAGTTAATCACAAATGAGATTCATCAACATAGGTATACATAAAGTGGTGGGTCCTACAAAATATCCATATGTGGCTATTCCAAAAATAGATGCAAGCCCCTCACATACATGTACCTCAATAAAACCCAAAGCACGATAAAAAATAATAGACACACATACACATAATGAAAGGTGTGGAAATGGAAAAAAAAAAACACGCATCAACTACAAGAGGTAAGGTTGACGTGAATGAGGGTTTGATGAGGAAAGCTACTTTGCTGGAATTTTTTTGAGACCTATCTAGTGGGCTCTGCGAGGATGGCAGCAGTTTCTGGAGGAGGTATGAACAACTGGAGGAATGTAGTGATGGCATCAGGTCCGTCACAGAGCGTGCATGCTAGGGCTGGTATTTCTTTTAAAAATTATTGGAAGGAACAGGATTTCCCATTGCATGCCAGGAATTGCTTGTTAAAGAACAATGGATGTTTGGAACGATGTGAAGCCAGGCCGGTTCTAGTGGTTCAACTAGACTCGATGGCAGAAGATGTGGAGTATTTAACCAAACATGCACTTATTGGTAAATTTATGGGCATCCGAATTTATCTTCCCTTTGTGGAGGCTTGGGTTAGGAAGACTTGGAACCCTGAAGGTGATGTGGAGGTGATGCTGAGTGCAAACAACTATTTTATGGTGGTTTTTTCTTGTCTTGTGGATCGTAACAAAGCATTTGAAGGAGGTCCCTATTTACGTAACCAAGCGGGACTCTTTCTTAAACCCTGGCATGTGGGTTTCAACCCATCAGAGGAGCGGCCGTCATGGGTTCCGGTGTGGGTTCGGCTTCCGTGGCTCCCATTGGAATTTTGGAGAAATGACATCTTGCATATGATTGCCCTTCTACTTGGGAAGCCGGTTGGGCCGTCACGATAGACGCTGGATAAAAAGGTAATCTCTGTTGCCCGTATCTGTGTTGAAATTGATTTAAACAATCCTATTCTAGATTCTATTGAAATACAGTTCGGATCAACCAAATGGGTTCAAAAACTTGACTATGAAGCTCTCCCATTTCGTTTTTGGATTTGCCATGAATATGGCCACTTACAAAGAAAATGCCCTAAGTTTGTCCTGCCTGTGGCTTCAAATCCTAGGCCCTCTCGAGTTGTATAAAATATGGATAAAGGAAAAGCCCCGATAAAGGAGGGGGATCAGGATAAGGAAGGCTTTGTTATGGTAAAACCTTGAAACAAAGGAAGAAAGGCAAAAAGAGACATTAAGGATAACCAGCCAGATGCTCAGCTCAACCATTTTGAAATTCTAAAGAATCTTGATCAGTGTGGGGAGATACCTGAAACATCGCTACCCGTTATAGATATAACAGGACCAAATCAGTTGTCTCTTCATGAGGTGGAACCAAGGGAACCAGATATAGGGGGTTTAAATGAAGAACAGAGGGCTTTGGTTTCAAGTATAGGTGATATGGTTGGCCCTGGCCTTGGAAGTGAAGTTATCTTAGAAAATGACATAGATTTAGACATGCCCTCTCCTACCCAGGCACTGATGTAGTCATCCATGGACTGTAAAACTCCTACAATGCTGGGATTGCAGCATAAAATAATTAAAAAAAATGCTTCAAATAAGAATATGAAGGTGGGTCGAAAGAAATACCAGGATAAAATTAAGTTAATGGGGGAGACTTTGGTAGAGTCAAGTTTGGTGAGAACATTGGACTCCCATTTTTATAACCCCCAAAAATGATTGTACTTTCATGGAATGTAAGGGGGTTGAACAGCATCCCCAGAACAAAAAGTCGTTCGTGATTTGATTCGTGTTCATTCTCTGGATGTGGTTTTTATTCAGGAGACTAAATTAGCTATTGATAGTTTGTTCAATATTGCTCCCAAGTTGTGGAAAAAGGGGCAATGTCGGTGTATTGGTGCATGTGGATATCTTTGGTGGCCTTTCTTGTTTATGGGATCCAGTTAAGATCTCTCCTCTTACCTGGATTTCCAGCAGGTGGTCTATTTCGATGATCGGGCATGATAATGAATCTGGTGAGACCATCCTACTTACAAACGTGTATGCTCCTATTTATTACAATGGTAAAGTGAATTTATGGGAGCACATTGGATTTGTGAGAAGTCTGGCTCCACTGTACCCATGGATTTTTGCTGGAGACTTCAATTCTATCACTTGTCTGGAGGAAAAACGTGGTGGGATTGATCGTCTTGAGCCTTTTTCTTCTGTATTAAATGCTCATATCCGGGCCTTGAACTTTGTTGACATAAAGCCGGATAATGGGATATTTACCTGGCATAATAGAAGATGTGGGGAATATTCCATTTTAGAGAGACTGGATAGGTTTCTGATCTCTAGTTTTTGGATTGGCAATAATAGAAGCGCTAGTTCTGTGATTCTGGAGGGTAGAGGATCTGATCATTGGCCTATAAAACTCTCTGCTCTGGATTTAGGGCTAAAAAAGAATCCCTCATTTAAGTTTCAACTTATGTGGCTATGAGATCCTAAGCTTCACAATTTCATGCGAGGCTGGTGGACTAATGGCAAACCTCCTCATGGCATTGCTATGTACTCCTTTATGAAGCGGCTTCAATTTGTTAAGCATAAATTGAAGAGATGGAATAGACTAAATTTTGGGAACCTTTCCTTAGCTAAGTTGGTAGCTCTTAGGAGGGTGGAAGAAGCCTCAAGGAAGATTGGAGATCAGGGACTCACAAAGGAGCTTCTTGTTGAGGAATCTGAAGCTGTAAAAGACCTTGCTGAATGGGAACTGAGGGAAGAAATTTTTTGGAAACAAAAAGCTCAAGTAGATTGGCTTCAAGAAGGGGATAGGAACACAACCTTCTTGCATAACTCTGTTAAGGCTTATCGTAATGGTAACCTGATTACCTCTCTTGTTAATTCTCAGGGTGCCTTGCTTTCTTCTTTCAGGGATATTTCAGAAGAGACTAAGAGGTATTTTTCCTCTCTCTTCAAGGAGGATGCCCTCTCAGATGATGAGGAAGAAAAAATTATTCTAAACTGTATTCTCTCGATTGTTTCTAGAGAGATGAATGAGCACTTGATGGATCCAATTTCCCTTGAGGAGCTGAAAAGTGTTGTATTCAAGATGAAAAAGGGGAAAGCCCGGGTCCGGATGGATTCCCGATTGAGTTTTATCAAGAGTTTTGGGAGTTAATCAAATTTGACCTTTTGGAAGTGGTCCGTGAGTCCCAAAAGAATAAACAGATGCTAAGGGCCCTAAATGATACCTTTGTGGTGCTTATTCCCAAGAAAGAGGGAGCGAATTCCTTGGATATGTTCAGGCCTATTGCTCTCTATAATGTTGTATATAAGATCATCACAAAAATTATTGCTGAGAGGCTGAAGATATGGTTGAGAAAAATCATCTCTGAGGAGCAAGGTGGGTTTGTTGCTGGCCGAAAAATCATGGATGGGGTTGTTATTGCTACAGAAGCTATTCACTCAATGGAAACTTCTAAGAAGAAAACTATGTTCATTAAGTTGGACATGGCAAAAGCCTATGACAGAGTTAGATGGTCCTTTCTTCAAAAAGTTCTTGCTACTTTTGGCTTTGAGGAGGAATGGATTAGATGGGTGATGAGTTGTATTTCTTCTTCCTCATTCTCTGTTCTTGTTAATAACGAGACTACGGAGCTATTTGAGGCCTCAAGGGGATTGAGGAAAGGAGATCCTCTATCTCCTTATTTGTTTATCATTATGGTAGAAGGGTTGGGCAGATTACTCAAGTATCAGGTCAGGCATGGTCTCATTCAGGGGTGGAAGTGGGATAACAGTTTGCCACCTCTTTCCCACCTTCAATTTGTTGATGATACTTGCTTTGTTGGGAGTTGCTACTATCAAGGAAGGCTGGAAACATTAGACGAGTACCTTGACATATATCTTGGTGCTTACGGACGAGGTGATTAATGAGGACAAGTCCTTTATTTTCTTCTTCAATACCCCCCCTCTTATTCAAGCCAGGATTGCTCGCATTCTAAGATTCCGAGTCGGGACTCCCCCCTTCATTTATCTTGGGATCCCGATTTCATCTCATCCTCTGCCTAGATCTTCTTGGTAGTATATACTTGATAAGTTTAGAAGGAAGGTAAATCACTGGACTATCAGATGGTTATCCTTTGCAGGTAGAGTATTGCTTTTAAAATCCGTTATTCAAGCTTTACCCATTTATAGATGTTTTGTGCAAAAAACTCCTCGTTTCATCAAGGACATGGATGCTCTGTCAAAATAGTTTTTGTGGTCTGGCAAACTTGATCAATCTAAATGGAGTTTGGTTAGATGAGATTCCATTTGTAGGCCAGTTCAAGAGGGAGGCCTTGGGTTGCGACAGGCAACTCTTTCTGGGCAGGCTTTGGCTGCAAAAATTTATTGGAGATGGTGTACCTCTCAAGATCATATTTGGGCTAAAATATTATCTTATAAATACTTGAGAGGTATTTCTGAGGCAGATATCCCTAGAGCCAGTTTGGTTGGGAAAGGTTCTATTATCTGGGACACTCTAAAAGAGGAGCTAATCTAATTAAGCGGGGTTTGTTCTGGATTTGCAATCGGGGATCAGATGTTCTTTTTTGGGAGGATTCTTGGGATGGCCACCCTCCTATCTTGACTCAATATCCCAGGTTACATTCCCTAAGCATTTTTTTCTTGGAAGCAGGTTGGTCTCATGTGGAGGACTTTAAAAAAATCTAGTATTTTGGAAATATGGAGATGTACAAATGGAAAGATCCACAGGAATGGCCCCAAGGGGGATTGGCCGAGGATAGAGAGGTGCTTGCTCTTATTCTTGTAGGGAGGTACTGTTCTTCATTGAGGGATAAAGACATTCTGGCTTGGAACCCTAATCCCAAGGGAACCTACTCTGTAGTCTATGGTTATCAAGTTCTTGATAAGCAAAAGTTCGGGAGTCTCCCTATCACATGGTGGAAAAAGGTGTGGAATAGATTTGCTTGGCCGAAATGTAACTTTTTCTCTCGGTTGGTAGCTCGTAATAAATGCCTCACTTGGGATAACTTGAGGAAGAGGGGATTTCAAGGTCCCTCTTTATGTGTCCTTTATGGTAAGAATGAGGATGACTCTTCTCATTTATTTTTCCAATGCTCCCTTGCCAGAGACATTTGGAACTGTTGGTGGAGTGCCTGGAACCATACTTGTTTTCATGTGCTCTCCCTAGTGGAGTTTTGGAGTAGTCTGGGTAGACCTCCAGCCAAGGCCCCCTTCCTCTAAGTGGCTTGGAATTTGGGCCCTTATTGCATCATCTGGCAGATTTGGCTCGAACGAAACCGATGCATTTTTGAGGGAAGTCATTTGGCTATTCAACAGATCTGGAAAAGGATCCTATGTATGGTTCAAGAAACTATCCATAGTAAATGTGATGTGGACCCTCATTTGGACTCTAGGGAGGAGAAGGTACGACAGGCCCTTGGTTTATTTGGGGTTGGTGTGAATTCTTCTAGCCCTAGTAGGATTCCTCAGCTTAGCAAGAAGGTTAGGAGAGAGGGTAGATGGAGACTGCCCCCTAGAGGAGTTTTAAAAATTAATACTGATGGGTCGTCCAGGGGAAATATTGGACATGCTTGAATTGGTGGTGTTGGGCGAAATTCTGCTGGTGTGGTCAGTTTTTTCTTTTCCATTTATAAAGGTGTTCACTCCAAAAATCTTATGGAAGCTCTGGCGATACTTGAGGCCTTGCAAAGGGGGTTTTATCTTGGTTGGCGCAGGATTCTTTGTGAGTCTGACTCTCAAATTTTGGTTAATATTTTAAACAGCAAAAGAGTGGAGGATGTTAATTGGCAGTTGGCCTCTGTGACCATTCAGATTCTCAAAATGAGTGAAGAGTTCGAATTTATATCCTTTGTGCACATTCCAAGGGAATGGAATGGGGTTGCTGATTACCTGGCCAAAAGGGCTTCTAAGCTATTGGATACTCAGAGTATTGATAATTAGGAGAGTCTCTCGTCTAGGGATTCTCAACACCTATGGGAGTTGATCCATAAGGATGTTCAGACTTAATGTGGTTTGTTTTTTTGGTTTTCTTTGGGAGTTGACCTTGTCTGGTGATTTAGCCTGTCTTGTTGCTTATTTGAGTCCTGGGTGGGGGCTCAGTTGTACTTTGTAATCCAGACTTTTTATCAATAAATTTTTACCCCTTTATTTAAAAAAAAGAAGAAGAAGGTGTGGACATGGAAAATTGACCCATCATTTGAGTCATTTTCCCTTAGGATCCCCAAGGAATCCCTAAAAATATCTAGGAGCAAGTTTGGGATTTCTTATCCCATTTGTTTTGCTTTTTCCCTTAGCTTTGTCAAAATCACGGTCATCTAAGACAAGGCACAAATTTGACAAAATTTAGATTTTTCTCAAAAAGCCCCAAATTTTCGGTCGTCCATGGTGTTGGCTCTTGGACAAGGTTGTTTTTTTTACCACCTAAACTCCCTCCAAAACTCCTATAAATAAGAGGATTGGACTCCCATTTGAGAAGAGATATTTCTAATATATTGATGCTAAGTCAATTCTTCCAAGTGATCTAACAAGTTTTGAATGCCATTAAGTGATTTCAAGCACTCTTTCTACTTTGGATTGCTCTGCTACTAATTTGTTTTTGTGATTAGCTATTTTTGGTGAACAAGTGTGAGAGCTTTGAGTAGGGGTCTACCATTTTGGTTGTTTCCTTCATCCTTTTGTTGCTCTTTCGCTCTAACCACAAGTTAACTAGTTTTTCTTGTACATTATTGGTTTACTAGATCATTAATATTCCATTTAGAATTGCAATTTAGGATTAGTATATTAGTTAAATGATCTATTGTGAATTCAACCCTGTACTTACAGGGCACAAATTAAATAAGGTCAAATTTGTGGTCGCCCCTTACGAGGTATGAATTCAATTCATTAAGGGCTTGGGGGTAGGTTTCGCTCCTAAATTCTAGCTCACCCCTTGCATATTTCATTTTTTTTGTGCTCTATTTATACTATTTCATGTCATTAAATTTTGTCTTGTTTGCTTTGCAAAGGTCAAAAATCACTTTTTATTTCGAATAGTTAGCTAAAAGAACCAATGGAGCTTGACTACCATGCCTCCAAGCTTAGTCATTTGGTGGTCTAATAAGACCCCCAAATATTGATCAATTTTTCCAAGGATTTTTTATATATTTTGCAGGTTTGAAGCTATTGGATATATCTGGATGCAAGTTTTAAGCTAGGATAAACCATCGAATTGAGTAAGTGTTTTGTTAGATCTTTAGACTATTTGATGGGTGTCTTTGTTCATTTCTATTTTAGATTTAGATCATAAATAAAAAGGAAAATATATATATTTTTATTTCTAGGCATAACTGAAGAAATATATAATTTTGTAGCTTAGATTAATTCTATTTATATGTTTTCTTGAATCCTTGCTATAAAGGAAAATAATTACTTATTTTTAAAATTAGGGTTTTAGTCCTCATTGAAATTAAGAATCATTCTAGGGTAGTTTTTGTTTGGTTGCATTATTTTTTTCCCTATATTATTTTTTTGTTCTTCCTAGTTTAGATCTTAGAAAGGCTGAACATAGGTGCTTGTTCAAAGAAACACATTCAAACATTTCCACCCAAAACTTGGAGCAAGTCCTCAAACCATTCTTGGTGAACCTTTAGATCCCCAAGCCCTCGAGTGTAGAGGAATCAACATACCCTCATGGTCACCTCGACTCCTAGTGGATTTAGCTAAGACTTGCATGTGGTAGGGTAGTTTCCCCCCCTCTACATCTTTGGTGAACCCCATGTGGAGGATATCCTTAGTGGCCAATCTAGGAAGCCCTTTATTAAGTCCCTTTTTGTTTTAGTTTTAAACTATAAATAAGACCATTTAATATATTTTATTAGATTAGAAAAATTAAAAACAAAAGTGTAATCAATCCTTTTGTCCTTTGTGTGTTGTGTTAGCTTTCTCCATTCCTATTTTTCTTAAAATACTATGGCCTCAAACCTTAGGAATAATAGAAAGATAATAGAGTATGAAGATAATCCTCTATGCCATGAGGATGATCAGGTTGATAAAAAGAACCCTAATCTAGAGGAAGAAGAAGAGAACATAGATATTGGTGATGAATTTTATACTATTGAAGGACCTCATGACCAATTCACCTTCAAATGATATGATAATTTCTTGATTTTTTTTAGGCCAAATAAGCAATCCTTGGAAAAGACCAGGAATGAAGACATCCACTTCGAAGAAGCTGAAACGTCTCATCATCAAACCAATTTACCTCTCAAAATTCATGTCAACCCTTTGTTTCAATATGAGCATCATGTTAATCCATTTCATAAACCTTCATATGCTACTACAATAACCACCAACATTGGAGGAATTTCACAACCTCCTCCAACTAGTAGTGCATTTCAAAATAATATTCAATTTCCTTCTCATTCTTCTAATATCAATATTACTTCTTATATTCCACCAAATGTGAATTAGATTCTATAGCAATATACTAAACAAAACAAACCCTTCCATAATCCATACCATAAAAGTTTTAATGCCACCAATATTAACCAAGTTTCCTTTCAATAGCCTACCTATACCCCACACTTAGGGAATCTAGGGGTATTACACAACAACAATCCTGATATGCAAAGTTTGAAAAGTACAGTGAAACAAATGGCATTAAGATTGGACACACTTCAAGCACAAAGTTTCACCTAAAACTATAAGGAAATATGCAATCAACCCCTATATCCCATGGTAGCCACTAGAGCCTACCCTAAACATTTTTAAATATTGGTTTTACCTATATATAAGGGAAAAAAGGACCCAATAGAACATTTAAGGATGTTTAGAACAACATTCCATGATATTATATATGATGATATGTTGTTGCTAAAAATATTTTCTAAGAGTCTTGGTGGTATGACATTGGAATGGTATTATCATCTATCACAATTCTTTGAGGAACTTTGAGGAGACAACTAAATTATTTGTTCAACAATTTTGAGTTTATGTCAAGAAAGGAGTAACCATCCAAGATTTGTTTCTCCTAAAGCAAGATAAAGATGAAAGTTTCTCAAAATTCTTGTCTCGATGGAGAAGTTTAGTTGGAAATTTAAAGTACACCTTGCCTCCTAGAGACATATTAGAGTTATTTATTGAAAAATTACAAGAACAAATATCATAAAATATGGAAACAAAAACCATTACCTCTTTTGAACAAGCAATAGATTTAGCAAGGAGAGTAGAGAAGGATCTCATTCAAAGAGGTCAAATCAATTTAAGGAAAAAATAAAGGACCACAAAAACCCAATATAAGAACATGCATGTAGTTGGTGATGGGGTAATGGATAATAGGTAAACCAAAAATGTTAGTGCCACTAGTACCTTGCAAAATTTGGTACTTAAAAAGCCTTAAAAACCCCCATAAAGAAATTTTACTAGACTCAACCAACCTATTTTGTTGGTCCTTAATCAACTTTTGGAAGCTAAGATGATTGAGTTACCTCCTATAAGGCAACCTGGCACCACAATATATTGGTATAAGCTTGGTCAACATTGTGAGTATCATAGAGTGGATGGGCACACAACGAGCTCATGTAAGAGGTTGAAACATATGGTTCAAGACTTAATAGAAGATGGCCATCTTGTTATAGATGACTACCAACCTACACCTAACCACAAAACTCTAACTAATCAACCTCCTACTCAACATATGCCCATAATTAATCAAGATATGGGAATCTTCAAAAATTCCCTACCCAATAATGGGTAAAAAACAACTAATCAATTGTCATATCATAATATGCCACCTCCCTACAATAATATGGTGGGCATGATAACATCTACTATAAGGCAACAAGCTCAAATTCAACCGACTCAATATAATAGAAGTTAAGTTCTACATCCAACAAATATTCTAGACCTTCTTTAGTTATTAAGAGCACCCAGAAAAGGAGCTTAAGTGTAGAAAAACCAACCTTAGAGTTGAAGCCACAAAAAAAAGTCTCCTTTGACATCCAATAACAATTAAGTAACACACCAACCAAGATAACCCTCTTAGAAGTTTTACAAACTTCTCCTATTCATAAGAAAGCCTTGTTGAAGCTTCTAAGTCAACAATATGTTCCACAAGATCTTCCCCCTAGAAACCTAGCTAATTCCATTGGTTCTCTTGGGATAAATCATATATATTTTTATGATGATGAGCTTCCTTCCTCAAATTTATAATGGGTTTCTCCTATTTACATCACTGGATATATTGGGAAAAATTTCATCAAGAGGATCTTGGTGGAAAATGGTTCCTCCCTCGATATATGCACTTATAATTTTTTCCAAATTTTAGATTAAAGGAGGAAGATAACCAAATCTAATGTTATCATAAAAACTTTCAACAACGAGTCCCAAGAGGCCTATGGCATTTTATCCCTTCCCCTTAGGGTAGGACCTAAGATCTTAAATAATTTATTTTATGTGGTAACTTGCCCCACATATTTTAATCTTCTTCTTGGGTGCCCTTGGGTTCATGCCATGAGGGGTGTCCCTTCTACTCTTCATCAATGTTTAAAATATGAATTCAAAAATCAGCTTATCACCATTTTGGGAAACCCTCATCCATTATGTGAGAAGCGGAATGACAATTCAATTATTTGATGAAGCATAAATAATACATTAGGGCCAAGATTAGTCCAGAGGTTGTGGAACCACCCGAGACCAATATAGGTGCAGTTGTAACAAAATAACAACTAGCCTAAATTAATCAATTCTAAAAATATAAGATCGTCAGGATTGAATTAACTAATGAAAGAAATGTTGAAATATATTCTAACATCCCCCCATATTACAATATTTTAGGAAAAATATAACTACTAGCTATACTATTATCTACCCATTATTTTGAAATACATAGAGAGCTGCAAAACAATTCAAATTTGACACATGCAAGTGCCTTAGCGAATATGTCTGCATCTTGAGCATTGGTGGAGATGTACTAAAGCTGGATTTGGTGCTTTGGTACTTCGTCTCGAATGAAGTGGCATTGTGTATCAATGTGCTTAATTTTATCATGATGCACTAGATTATTAACAAGATTCAAAACACCTATGTTGTCACAGAACAAGTGTATTGGATATTTTGATGGAAGACCCATACTTGTCAGGATGCGATGCAACCATGTCAATTGTACATAGCTTCATGTGCAACGTGATATTCTACCTATATTGATGAGATAGCAACCACCTGTTGCTTCTTGATGTGCCAAGAGATAGGACCATATCCAAGATGAAACAAATATCTTAAAGTTGATTTACGATCATCATATGATCCGACATAGTCAAAGTTCGTGTATCCCTGTAAGAAGAATTTGTTGTTCTTATATTCTAGGCCATATTCCATTATGCCATGGACATAGTGAAGAACTCACTTTGCTACTTTCCAGTGTGTAGTCTTAGGTTCCTGCATGAACCTCGAAATATAGTTAACAAATACGATATCTGGCCTAGTGTTGTTCAGATATATGAGACTCCCAATCAGCTGACGATAGAGAGTAGCATCTACCTGAGGTGATTTTTCATATCGTGATAACTGAAGTCTTGTTTCCATTGGTGTTGCCATCGGATTGCAGTCAGTCATGTGATATTTTTTGAGTAGTGTCTTGGCATATTTTTTCTAGGACACTTTGATGTAGTGCTCCTTCTGGTTCACTTCCAAACCAAGACAGTAATGGAGAAGTCCGAGATCTGTCATTTCAAAAGATTCACTCAAATCCTGTTTGATAAAAGAGATCATTGTTTCTAAACTCCCTGTTATGAGCATATCATCAACATAGAGTACAAGCAACACTATTTCAGAGCCTTGATTCTTGAAATAGAGGCTTGCATCCAACATACATCTCTTAAATCCATGCTACAGTAGGTGATTATCCATTTATATGTACCAAGCCCAAGGGGCCTATTTCAAACCATATAAGGATTTGACCAATTTGCAAACTTTCTAATCTTGGCCTTCCACTTTAAATCATTTTGGTTGAGTCATGTAGACTTCCTCTTGGAGATCACCATTTAGAAAGGCATTGTTGACATCCATTTGGTGCACTTTCCACCCATACTATGCTGCCATAGCACAAAGAACTCGAATGGTTGTCATCCAAGTAGTAGGTGCAAAAGTTTCCTCATAGTCAATGCCTTCTCTTTGAGCATAGCCCTTTACCACAAGTTAGAAATTATGCTTATCTATTGTCCCATCTACCTTGTAATTGAATTTATACACCCATTTGTAGCCTATGGGCTTCTTTTCATATGGCAGATCGAAAAGCTTCCAAGTTTTATTTTTCATCAGAGACTTATACCATGCATCCATAGTGGCCTTGCACTGAGGCTCACCAAGAGCATCTTGCACTGATGCAAGTTCAAGTTCATCTATTGAGGAAATAAACACCCTATCATCATAAATATCCATATATTATGTATATCTCTTTGGATCTATAGAAAGTTCCTCAAAATTTTAACACAAATCATCAACCCTAGTAATATTTATTGCAGCTTTCTCCTGTCAAGCAATGCTGTGAGTACGAGGCCTATCCAATGTCAAGTCTACTGGAGTGGATAGATTAGAGTCTCTAATTGTACTTATATACCACTTTGGATTCTTATTATGTGGTGATGAAGAAGATGAAGAAGGACCTCCAACCTTGGATGAAGGAGACTTCTCAACCTTAGTTTCCACAAGGTCTAGGTATACATCTTGTTGAGTGGTATTTTCACCCGATTGTGAAAACACACTCTCCAATAGGATTTGGGTTCCAAATCCCCTCTTGCAAAGAAATTAAACAAGTAACTTCTCCAAGGTCTCCGCTATGTTAGCATTTTGCACAAATAATATTGTTCAATTTGAATGCTTGGAATACCTTAGTGATTGCAAGTAACTGTAAACAAGGGGCACTATGGTTTATTTTATTTGACACTTCAATGATTGTTCGTTTGATCCGAATGAATTCGATGTGAATCAATATTAATGATAAAACTATTTTGTTTTCAGATTTTGGTAGATTTTCAATTGTTTATTTGAATGACTGTAATTAAACTAAGGTTAATATTTCGGGAAAATAAAAATGCAAAAAAATAAAGAAGTGAAAATAAAATGCAAAGAAGAATGGAACTAAAATACATTCAGAGTGAAACGATCCTATTTCGACAAAACCGAAGATATGAGGTTTTTTGCATACAACCTAACCTATTGAACCTGCAGAACATGCACAATCCAGATAAGTTAAGTGCTGGTTTCTAGGGTTTTAACTGTGGTTTTCAGATTTAGACATTCGCATGAAGCAACCAAGATAACTTGCATTAAACTCCACCTATAAGCCTAAAAATCCGAAAAGGGGAAAGATAAACATTTAATCTTGCATGCAGAGAATAACTCCTTCTTTCTTGCCAATGAGATGCAACTCTCTGTAATTTTTGTATTAAAAATAATGTATCAGTTTACAACAACAGAAGCTTCCAGTTTATCAAAACCAGAACAAATGGAGGAAAACGCTCCTAAGCAGGCCCAGAATGGCCTATCGCCTTCAGCTCTGCAACTCTGCTCGCAGCGGTTTTCGACCCCTGTATCTATCATTGGCTTCTACTTTTAAACTTTCTAGTATGGCCCTCTGTTTCACTCTACGACGCTTCATTTCATTTCCCAGGTCCAGTCGTTTCATCTCCCCAAATCACTTTGTTGTTTTGGCTTCTTGCTCGGGTGTGAAACGCTTGGTCTACTCTACTAACTATAACCGTCGATCCTGAAGTGTTATCATAGCCTCTACGCCTCTATGCCACATGTTCAATGCTTCCCTACATGTTCTATAATGGCCCCTTATAAATCGTGACAAAAATAGCATGTCATGATATCACGACATTTTTATGTATGCAACTTTGCTCCTCTACTTGTATCGCAAAAATGAGACATGTCGCGATATCGTGACATTTTTTTCACCTTTCTCTTCAGCATCACAAAAATGCAACATGTCATGAAATCGTGTTTTTCTTTACACTGTCATCAAATCATGATGTTTTTCTCTTTCGCTCAGATCACCTATCGCAAAATCGTGACATTTTCTCTTTCAACATGACATGTCACGAAATCATGACACCCTTTCATTCTGCATCATCTTCTTGCTTTCTGTCATGAAATCGTGACACTTTTCTTCTACATCCACTTTGGTTGCTTCAGGTCGCGAAACTCCGACATGTCACGATATCACGACATTTTTCTTGTTTGCCCTTCATCTCGTCTTCAGATCACGAAAACACATGTCGCGACATCGTGACAACTTTGACATCTTGCTCTGTTTGACTATTTTGACCACGATTTCATGACATGTCGCGATATCATGACATTTTTCACTTTGTCTTTCTCTCTCCTCTGTGAACCACGATTTCATGACATGTCACGATATCGTGACATTTTTTTCACTCTCTTCTCTTCTTTCATTTCATGATCGCAATATCGTGACATTTTCTTTTTCTGTCAAAACGACATGTCGCGATATCGTGACATTTTTCACTTTGTCTTTCTCTCTCCTCTATGAACGCGATTTCATGACATGTCACGATATCATGACATTTTTCTTTTTGTTGTACTTTTGCTATTTTGAACCGTGAAAACGTGACATGTCACGATATCGTGACACTTTCTTTTTCTTAGCCGCGACAGAGCAACATGTCGTGATATCGCGACATTTTTTCATTTTGGCCGCGACAGAGCAACATGTCGCGATATCGTGACGTTTTTTCATTTTTGGCCGCGACAGAGCAACATGTCGCGATATCGCGATATTTTTTCATTTTTGGCCGTGATAGAGCAACATGTCGCGATATCGCGACGTTTTTCATTTTTTGTTGTTTTTCTTTGATTTTTAGCATCTGGGCCACTGCAGTTTTCTTGGAAAGCATGTAAAAAAGGTGGGTCCCCAATTTTGGGGTGTGTTGTGGAGCAGCCACAACAAATGGTGACTCTGCTGTCAAATGCTCCTGAGCATTTTGGTGAGAACCTAACCTGGAAGTATACAAACTCGAAAACAGGCGTTAGCACATAAGAAATATAAACAAATGCCAATAGATCAGAAATACATGAATCATCAGAATCATTAAGTATCAGCTCGGTGTGTGCAATGTGTTCCATTTTTATTGTTTGAAATTGATCCACATTCCATTGTCAGTTTTACATGAATGCATATGTGAGGTTGTGAAAGATTTGAGCAGCCTAATAAATGGGCTAGAGATATAACTATCTGCTTTATAAAAGCTTTAAACCTTTTAATATCATATACAAACATTTAAAATTATCAAACCCTCTTAGGATCAACTATATGTATAATGAATTGATTTATTAGATCCCAAAGTTGGTTATGAGTCACTACTATCTTGAACCCATGTGCAAGTGAAAGTGAAATCAGAGTTTTGGGGAATCGGATTCCCAACCTAAGCGAGATGGGAATTTAACCCTATCCTTACTACTCCGATCTGGAATTCATTACCTCACTTTGAGCAAAATGATTTAACCAGTTATGGATGAAATTGTCAGGCTAGTCTGTCCGTTTGAGCAGTCAGTGGTCTTGCTTTTAGACAAGACATGCTGCCACGCATGAGCATACTCCACTGTCGGTCAGGCGTCTATAGCCCCGGTGAAGATTAACTCCATAATCAATTATTTGGCTTCATTCAATCATTTTTATTTATTTTTTATTTTCTTGGATCTTTGGGATGACTACCCATCCTTGCGAGGGACATGTAGTACGATCCTTCCAATCCAATATTAAGATGAAATGGGAAAAATTAATTTTACTTTTGGACCTTTGGGATGACTACCCATCCTTTGCAGAGGATATGTAGTACGATCCTTCCAATCCAATACTTATGATGAAATGGGAAAAAAATGAAGCTTTGGGGAATCGGATTCTCAACCTAAGCGAGATGAGAATTATGCCCTATCCTTACTACTCCATGTAGGTCAAATCAGAGCTTTGGGGAATTGGATCCTCAACCTAAGTTCGATGAGGATTTAATCCTATCCTTACTACTCTGGTTTTAGACTTTAAGCTTGATGGAAGTGGTAAAAACCATTGTTTTAAGGATTATGTTGCATGATAGGATAGACACGGAATGCTCCTTTCGCCTGACCTTTCTTCCAAGTACGGTTTTGATCATTTTGCTCAAGATCTTTTTTAATGTGCATAGAATGTGCTTGGTTTAAGATAGTTCGGGCATCAGTTCCCAACCTTAGGATTTTTTCTCTTTTTTTTTATGTTATAGAATAACCCTAAGAGGATTTGACATGCTTTAATGATTTGTATCTGACATGCATATGCAACTAAGATGGCATGTATATGCAAAGTGGGATGTAATATGAATGCATTGCCTTTTGAATTGCAGATGGAGTATTGCCATAATCTATAAAATCGGCTACTTCATGCGTCACAAGTTTCAAACGATATTATTTAAACTATTTGTGTTTCTTGCGGAGCTTTCTACCACACAATTCCAATGTTTCATATTTCCCTGATCTAAAGCATAAGTTAACATCTCAAAAAAAACAACTTTTTCATCATTTTTTTTTTTTTTTTATATAAACAAACCAAACATGTCAAATGAAATCAAACACACAACTTAAATCCTAACTAAACTAGCAATCCTAAAAAAAAACAAAATTTGAAAATCCATACCAAAACCGAAAAAATATAATACCAATTTCCTACGACTTAAGGGCTAAAATAGTGCTTTAAAACATGCCCATTAACTGGTAACGTCAGATCCTTCCCGTCTAAAGCTCTTAATCTGAAGGTATTTTTCCCTAGGATTTTCGAAACTTGATAAGGGCCTAACCAAAGACAATCAAATTTTTGATGATTCCCCTTTTCTTCATGTCTTTTATCCCATAGTAGGACCAAATCCGAAATTTTGAAGGACTTAATTTTAGCTCTTCTGTCAAACCATATTTTAACAACCTCTTGGTGTTTACTCATGTGAATCATGGCTTCCTCCCTTTTTTCATCGAGGTGCAGTAAATGACTTAGTCTGGCTTCAGTGTGGTTATCTGTTCCCAAGTATTCTTGCATGAAATGCAGGGTTTGCAGCTTCAAGTTTGCAGGAAAGATTGGGTCTTGTCCATAGACCAAATGATAGGGTGTATTTCCTATTGAGTCTTTTATTCTGGTCCTATCTGCCCAAAGAGCAAACTTTAACTGGCTGTGCCAATCTCGAGGGTTCTCTTCCAGTAATTTCTTAATGATATTCAACAAATTTTTGTTTGAGGATTCTGCCAAACCATTTCCTTGCGGGTAATAGTTAGATGCAAATTTTAAATTTACCCTATTGTCATATGCCCAATTTGCAAATTGAGTAGAGACAAAAGCTTTACCATTATCACTAACAATAGAATCGGGCATTCCGAATCTTGTTATGATGTGATCCTCGAGGAATTTTATTACAACATCTGTAGTGGCATGTTTTGTAGGAACTGCTTCTGTCCACCTTGTACAATAATCTGTAGCTGTTAGTATGAATTTATGGGAATCTAAAGAATTTGGGTTAATAACCCCAATGAAATCTAATCCCCATTGTGCGAATGGTCTCATCTGAACTACAAGTTGTAATGGCATGGCTGCGTTTCTTTCTCTGTTGGCAGCTACTTGACAAATGTGGCAAGATCGTACATGAGCGTGTGCATCTTTAAAAATGTGAGGCCAATAGTATCCTGCTCTCAGGATTTGATGCGCTGTAGCATTTGCCGCACCATGGCCAGTTCCATATTTCCCATGAAATTCCTGCAGAACCTTGGCAGCTTCTTCTTTATTCAGGCATCTCAAGTAAATCCCCTCGTGGTTTTTTCTGTAAAGAACACCAGATCTAATCAGATAATTAACAGATTTAAGTCTTAAAGCCCTTCTTTGAGTGGAATTCAAATTGGATGGGCACTTACCATTTAATAGAAAATGTACAATGTCAACATACCAGTCATCTTTAGAAATGTATTCTGCATTTGAATATTGGCATGTCGTTTGCGGATTATTCTCAGCAATCGTCTTCACAAGTCCCTGTCCTCGAACTAGTTTCATGGGTTGGATTTCAAGATCAAATTCTTGGATAGTAGAAATCCATTTACCTCTTTTCTCACCTAGCTCGTTCTGTAAAAACATAGTTTTGATAGCAGGGTCAGGCACAATGGCAAAAACTCTATTGTGCACAATGTAATGTCAAAATTTTTTTACCGTTTTAAAGAGTGCGTACATCTGCTTATCGAGGATAGAATACCTCAATTGAGCATCTTTTAAAGGAGCACTTAAAAATGCTATGGGATTTTCTGTGCTATCCTCACCTTTTTGGGTCAAGACACTCGCAAAAGAGTGTTTCGATGCGAAAGCATAAATATAGAAAGGTTTAGCATAGTTTGGACTTATGAGGGCAGGGGCTCTGGAAATGGCATCCTTAATGTTTTGAAAGGCCACCCTACTTTCCTCGTTCCATCCGACATCTACATCCTTCTTGAGCATCTTGTTCAACGGTTTGGCTATCTCAGCGAAGCTTGAAATAAACTTCCTCACAAAATTAATTTTCCCGAAGAAAGATCTCAACTCCTTTTTACTACCCGGGAGAGGCAAGTTTTGGATAGCTTCTATCCTTTTTGGGTCAATGGATATACCTTCTTTTGAAATGATGTGACCAAGTAGTCTTCCTTCTGTTACTCCAAAGATGCATTTTTTGGGATTTAAAGAAATTCCATGCTCTCTGCATCTTTGAAGAACCTTTTTCAAATCCTTGACATGGTCTTCTCTTTTCTTTGAAAATATTGGAATATCATCCACATACACAATGATACACTTGCCTATAAGCCCTTTGAATGCATAGTCCATGGCGCGTTGAAATGTTGCACCAGCATTTAACAGTCCAAACGACATTCTTCTGTAGGCAAATGTCCCCCATTTGGTTGTGAAGGCTGTTTTCATCCTGTCATTGGGATGAATAAGAATTTGGTTATATCCAGAATATCCATCAAGAAAAGACATCATTTCAGATCCATTCACTTTTTGTAAAATTTCATCAATGGATGGCAATGGATAGTTATCCTTTTGAGAGGCCTTGTTAAGATTTCGAAAATCTATACATAGCCTAATCTCTCCGCTCTTCTTTCTTACTGGAACGAGGTTAGCAACCCAGGTTGAGTGCCTAACAGGAAAAATAATCTTTGCTTCCAATAATCTCTTGACCTCCTTTTCTATTAAGGGCTCCAATAGCGGGTTAACAACTCGCTGTCTTTGTCTGAAAGGCTTGGAGTCCGGCTTTAGAGGGATGGTATGTGTAATGACGTTTTGGTTGTATGTTTTCAATTCGTTATAATTCCAAGCAATGCAATCCACGTAGTGTTTTAGTGCATGTATTATATTTTCTCTTTCTTCAGTTGTACATGCCTTTGCGATGTACACTTCCCGTGGATTGTCTGCACTCCCTAGATTAATTAGATCACATGCATCTTTGGGGAGTGGAACCTTTTTTTCTTTTCTGGCCTTGTATCCCATATCGAACATTTTCTCCAATGAAACTATGTCTTTAGGTATTTTGTTGGATTGACATGTAGTTTCACTTTCGTTTTCTGCTTCTTCTTGCCATCTTTGCTCCTCATCAATCACCTGGTTTTCAAAAATACCCGAGTTCATGACAAATTTGAATATGTGTCTGTCATTTTCAAAAACTTGGAAATTCTTGACATTATCAGGTATCGATGGACAAGGAACTAATTCGATGGAGAACTTTTTACACCTTTTTATATCAACTGGATTTAACATGCCTACGACGACTGCAAGAGAATCTGCTATGCGATTTCCTTTTCTAGAAATAAGGGCTATATTGAAAGCGTCGAATTCCTCAATGAGGTCCATTACCCTAGTTCTATAAAGGCTCGGTCTCTTATCATGGCATGTATATTGTCCTTTAATCTGTTTGACTACCAGTTCAGAATCTCCCAATACTTTCAAGCATTTAACCTTTTTGCTCAACGCCAATTGTAAACCAAAAATCAGTGCTTCATATTCTGCCATGTTGTTCGTGCAAGGAAATTGCAGTCTATAAGCAGCCAATAATGGTTTACTTCCCGGGCAAGTGAGCTCGACTTCGGCTCCTGCTCCCTGTTTGGATTTGGATCCATCAAACCTAAGCAACCATATGAAATTATTTCCCTCAAGAGAGCTACCATGAAATGTTTCCCTTTTAGGCTCTTCGGTAGCTTCTTCAACATCAAATGCATAAACCCCCAACTCTGGTTCAGAAAACTGAACTTCATTTGGCTTATTAAATTTTGTTATGATTTCCTTAAGCCTCGGTTCATTTTCTACTCTGATTTGATTCGCGATTCCTTTCCAGGGTAGCCACATATGTGAGCAATCGGTTGAAAAATAGCCGTTCAAAGTTTTCATCCAATCCCTTGCAAGTAGCATTCCATATCTACTTGGGATATTAACAACCAGAATGTCGACCACTTGTTGGACCCTGGGTTCAGAATTTAGTTGAATTTTGACATCATATAGGGTCCCTACCACATTTACCTCAGATCGGTCCAATTGCAAAACCTTGCATTTGGATGAAACAGGCTGTAGGCCTAGCATTTGACATATCTCTGAAGGCATGAGATTGCTCGTGGCACCCGTGTCTACCAAAAAATTATGCAAATTCTTACCAGCAATTCTCAGAGTCAATAAAAATGGCGGGACATCCCGTCTCTCCTTTCGTAAAATCAAATGAGACTCAACTTCCTTTCCCTTCCATACTTGATTAGGTGAGTCCAGAGCCTTTATCAATGCTTCTTTTTGGCCAGGCAACCTGGCCGCCTCTAAAAATGAAAGGCTCGACTTAGATTTCCTTAAATCCTCCACTATGTCATATGTTGACCTCTCAAGTTTAACTATCTTTTGCGTGTCATTAGACGTTTCTCTTCTAAGTGGAGGAGGAGGATTATTATCCGCCTTAGTATCCGGAGGAAGGATAGAGTTGTTGGGTGGAGTTGATGATGTTTTAGGGGCTTTGAATTTACTTCTCAAATGATATCCGTGATTCCCCTTTCTAAACTCTCAAAAAGCTTGCACCTCCTGTTCCAAAATTTCATCTTCCTCTTCCTCACTCTCACCTTCTTGACGGTATAAAGTTTCCACCACCATAATGTTGTCATCTTGATGTTGGGGTGGACCATCATTTGGCACAAGTTCCAGGTCATCTACTTGGGCTTGGAGACAATGAGTGTATCTTGCGATTTCAGGACAATTCCTCTCATTGTGCTCCTTTGTATTGTGCAATCTGCACCCCTTTTCCCATGCAAAATCAGAAAGATTCAGAAGGGAACTGGATTGACTGGGTCCTGCAGAAGTATCTAGTTGATTGGCAATAGGGGCAGGTACGCCTCCATTGTTTGGCTTCGTGTTCCAATGTCTCCCTCTATTGTTAAAATTTTGACTTGGGTGAGGGGCATGGGACTCATACTTCTGTTTGTGAACCATGTCGTTACTCAGCTTGTGAACTATCTTCTTGAGCTCTTCAACCTCCGAATAAATCTCTTTCGGTGGAGCTACATTGTTGTTAGTTCCCGTGGGGTTTGCGTAATTGGTGAGATCTTGATTTAACATTTGCGTCGGGTTTTGAGGAACTTGATTCGTATATGGATTCACACTTTGTATCGGCATTGGATTTGGGAAAGGAACTATAGCCTGAGAATTAATTGGGCTGGCTCCTTGCATGGTCGGTTGATTATTCTGCAAAAATGCAGGAACGGGTGGAATGGATGTGATCGGTTGGATCGAAATGGGTGCATAGGCAGGTGCTGGTGGATATGGTTGCTGATATGGGAAAGCATTCATGTTTGGCATTTGTGGTGCCATGATTTGGTTGGTCATAGTAGCTTGGCCATATATACCACATTGCCCCATCATAGGCATTTGGGGAAACCCATAACCTTGTGGCGTCATTTGTTGCTCGATGGTCATAGCTTCGTTGTATGCTAAGGCGAGCGTGGTGACTTGAGGATTTCGTCTTGCAAACATTGCTGTCATGGGATCCAATGCCCCAAAATATATTTGCAAGGCCACTGCGGGATCTATGGCAAAATGCCGAACTACTCTGTTATAGCATTTTTGGAATCTCTGATTAAAGGTTCTGATTGGCTCACCTTGGCCCCTTTTGCAAGTAATGAATTGATTGTAGATGGTTGCGGGATCCAAAGGTGACCTAAACTGATTGACAAAGGCGTTCTCCATTTGTGTCCATGAAGTGATCGAGCCAATAGGTAGGCAAATATACCATTCATAGGCCACTGGGTCTAGGCTCATGGGAAAAAGTCTGCAAGCCACATCTTCATGTTGAACTTGCAATCTTATCAGAACATCCCTATAGGCCTGGATATGCTCCTCTGTGGTCCTTGGGCCATCTGGTTTATATTTGGGCAAGAATATTTCTATGTTCTTAGGGATTTCATGGATATCCCCTGCAATATTCAAAGGAATATTATTAGCTCCGTACCAAGGAGCTGCTGGAGGTTGGGCCATATGATTTAAGATTGATGAGGATAACCCTACAAGAGTGGTGGAAATGGTACTGACAATAGGTACACTGGTGGCAATTGATACCACCGGTGTAGGTCCGCTCGGTGTTCCTGAAACAAAGAAGTCTTCTGTGACAAGGTTGTCTGATGGGTTCCACGACTTGCTTGGTTTTATTTCTTGGAGTCTTACAAGTGAGTGTAAGGTCATGAAATATGGTTTCCCCAGTTGTTCTGGACCTAGTTGCGATCCGACGCGGTGGGTCCAGCTTGCCTGAAGAAACTCCCAGTACCTCCAAGATAATATGCAACACAACAAAAATGCTACAGTTATAACCGTTACTGAGATTGAAAGAATAACATTAAATCAAAACACATTATTTCTGTATGAACAATCAAAATAAAGTAAACCAATTCAAGCCCTCCTTCTAGCGCCAATCTGTTGAGTGGTATTTTCACCCGATTGTGAAAACACACTCTCCAATAGGATTTGGGTTCCAAATCCCCTCTTGCAAAGAAATTAAACAAGTAACTTCTCCAAGGTCTCCGCTATGTTAGCATTTTGCATAAATAATATTGTTCAATTTGAATGCTTGGAATACCTTAGTGATTGCAAGTAACTGTAAACAAGGGGCACTGCTGGTTTATTTTATTTGACACTTCAATGATTGTTCATTTGATCCGAATGAATTCGATGTGAATCAATATTAATGATAAAACTATTTTGTTTTCAGATTTTGGTAGATTTTCAATTGTTTATTTGAATGACTGTAATTAAAATAAAATTAAATTTCTGAGAAAATAAAAATGCAGAGAATTAAAGAAATGAAAATAAAATGCAAAGAGAATGGAACTAAAATACATTCAGAGTGTTACGAATCCTATTTTGACAAAACCGAAGATATGAGGTTTTCTGCATACAACCTAACCTATTGAACCTGCAAACATGCACAATCCAGATAAGCTAAGTGCTGGTTTCTAGGGTTTTAACTATGATTTTCAGATTTAGACATTCGCATGAAGCAACCAAGACAACTTGCATTAAACTCCATCTATAAGCCTAAAAATCGGAAAGGGGAAAGATAAACATTCAATCTTGCATGCAGAGAATAACTCCTTCTTTCTTGTCAATGAGATGCAACTCTCTGTAATTTATGTATTAAAAATAATGTATCAGTTTACAACAACAGAATGTTTCCAGGTTTATCAAAACCGAGAACAAATGGAGGAAAACGCTCCAAAGCAGGCCCAGAATGGCCTATCGCCTTCAGCTCTGCAACTCTGCTCGCAACGGTTTTCGACCCCTGTATCTATCATTGGCTTCTACTTTTAAGCTTTCTGGTATGGCCCTCTGTTTCACTCTGTGACGCTTCATTTCATTTCCCAGGTCTAGTCATTTCGTCTCCCCAAATCGCTTCTTTGTTGTTTTGGCTTCTTGCTCGGGTGTGAAACGCTTGGTCTACTCTGCTAACTGTAACCATCGATCCTGAAGCGTTATCATAGCCTCTACGCCTCTGTGCCACGTGTTCAGTGCTTCCCTACATGTTCTGTAATGGCCCCCTATAAATCATGACAAAAAATAGCATGTCGTGATATCGTGATATTTTTATGTATGCAACTTTGCTCCTCTACCTATATCGCAAAAATGAGACATGTCACGATATCACGACATTTTTCTATCAGCAGCCTTGTTCCATCCTCATGCATAACAAAATATACATGCACGATACCATTTTTCACTTTACCCCAACACTTTTCTCTTTCGGGCTGTGCAGATGCAACCTGTCACGAAATCATGACGTTTTTCTCTTTCGGGCTATGCAGATGCAACCTATCGTGAAATCATGATGTTTTTCTCTTTCGCTCTATCCCGCGTCCACCTGACATGTCACGAAATCGTGACACCCTTTCATTCTGCATCATCTTCTTGCTTTCTGTCATGAAATCATGACACTTTTCTTCTACATCCACTTTGGTTGCTTCAGGTCGCGAAACTCCGACATGTCACGATATCACGACATTTTTCTTGTTTGCCCTTCATCTCGTCTTCAGATCGTGAAAACACATGTCGCGACATCGTGACAACTTTGACATCTTGCTCTGTTTGACTGTTTTGACCATGATTTCATGACATGTCACGATATCACGACATTTTTCACTTTGTCTTTCTCTCTCCTCTATGAACCATGATTTCATGACATGTCGCGATATCGCGACATTTTCTTTTCATGTCTCTTCTCTCTTGCTCTTCGCATGAACGACATTTTTTTTCTTCAAATCGACATGTCGCGATATCGCAACATTTTTCACTTTGTCTTTCTCTCTCCTTTGTGAACCGCGATTACATGACATGTCATGATATCATGACATTTTTATTTTCTATTGTACTTTTGCTATTTTGAACCATGAAAACGCGACATGTCGCGATATCGTGACACTTTCTTTTTCTTAGCCACGACAGAGCAACATGTCGCGATATCGCGACATTTTTTCATTTTTGGCCGTGATAGAGCAACATGTCGCGATATCGTGACGTTTTTTCATTTTTGGCCGCGACAGAGCAACATGTCGCGATATCGCGACGTTTTTTCATTTTTGGCCGCGACAGAGCAACATGTCGCGATATCGCGACGTTTTTCATTTTTTGCTATTTTTCTTTGATCTTTAGCATCTGGGCCACTGCAGTTTTCTTGGAAAGCATGTAAAAAAGGTGGGTCCCCAATTTTGGGGTGTGTTGTGGAGCAGCCACAACACATCCGATGTGTTTTCTTATGTGAAATCCTCATCAAAAACTACATCTCTACTGATGTGTATCTTTTTGGTTAAAGTATCAATCAATCGATAACCCTTGGAGTGCTCATCACACCCAAGAAGAATGCACTTCAATGTTTTATCATCTAGCTTATTCCTATTTTCTTTTGGTATGTGCATGAATGCTTTACAACCAAAAATGCATAGATGAGATATGGAGGGTTTCCTGCCACTCCATGCTTCCTATGGAGTCATTCCTTGTAGGGCCTTAGTGGGTGCCCTATTCAACAGATATACTACTGTGGTGATAGCTTCTGCCCAATATTGTTGCCCAATTCTAGCTCTTATGAGCATGCAACAAATCATTTCCATGACGAAATGGATTCTCCTTTTAGTAACTCCATTTTTCTAAGGAGTATAAGTAGTCAACTATCGTGTGATCCCATTTTTAGTTAAGAACTCAAAAAATTATTTAGAGGTGAACTCCCCCCATCGATCTGAGCGAAACATCTTTATAGAAGTCCCTGACTCCTTTTCAACAGATTTCTTGAATTGCTGAAAGAAGCCAAATGCTTCAGATTTTAGTTGAAGAAAGAATACCCACATCTTTCATGAGTAATCATCCATGAATAACTGAAAATACCTCTTACCCCCATAACTTTTTGGAGTTAAAGGACCACATAGATCGGTGTGAACCATCTCCAGAGGTTTCTTTGCTCTTGTAGAGATCCTTTTAAAAGGCACTCTATGCTACTTTCCTACCAAGCAGTTAGAGCAAACTGGCAATGTGGTAGAAAGGGAAGGAAGACCCTTTACCATTTCATATTGAATTAACTCAAGTAAGTAACCGAAACTCATATGTCCATATCTCTTGTGCCATAGGGAAGTTGCCTCCTTTGTAGAGACAATCATGGATACATTTGGAGAAGAGATAGTATCTAGGGCAAATAAGCCATGCTTATATGAAGTAGTTACAATGTTCTTACCCCTCTTGGTGATAGAACACCACTTCTTTCCCCCCTCAACACTAAAGTTTACAAACATATTTTTGTCCAAAATTTGTGTGACTGACAACAAGTTGTTCGTAAATCCTAGAACATAGAGAACTTTCTCAATATGGCACTTGCCATCAGGAAGAGTAACAAAAAATATTCCTTCTCCCTGAACCTTGTAGGTTTTATCATCGTCAATAGTGACAGGTTTACCCTCTTTGGCCTCAAAAGACTCAAACCATGATTTGTCACTAGTCATGTGTTTACTGGCTCCAAAATTGACATACCAAATAGGATCCATCTACTTGGATACTGTGGTAGTCATGAGCTCTTTGTGTGCTCTTTTAGAATCCATGTCAGATTACTCAATAACAACATTCACTTGCTATTGTTTGTTCTTTTATGGTTTGTTCTGGCATTTCTATTTTTATTGTTTATTCTTATGCCAACATTTGTTTGTATCTTGACATTCTTTGTCATAGATCTTGTAATATCTCTTTTTCTGTTGAGGTTGCATTTTTTCCCTTTTGAATCCTTTTGAGAACTACCTCCCTTCTAAAAATTACCCTTCTTGTTTTTCCCCTTCCTGTTGGTGTATAGGGAAGTGTTAGAAAAATCATCTCACTGTAGTTGGCCTACCTCCTCTTCTTGAAGCATATTTACCAAATCAACATAGGTAACTTATCTCTATGATAAATGAAGTGAGGTAATCAAAACTCTAAAAGAATCCAGAAGAGCTCTCATTACCACTTAGGTAAGGAGATTATCATCAATTGGTGCTGCTAAGGAATTCAATTTTCCTTTCAACTTAGACACTCTGCAAAGAAAGTTTTCAACCATATCTCCTTATTTCATGCTTATATTGTGTAATTGAGATTGAAGAAATACAATGGTGGAGTCATTCTTCCCTTCATATATAGTTTTAAGGGCATCCCATGCCATTTTACTATTTGGACAGTCAGCAATATGAGGTTGAACTTCATAAAAAACAACAAGCAAAATGAGCACCTTTGCTTTGCTATCTTTCTTGTCAAAGTCTTTCTGATCAGTAGATGGAGTTGTGGCTTCAGCTAAAGATGAAGGTCTTACTGTTGTTCCAGACACAATTTCCCAAAGATCATCCATCTCTAGGATTACCTTCATTTTGTTTTTCCATGGTGTATAATTTGGACCTTTCAATAACTGATGAGCATCAATCATTAGTTTTGCAGATATTGTGAAGGTTCCTTATAACACCAAATGGTTGCCCCTTCAATATACCTTAATACCAGGCCATTATATCATACAAAATACCTACCCTTATGTGAGGGAGACTATAGGTATTTTGAAAAACCAAAAAAACTACCTGCCCTTACGTGAGGGAGACTGTAGGTAATTTTAATGATTATACAATATGTGGTACTTGGGTGGTACTGAAAGGGAATCACCTCGTTGATAGCACCAACCATTAGAAAGCCTTAAATCCTCATGCATGGGGTGTAACTTCCCCTAAACACTTTGGATATCCAAAATTTCGTTTGGATTTAAGCCTAAACATGAGAGTGATTGGGGTAGTGGATGGAGTAAAAAATAGCAAAATGACAAACTTATCTCTCCCCAATGATTTATAGAGAATAAGCTCAGATGTCATTGTGGCAGCTATATTAGGCAACAAATACATTAGCGCAATCACAACAACTTTACCTGTAAGTGCTAGCTAGAGGTATCACAAATACCAAACGCTGTAGTGCAATAAATTGCATGGATGGGTTTTAATTATTCTGGGGACTTAGGGAGTGTTTTATTTTAACTTAAATTATGTAGTGCAAAAGAAGGAAAAAATGCAACATACAACATAAAAGTTCCCACAGAAATAACCCACTAGGTGTCGGGCACAGCTGAAAATGCACCTTTACAATAATGCCAAAATTTGCTTTTTCAAAAAATTACTCTCAATCCCTCCTTGATTTTTTGAAAAAAAATCACTCCGCCCTTTAAAATTTTCCTTTATAAAGCATTTTAAAACATTCTTTTATAATCAAAGTTAAAAAAAATAGCTTTATTCTACATAGTAAAAAAATTATTAAAAAAAAAAAAAACCTTTAAACTATGATAAAATAACGTAAAATTATATTTAATTTAACTTTGATTAGAGAATATTAAAAAAAAACTTTAATAAATAATTTTTTTTTTATACCTTTGAGCGGGGGGGGTTCGACGGGACTCGAACCTGTGACCTGAGGGCTCTCGGAGCCCTTACCACTCGGATCACAACCAGTGAGCCAGTGGGCTAATCTAAGAACTATTCTCGGTTTCCTCCTCCTTAAACAACTTTGACGCACCTTTTGAAGAATGCGTGGCTGCTTTGGCACCTTGGGCAAAGCTCGAGTAGAGCTTAGGCGATGAAGAGGAGCGACAACCGGTGTAGCTCGGGAGCAGAGCATCGGTGGTAGCAGGGTGGTGCTCGGGTGGTGGGCGAAGAAAATTATTTTTTTCAACCAAAAACTTGCCACAAATGTATCAAAATGATGCACAAAGATCATAGAGGAAGAATAGAATAGTTTGCAACCAAACCAAGTGGAGAAAACTGCTCAAAAATGTTTGTCTAATTTTTCCATTGACGTCATCCGGGAGGAAAAAAATGCTTTGAGGAAAGATCCGAGAGCTAAGATGAAATTTTAATCTAATGAAATGACTCAAATTTTACCTCATTCTCCAAGAAAATTTGCAGATGTTTGATCTACCAGCCTCAAAAGTAAGGAAAAATACATCTTGGTTTATGTAGTTGACGCAAGTGACGCAGGTGACGACGTATTCATAGATATGAGAATTTGTATTTTAGGACTCAATTTCCCACATCAAGGGCGTAGTGACTCTGTTAGGAGTTTAAGAGGGTTTCTACTTCGTAGAGGAGTATCTCCTCTCGAGGATTCCCACCTGAGAGGTCACTATATCTCCTCTTGCACTTGGCTAAGTGGCATTGGTGTTGGTCACTAAGCTTCATCATGAGCCTTCGAACTTCGCTTCGATCTTCAACCCTTCTTTGCCTTGTTTGACCTTTGACCGTGCTTCTTTAATCTGTCGACCATGCTTCTTTGATCCGTCACCTCCAATAATAAAAAAAAACTCTTCCTCAGCTGCTTCTTTCTCACACTAATACAAGATCATTTAAAAAATGAGAGTGGAAGAGAGAGAGTGGTGGTAAGCTCTGATACCATGTGAGAAGCAGAATGACAATTCAATTATTTGATGAAGTATAAATAATACATTAGTGCCAGGATTAGTCTGGAGGTTGTGGAACCACCCAAGACCAATATAGGTGCAGTTGTAATAAAATAACACCTAGCCTAAATTAATCAATTCTAATAATATAAGATCATTAGGATTGAATTAACTAATGAAAGAAATATTGAAATATATTCTAAAAAATTCAAATATTGTTCAATGGTTGAGAAATATTTTGTCCATTGTCCATTTATTTCCCTTCATTGAAATTCTCAGATCATCAAAGAGTTCAAAAATTTCAAAATAAGTGAGGAACCATCAATCATAATCTCATTACATGAACAAGATAATATGCTCGATGATGATCCTCTTCTAGACCTCACTAAGCTACCCCCTTCACCCCAAAATATGGGTTTACATCATAAGAAGGATGAAGTAGTACACATCAATATGTGTACCTTTGCCTATGCGAGAACATCCCATGAGGAAAACATCCATGAAAACAACCCCTTTTTAGTAGAGTTAACCTTTGCCCATTGTTTTCTATCCAACGATTACCCACTTCCTAAGAAAATCCTATCTAATATGGGATATGTAGTTAAGGGTTTGGGACCATAAAATAAAGGTATTCAAGAACCTTTGGAAGTTGATATTTGGCCTAGGAGATGTGGCATAGGTTACATACCCAACAAAAACCAACCCTTGCCAATTGATGATGATCAAGTCATTATGTTGAATTCATGGATCATCATGGCTTGGAATGGAGTAATGAGGACTAGGGACTATATTCTCCCTCTAACATATTGTTTTACAATATGATAATACTAGTTCCCCCTTGGAATCCTTTGATTATTATTTCTAACAATGACACTCATTTCAAGAACAAGGATGTCCATAAACTTTATGCTAAGTACAAGATTCAACACAAATGTCAACTTCTTATTACCCCCATGGTAATGGTTAAGTCAAAGCATTCGATAAGTCTTTAGTTAAGATCCTCATGAAGTTGGTAAGTAAGACTAGTCATGACTAACATATCTAGCTATATATTTCCTTGTGAACCTATTATACTAGCCTGTGAATTCCTACATGTGCAACCCTTTATGTCTTAGTCTATGAAACTAAGGTAGTTTTTTTAGTTGAGTTAGAGCACCCTGTCCTTGCGTATCTTAATGCAAGATGCCTTGGTTAGTGAGGATTACTATTTAGATCAATTGCACCAATTAGAGCTATTGGATGAGAAGCACATCCATGCCTTAGAGTATATTTGAGCCTGTTAGAATAGGATCAAACAATATTACTCTAAGAAAGTTTACAATCATTCTTTTGAGGTTGGGGACCTTGTTCCAAAGGAAAACCAAAAGTACACAAATTATCGCATAGATTTAAAAGGTAAGTTTTAGCCCATTTGGCAAAGCCCATTTTTCATAATAGCCAAGTTTAGATCAGGAGCCTATCGTTTAGAAAATTTGTATGGTACAAAACTTATAGAACCAATGAACATAATGCACCTAAAACAATATTATTCACAAAATCACATAATCATTTTTCATCCTGCATTTGGTTTGCTTTCCCATATTGCATGATTACCTATCATAATTTGCATGAATTGCTTAACATTATGTTCCACTCTACATATTTGCTTGTCATATAGATACTTTTCTACTTGATCATACTTGCATGACTGCTTGATCATATATATTCTTGGGAACTTTGCAATGAGACAAGTGATGAAACCTAGTTAGGTTCTAGATCACATGCAATACACTCATATTAGGTCACTGATGCTTAGAAAACCCCCAACCTAGGGAACATCTCCATGAATTTTCATCATTGCATTTACTCATTGCTTTTATTCTTTTCTCTTCTCGTATAGTCCTTGATATTGAAAGTTTATATAATTATTAATCTTCCCAAGTCAAGGGATATAGTTCTTCATTTCTTGTATATATTTTGTCCTTTGCAAGTTTTCATTCATTTCTTCTTTTCCCCAAGATAAAGGATATACGTTCCTTCTATCTACACATTTTTTTTTGCTCACACCTTTTCCTTTTTGATATTTCAATTGTTAAGGGATCCTCATGGGATAGGATAGATACCACATAAATATTATTTATGGTGTTCATACAACCACTGACTATCTTACACATATCTCTTAACTATTGAAATTTCCAAAAGGACACACTTTTAGAAATAGAGTATATTACATCATTTGGGTCATGTAAATGTATCTTCCAAGGTACATACTTAGGACATTAGATTACTTTAGGGGGAAGTTATCTAGTTACTTCATGCAATGTAATAAATGCACAAGTGTCAATGTGCAAGATGTATATGTGCAAGTTGTCCCTTGCACAACTAGGTAGAGTGTTGGCCAAGGAATCTATTTTACCTATATAAGAAAGGCCTCATTGTAATACATAGATATAGAGAGTCGGGGACATAGTAGCTTAGAGGATAGTACAGTTCTATGTGGATCACCATCTAGTGGTGATGGGTGCAATGTAGTTCAGTAGCTTTATTAATGGAGTGTTCATTTCCTCCATAGCTACATTGTATTCATTTATATCATTTCTATTTATTGCATATCTCAATCATCTAGCAGATTTACTTTCTTTCATATTATTCTGCATCTCGTGATTGTTATCTCCCTATGGCCATTACATCAAAAGCTAACAGTGGTATCAGAGCCATGGTAGATCTAGTCTATGTAGATCAATAGGAAAACCACCATTATCATTGAGCCTGAGTATTTTGTCAACCTGACACGTCGTTGGACCAGCCACTATCAAAATATCTCAGAAGAATCTAGGTGGTAGAATTAGGGAGAGTCACAAGTGAGGACTGAAAGAAATCTCAGTTCCAAAAAATACTGAGATTGCATTTGACTAGAGTCTTTCCACAGAGTTACGGAAAAAATCGTGAAGACCAGGACTCAACATTCAATCCACTAGATTGACAGATCATCTAGTGAAGATCATCCAGGATATCTGGAACTTGCTAACTATTGCCCAAAGTTTCTTTTGTTGTAGATAATTAATTCTCAGAGGATTGGTACTCCTCCTACAACAGAAAGCTAGGAGACTCCAACTTCATTGCCCGAAGGTCGGCGTGCCCTCATAGTGCAGATATTAGTTCCTTGTGCAAGAGAAGAACACTGCGGAAGAAGACTTCTAGAGAAGAGTTGTGGTGAAGTTAGGAGACTGAAGATCTCCATTGCTAGATTGAAGAACTTCACAGTTGAAGAATAGGCCATAGAAGCCTTGATACAAAATACCATAGTAGCCTTGAAGAAAAGGCCATAGAAGCCTTGAAGAAGAAGCCATAGAAGTCTTGATACTAAAAAGGCCACAGAAGCCTTGATATTGAAAAGGCCACAGAAGCCTTGATACTGAAAAGGCCATAGAAGCCTTGATACTAAAAAGGCCACAGAAGCCTTGATACTAAAAAGGCCATAGAAGCCTAGATACTGAAAAAGGCTCCAAAAGCCTTGATCCTGAAGAAGAATTTGAAAAGAATATCTGATTCAAAAGTAGATTAAGATTTTAGTACTAATATTTTTGTTGTAGGGAAAGAAGATTCAGTGAGTTGGGAAACTTCCTACAAGAAAGTTAGGAAGAGTATCTTCTTTAGAATCAATTTAACACTTGAAGAAAAAGATATCAGGAGAAGATCTCATTGAAGGACTTCTAGACTTGGAAGAAGAAGGACTAGGAGAGTCCTGCTCAAATCTAGAAGTAGCAGAATCAGAGATCTAGAAGAAGATCTCACCACCAACACTTCCAGGAGTAGAAGGTTGAAGAGGTCTCAAGGAAAGACCAGTAGAAGTTGCAAGATCAAAGACCTTGGGAAGGTCTCATCGAGCATCCAGTAAAAGGCTAGGAGAGCCTTACTAAAGAAATCATCAAAGGAGAACTCATTGGAGAAATCCACTACCAAGGAGAAGCTCCTGATAGTGAAGGACTTGGGACAATTATCGCCATACAAAAACAAGCCCAAGAGAAGGAGAATTTGGCAAGGAGTGCCAAATTTGAGAAGAAGAATTTGGAAAGGAGTGCCAAATCCTAGAAGAAGAATCCAATGAAAGACCTCAAGATATTCAAAATCTTGAGAAGAAGATCCTGCTTGAAGTCAAAATTTGACAAGAAGACTTGAAGATAGAAGAAGCTCACCAAATCTAGGAGATTTGAAGATTACCTCTCACAGAAAGAAGGCACCACTTCAGAGACAAAGACTTCTCCAAATCTATAGTAGAAGGAGGAGAACACAAGAGGAGGACAAGCCACCAAATCTTAGGCTCATGAAAGAAAGTTTGAGACCATATTTTGGTGAAGAAGGAGTTGTTCAAGATAATCTACAAAAAGCTGCAAGATCCTACTCAAAGCAACAACTTGGTGATCTTAGACACCAAGATCCACATCCTCTATAGAAGTGGCAAAAGAGCTACAAAAGCTTTTAAAAAGGTATGCAACTATTGGTGCTAGCTTTCTCATTAATTGGATTACTTATCAGATTCATTGGAGCACCTTATTTAGATTAAAGTTGCAAGAAGGGAAAGCAGAATTACAATCTTCAAAAGTGCAAAAAGAAAAGGTTCATTTTAAGGTTCATTTGCACATTAGGGGTTGATTAGATTTTAGAGTTATCTATCAACTACCTATCTTCTACTTTGAAAAAAAAGAAAAGAAGACTTGATCCTACAACTGTGTTTGTAGTGAAATATGCATGGGTTCATTCCAGATTATGCTTGAAAGGTTGTAGTGAAATTATTAAGTGCATTTTTAAGAGATTAGTGGAGCAATAAGGTGAGATTATTGTTACCATTGAAAAGGTGCATTGTTAAGCACTATACTAGTTGATTTGTTAACTAGTTATCTCAATTAATTTATGTTGTTGAAAGCATAAAAATTAGCACAAAATCTACAACACTTTCATGGCCTATAGAAGCCACCATTGGAAGCAAAAGGTGAAGAAGAAAACCACCATTGAAGTCCTTGAAGGAAGCCTCAAATCGAGACCTTGGAAGTCTCAAGATTCAAGGAAATTATAAAGGGTTCATTTCAGTGCAGAGAGCAAGAATTCCTATTCAAAATCAACATTAGCTTGGATCATCTATCATCCAAGAAAAGAAAAAAAAGATTATGTATAAAAACTCTTCATTTTGGTGCAAAAACTATATATTACAAAAGCACCACTTTTGTTCTTTTGGAAGGACAAAAGTATTATCTATAGGGGGCAGCAAGGATGTTTTATCTAGAAAAAGAAAGGAGCCACTGAAGTGCCCATACGTCCAAGGAGTCAAGGTGTTTACAAACACCGGTTTTCAATCTTCAAATCAAGCCCTAGAAGAGTACGTATCACCTGCAGCATTGGAAGCATAACAAGGAGCCAAAAATCAGTTAAATATTACATAGAAGGGTAGCCTACAAGGAAGAAATTACCTACGTAAGAGGAGCATTATCAAAATCAAGCAAAAGGGAAGCATTCAACTATTGTAAAAATGAACTAACAACATATTACAAAGGAAAAGGAAAGGAGAACGTCCACCATTGAAGACTACAAGGAGCTACCATAGGACCACCATGGAGGAGCACCAAATATCCAAGAGCCAATACGTAGAAGTAGCCAAGGACATTGGGAGATTACTTGCATTTCAAGAAACAAGGCAAGTTTACGTAGAAGGCAAGATAAAGGCTCCAAGAAATGTTACAAGGGAGGCTCACATGCATAAGCCTCAAGTGGGACTTGGCACAAATGCTCTATACTCTCCAACGTATGTGAAGACTCAAGCGCTCACCAAGAAGATGTTACACATGCTTGAAATATGTTACACATGCTTGGGAGGAGTTACAAATCTTGGGGGTTACCACTAACCTCATCATTGCAAGGTTTACATTGAAGGCATCTACAAAAATATTTTAGGTGACACTTGTCACAAAGTGCAAGAAGCTCATCCTATTTAAGGTGCCAAGGAGGTCAAACAAGCAAGATAGAAGGTAATACGTAGCTCATCTATGTAATAAGTGCATTTAAAGCACTATCATAAACCAACACCTAAATTTAGAAGGAGACAATGCATTTCAAGATGGAGAAGGAGCGCCATACAAGGGAGAAGAAAGTGCAGGTCAAAGGAGACTTTGACTCCCATAAGTGCCTACGTTCAACATTGAAGACAAGGAATCTCCATTGATTCTAGCACCAAAAGTAACCTTAATACTATTGTTATATCCAACCAAATAAGCGCCAAACAGTGAGGAGATTTAGCATCCAAAGGTAAGGTTTAATACCATTTTATTATTGCTTTCATTTTTGGAGATATAAGGGTTATAAGCTAAGGTTAAATCTTAGATTTTTGAAAGCAAAAGCTATAAGGGATAACTTATCAAATTGAAATAATATTTACAATACAACCTAGGAGAAATAAGGAATTCTACTTGGATTAAATTCTTTAATATTTTGCAAATATTATTAATTTTCTAATTTTCCAAATTTGGGAGTGATAAGGGTTACAACATCAAACTAGGTTATTGGAAATTAGAAACATTTGAATAAAATCCTAAGGGTTACAAAAGAGGTTATTAAATATTTTTTCTTAAGGTTGGAAATTTATAATTTTCTTGTCTCAAAATTTCTCAAAAGGGACAAAAGGAATCCAACATTAAAACCTCTTCAAAATTGGAAAAGTGCTTAGTTCAATTAGGAGTAATAAGGTGTTAGAAAATTTGATTTTTGATCTTTACAAAACTGTGCAAAATCAACCATAAATTGAACTATATTTTACAAAAGCACTATATCATACTCCAAAATCATTAGGGAGTCATAAGGCATTCTACAAAACTTGATAATAATATCTATCAAAGATTATCAAGTTGGGAAGATATAAGCTTTCTTCAAAACCTAAAATTAGGTGTTCATACTCTCATTACTAGGGAGACATAAGGAAGCCTACAAACCTAAGGATTAATAAAGGTTTCATCAAATCAAGCTTATATACTTCAATTAAGGATCACATATCCTAATATAGGGAATCATAAGATAGATTACTCTATAGCAAAGAATTCAGGTTATACAAATGGCTACTAGAATGCTAAGCAACACTCTTAGAAGTGGAATAAGGAAAATACCAATGTGGATTAAAAACCTGATGGATTACAATGATGTAAAGGGCAAAGAAGAGGAAGAACCAATTCAATGTGAAATAAGTTCTAAAATTAACAACTATGTAAAGGAAGACTCACTCAGTGAGTCTAATGATCAAAAATAGGGAAAGATTGATCAACAAGATTTTATACAAAAAGGAAAATATGGAATAGCTTCAATTGTGCACATATGGTTAGAAGGTCTTATCAAGGAGATAGACAAACATGATATTCCTAAGATAAACTACAAAACTATCAGATCATATTTATTGTGCACTCATTGCAATCAATATGGTCATGAAAAGACCAATTGTTGGAGTTTCCATCCATGCAAATATTGTGATGGGATAAATCACTCATCTTTCTCCTATCACTTCAAACACAAGTACTATAAATACTATGAAAGAAGATTACTTCAAAGAATAAATTATTATCTTCAAGAACTTATTCCAGATGGATCTACTAACATTGAGCTCAAGGTTGATACTTATGAAGGACAGAGAGACAGGTCTTACAAAGGTACAAAGGAAGGAAGAAGGATCAATTCAGATCCACTCAAGACATGCACTATCATGAGAGCAATGGTCCATCAAAGATGCTTGACATCAAGGAGCAAAGAATGGAAAAAGACAAGAAGCCATGACATGAAGACTGAAGCAACGAAAAAGAACCAGATCAAGACTACTTTGAACAAGCCAAAGATCATCCAATGGAAGAAGATCCATATTGAAGACTAAAGTCTTCAATACCCAAATAATGTAATACAAGGGGGTGTTAGAAATAGAGTATATTACATCATTTGGGTCATGTAAATGTATCTTCCAAGGTACATACTTAGGACATTAGATTACTTTAGGGGGAAGTTATCTAGTTACTTCATGCAATGTAATAAATGCACAAGTGTCAATGTGCAAGTTGTATATGTGCAAGTTGTCCCTTGCACAACTAGGTAGAGTGTTGGCCAAGGAATCTATTTTACCTATATAAGAAAGGCCTCATTGTAATACAGATATATATAGAGATATAGAGAGAGTCGAGGACATAGTAGCTTAGAGGTTAGTACAATTATGTGTGGATCACCATCCAGTGGTGATGGGTGCAATGTAGTTCAGTAGCTTTATTAATGGAGTGTTCATTTCCTCCATAGCTACATTGTATTCATTTATATCATTTCTATTTATTGCATATCTCAGTCATCTAGAAGATTTACTTTCTTTCATATTATTCTGCATCTCGTGATTGTTATCTCCCTTTGGCCATTACATCAAAAGCTAACACACACAATATTGTTTACTTCTTGCTTCTCTCATTCTTCTGTCTTATTTCTATATAACACATGCACACAAGCACATTTTTTACTACACTTTGCTTTGCTCATTCATATTTTGCACACACCACACCCCTATTGGGTTACACTTCTTTTGGGAAATTAATCAAACATTTCACCCCATACAAGATAGCTTCATGGTCACCAACAAGGGGTAGCCTCCATTCAACCATTTGCGAGCATACATCCTAGCAGGTATCTCTCCAACCACAACCATTAGCGAGTATCACACCCATAATGGGTATCACTCCACACTTGTTCTTTTAGAAAGTATTACACCCTTATAGGATAGCTTCATGATCACCAATGAGGATCAACCTCAATTCAACCATTTGTGAGCATACATTCTTACAAGGTCCCACGCCACTCTTTTTTTGCTTAGTTTATGTTCATTTGATCACACTAACCCCTTGCGGTCTATGCTGACTCAAATATCATATTATAAGCACCTTTTTGTTATTTTTTTCCTTTATTGACCTTTTTATTTTTCATATTCATCTTATTTTTCTTCTTTTATTTTGTTTTTTTCTGAATTTGCACCTTTTCCATATGGTACGTGAATTCGCTCTACAACAAATTTGTGGTCTATTTTTATGAGGCATGAATTTGGGTAGAGCTTTGTTTTTATTCCATAACCTTTTATTCCATCTCCTTATCTACTCATGTATTTCATTAATTTCATTATTTAGCTTCATCACATCATGCATTTCATTAGTTAATTCATTTTCCATTCATGTATTTCATTAGTTCAATTCAATCATTTCATTAAGTTCATTCATGCATAACTAAAAATCAACAAAACACATAAAATTTACATTCACATATACATAAAGTGTAGCATGTATTACTTGAAAGATATAGTACACATCAGCTTGGTCGATGTGCCACAATCCAAGCCTAACACACTTGACCATCCCTAGGGATGCATGCCACATTCAAAATTAGCATGTCACCCCAATCCTAGCACTACCTCTATGAGCCAATATCCTTTGTGCTACCTTTAGAGGTGGTCCCAGTGAGGGCATGCTCATGAACCATGAAATAGTCCATGATCTAGATTGTGACCTACCCTATGTCTATAAGGATGATGATGGGGGCACTCTCTACTAAGCTAAAATAACCTAAAAGTATAGGATTTAGTAGAAGGTCTCCCTCTATAAAAATACCCCCAACCTCTCACCTACTATCTACACCTTATTTTATGGTAGGAAGATCCATTTGCATTGTTGGTTGCATGTAGCAACAACCATCCCATCAGCTTGAGCCCAATGTTGCTTCTATTCCAGTTTACTTGTCCCTCCATTGAAGTGGTTTTCCATAGCCCTCATCACCTCCTGCTTTATGAGTGTTGTGTTAAAGGCACTTCATAGTTCCTCTATCCTCTTGGATTGATCCTCTTAGAGTAGGTCCATTTCCTTCTGCATGGCTACTATATGAGCTTAAATTACCTCCCTCTCCCTCATTAGATCCTTCTAACCCATGATCATTCTAGGCCCCATTATAATCGATGTAAAGGCACCCCCTATTGTCCCACTCAATCTGGTCACTGTCATTGTAGGAGCACCTCCAATTTATCTCCCTCCCCCTAATCCAAAGATGATGATGGCCATCCTTTTTTCCATCACCATATCTATCCTAAATTGAACCCATGTTTTCCTAGGAGGGTTTGTGCCCCTCTAATAACACTCAATTGTGCATTGGGTGGCCTCTCACAAGGTTAGATACACTCATTGGATCATGACCTATCACCTCTACACTGACACCAATGTGGAGATCATCGAGGCCATAATATCCCTATACCATCTCTTGTATCCAAGTGCCACCCTAATATCATCCACTCTTGGATTGACATAGAGGGAAATATCCAAGTCCTTCACAAATCTCCCCACATTAGGATCCTCTCTGACTCTCGATGGGTCCCTTTAAACTTGTCAAAACTAGTAGTCTCCCAAGTTTGATATCTCCTAAAGAATGCCAAACTATCACTGGACTCTATGAAACTGATAGAGCTCCAAATACCTCTTCTCTATAGAGACCCACCTAATCCTCATAACCCTCACTATTTCCATCCCATACTCATCCTAGCCAAGGTGTAGATGCCACTATTTCCATATGATCATGTGGTCCCACAACTCATCTATGACCCACCTCCCTAGTGGCAGGGTACCTGTGTATGTCCTCTAGACTCGCTCTAGGTCTTTGATCCATTTGTATACTACTGGCTGCTCTATATTAGGTAATGGCCCTAGAAGTGCATGCGATCTATGAACAACTATGTGTTCCAAGCACCACACTTGTTGCAATGTCATATAAACTAGTCATGTATACTATTTTTACATGATATTATACAATATCCTATATAGACAGGCCAACACATATGGACCCCATGCGAACCACACTTGATGGTCCTGCATGTTTGCCACTACTCCCACTAGTGCCCAAGGCAAGTATCACTTGTTAGTATGGCACACTGATAATATAACCACCATACCATAGAACATGGCCATAAATGCATCAAATCCATATCAAATGAACATCTCATCTACATGGAGACCACTCAGCTAGATCTCATGCATAAGATCCCTCAAAAAAAATTCTAGTGCTATCTAATACCCTTGTGCTCTATTAACTACCCTCCCCCTAATGGGGATGCCAAATATCTACCACACATCCTCTAGTATAATGTTCATCTCCTCGATAGGTAGATGAAAGGTTGACTCTGGATACCACCTCTAAGTTAGCACTATCAATAGTGCTCTATCTACCTCCACCTTGGGCATATCTATTAGATGAAGTAGCCCCACCACCCATAGTGTGTCTTGCTCTACTACTATGAGTTATCATAGCATCTCCTCTAAGGAGCTTGATCACCACTCTACACTTCAATACATCATGCTGCAACCAAAAACATCAATAAAAAATTAATTAGTTTAACCATCACTTAAGCAATAAAACCTCAAAGCATAATCAAGATAATCAAAGTTTTGGTTTCTTCTCTCTTTATTTTTGGTCTTTTCTTTCTTCTCTCTATTTCCTTTTCTTTTCTCTCTCTTTCTATTATTCTATCAAATTCATGTCCCACATTTCTAACGTGTGAATTCTTGAATTCACACCCTATATTTCTAGGGATAGAATTTGGTTGTTATTGAGTTCTCACCGAATTCATGGTCAACCCCCAAATTCACGTTGGGTCACGCATGATGGTTTCTTCTAAAAAAGATAAAAATTGCAAAAAAAAAGCACTTAAATCCTACTCTAGCCTAGTCTAGAGGTTGGATTTTGGTCCTTACCCCTCACAATAGTTGAACGATGTGTGGGAAGCACCATTTGTCTTTTTTTCTATAGAGCTCCTTTTCTTCTTCTCACGTAGTGGACATGAATTCATTTTCACCCTCTCCTCTTCTTATCCCCTATTTTTCTCTCTTCTAATTTTGTTTTTTTCTCTTTTCTCTCTATTTTTTGCTCTCTTTTCTTTTGCATCTACCTTTTTCAATTTTATTCAAGAATATGGTATTCCCTCTTAAATTTGAGGGGGCAACTTGGCCTCGGGACATTAAAATCATTAATTACCCATTTTGGATGCAAAATTTAAAAGTGTTAGAAATGAAATCATTTTTACACATCCCTTCTTCTAAACTGACCACCCCTTTTTATGTTTACCATTTTTTACCCATAGGAGTCTACATCTTTCTTTGACATATTTATTCGGCCATAAATGCATCAAGGAGGGGGTAAATTGTAGACATAGAAAATTGACCAATAAAATGAGTCATTTTCTCTTAGGACACCCAAGGAGTCCCTCAAAATTGTTAGGAGCAAGTTTAGGCCTTCTTCTCCCCTTCGTTTTGCTTTTTTCCTTGGCTTTTCCGAATTTGTGATTGTCTAGGATAGGTCACGAATTCAGAAAAATTTGGATTTTTCTTAAAAAATCCCAAATTTTGGGCCGACCTCTATGGTGTCAATTTTTGGCTAAGGTTGTTTTTTTTTTCTTGCCTAAACCCCATCCAAACCTCCTATAAATAAGAGGATTGGACTCCCATTTTGAGAAGAGAGAATTTTTTTGGAGATCTTTATGCTAAGCCAATTCTTCCAAGTGATATAACAAGTTTTGAATGCCATCAAGTGATTTCAAGTGCTCTTTCTATTTTGGATTGTTCTGTTACTACTTTACTTTTGTGATTAGTTGCTTTTGGTGAACAAGTGTGAGAGCTTTGAGGAGGGGTCTACCATTTTAGTTGTTGCCTTCATCCTTTTGTTGCTATTTCACTTCCACCACAAGTTAACCATATTTTTTCTTTACATTATTGGTTTTCTAGATCATTAATATTCCATTTAGCATTGCATTTTTAGCATTAATAGATTAGTTAAAGGCCCTGTTGTGAATTCATGCCTTGTACTTACCAAGAATGAATTTAACAAGGCTGAATTTATGGTCACCCCTTATGGGGTATGAATTTGGTTCATTAAGGGCTTGGGGTTAGGTTTCACTCCCCAAACCTAGATTGCCTCTTGCATATTTCATTTTAGTCATATTTCATTTTGTTCGTGCTATGTTTACATTATTTCATGCCATTAAATTTTATCTTGTTTGCTTCCTAAAGCTCAACAATCACTTTTACTTTCAAATGGTCAACTAAAAGGACCAAGGAGGTTTGAATGCTGTACCTCCAAGCTCAGTCATATAGTGGCCTAAGAAGGACCCAAAATTGAGCAATTTTTCCAAAGGTTTTGAATCTATTTTGCAAGTTTGAAGTTGTTGGATATATCTAGACATAAGTTTTAAGCTAGGATCAACCACCAGATTGAGTAAGTGATTTGTTAGATCTTTAGGATATTTTTTGGGTATCTTTGTTTATTTTTTCCATTTATATTTCAGATTTAAATCATAAATATTATGCTAGAAGAGAGGGTTCGATTTGCCCACAAGTCGATCAAGAGCCAACTACTCTTACAAAAATAATTGAAGGGAAATATTACAAATGACTACAATTGCAAACTTGCTAATCCTTGGCACAACATATAATAATTCTATTTAAAAGTTATAATAGGGAATATTTCTATCCAGAACTTGTAGGATGATATAATTTTCTTAGATATCCTCTTTCTAGGGATTTTGAATACTGAATAAAGACACCTTTTGCCATTGCTTTTGTTAGTCCACAAATATCATGGCTGTAGGTCCCATTCCTTCATATTTAGTGGCTCAATAACCTTCTTTTGAATTGCTATGTTGTAATTTCCTTAGAATATAATCCATATTTTCTTAATAATGGCATGTTATCCTATCTCATATAATTTTGGAAATTTGTGTGCCATAACTCATACCTACACCATTTGGTACCAGAATCAATGCGCTTTTGTTTATCCCAATTATTTTCCACCTTTTTGAAACTTCTTGTTAGAATATTTATCCACTCATAGAGACATTTTAATAGTCATTTTCTTTGGGATTTATATGAGTTTTAATAAGGAACCCCATCAGAATTTTCTTTCTTTTACTTAGTCTTTGTCGATAAAACTCCCAATCATCCTTTCCTCTTCCTTTCACTTCAAAGTTCATACCAAATTTTTAACTGCTTGGTTGAATATTTTCCATTTTTTCTTCTAAGGTGGGATATTTTAGATTTCCCTATGGTGTGAGCTATAGATGACAACATCTAAACCTTGAGGTTTTCTATTAGTAAAATTACGTGTCAACAACTCTACTATCATCTTGACTTGCTCCTCCTACTAGATGAGTGATTGGTGTAGAGAAGTCTCATCCTATTTTCTCCTTCCTAGACATGGAGAAGTAGATGTCTTACTATGTCTCTTGATGCTAATATTATTGTAAGTTCTTTTATTTTTCCTAGTTGTTGATTTTCCCTCATCCATCCCTATTTCTTAGATATTATTTTGAAAATCTAGTGGAGATATGAGACATGAAGGTCTTTAAGTCATGGTCCTAGGTAGATGTAAATGAGAATTGATTTTGTTGGCTCATTAATGACCATTGTCTGGTTTGAATTTTTGTCATTGATGGGGCTTTTTTAGTTATCTTTGAAAAGGCTCATTAGCCACCATCCATGGTGGAATTCAATTTAGATATCAGTAAAAAGACTAGGTAAATTCATTGTGGGCCATCAATTTGCAATGGTTTGGTGGTCAACTTGTCTTCACAATATGAGGGTTTCTACACCTATTCTTACCATTTGGAGATATCTATTTAGTAATTTTTAACATGGAATCTTTAGAAGTTGGTGATGATTGTGATCCCATTGTATTTGCTTTAGATCTCACATCATATTTGGGGTGTAATTTGACCAAATTATAGTGATTTATCACTATAATTTTTGTGGCTCTCAAGGGGCCTTCTACTTGTAGGGAGAGATGAACATAAAAGTTAAAGCCTTTATCCATTGGGCACAGATGTGAGAAAAGAAAAGTCTCTCCAAGATCGAAGAATGCCCCACAAGGTCAATCACACACAAAAGAGGAAAACCCACAACACCAATATTAAGTGGTAAAACCCTCCTTCAAATGAAGAAGGGAAACATACACTATGAAGCTCACTATATTACTCAATGATTCAACAACACAAGAATACTTCAATGTTATGCAACAATATGCATCAACATGATATATATCAAGATGTAGTAGACAACACCCCTATTTAAAGAGAAGATTTTCTACTACAACCCTAAAATTACCCTAATATTATCACAATATTATCTTGAGATGTGTGACAAGTGGCATCTATCAAATATTAAAAAGTGATTGGTTACTTTTTAATATTTTCTAGAAAAGGGAAAATAATTTTTTCCCACAAATTAAATATTTCTAGCACCCTTATTTTATTTATTAATTGGGTGGGAATATTTTTACATAAAATAGAATTATTTTATTATTCAAATATTATTCTTTAGACTTTATATTTTAGTCTAAGAATAATTTACACAATGTTGCATTACATATTCCAACACTCCCCCTTAATACAATATTGGGGAAAGGAATTTTGAAACAAAGAAACATTCTCCCCCTAAAGATACAAACGGGGATGAGAATCAAATGAGTAATATAGTTGCAATGAGCTTCTATGACCAAGAATGGTCTATAATAAGGCACCAATACAAAATGAGCCAAAATGAAACTGCAAGCCCCCAATGGAGTAGCTTCACATACAAGAAGCTTACAAAGACATCCATCAACCACAAGCGATTGCAAATGACAAGAAGAAAACATCACAAGGGTGTCTTCAGTAAGCCTACAAAACCCCAAACAAAAGTACCTGCAAGCTACAAGTAGCTCAACATAATATCAGTTAGATACATCATCATAAATATATTCATCACAACATATATGAATATCCAAAGATGATAACAAAACTGATATAACAAATAGTGAACTTTAAGTCATCACAAAAATATGCCAAGCCATACTTATAGTCACATGCTATATAGTTGATCAAAAAATATCATGTACAAAGTTGCATAAAGCAAACGAGGAGTACCATGATAATGCAGACTCTAAAGTACCATATACAAGAGTTGCATAAGGTATATGAAAATAATAAAGTGTGCAAACCGGTTGCATAAATCCAACCATAAAATATCATGTACAAAAGTAGCATAAATGCTAAAAAGAAAGTACCATGATAAACCAATTGCATAATGAAAACTACATAAAAACATGTACAAAGTTATGCAAGGCAACAAGAAAGTACCATGTAAAAGAGTTGCATAAAGTAATTGCATCATATACCATAATTGCACAATGCCATCTACAAAGTAACATGTACAAAAGTTGCACAAGGCAAACAAGAAAGTACCATGTTCAAAAGAGATGCAAAAAGCAATTATACCACCAAAGGTCAACTCATATATATAGCACAAAACACCTCATAAGGATGAAGTTGTCATCACACAAGTGTAACTACACTTCATTCCCCCTTGAGGACAACTTCACCAAACCAAGTGAGTCCCTCAACTTACAAAATTGCTCCTTGGGAAGAGGTTTGGTGAACAAATCAATAGAATTAGAAGATGATGGGAAATACTCCAACTGAATAGTCCCATACAATACCTTCTCTATAATAAAGTAGGCTTGGATTTCAATATGCTTTTTCCTTTGATGCATTACAGGATTTTTAGCCAAGGCAATAGCTGATTGATTATCGGAGAGCAAACGTGAAGGACCAAATTGCTCAAGGCCAATTTCCTTCATAAGGGTACGAAGCCAAACTGATTCCTGTGCAACTACTATCATAGCCTTATACTCTGCTTCCCTTATAGAAAGAGCAATTGTATCTTGCTTCTTAGAAGACCAAGAGATAGCTACAGATCCAATACTAAAAACATATGCTGTGGTAGACTTTCTGTCTATTCTATCCCCTCAAAAATTAGAATCAGCATAGCCAAAAAGAGCAAAGGAAGTAAACCTAGAATACTTGAGTGCCAAACCTCTAGTACCTAAAAGGTACTTCAAAATCTTCTTGGTAGCTTGTAAGTGCTCAATATAAGATTTCTGCATAAACTAGCCATCATACCAACTGCAAAAGCAATATCTGGCCTTGTGATGGTAACATAAAGAAGACTACCAATGAGTTGCCTATACAACATAGCATCAACCAACTAAGATTTTGTACTTACTTCCAACTTAACCCCTATAGAAATAGGAATGGAAGTAGGATTTCCATTTTCCAAATCAAACCTCTTAAGAAGATCTTCAATATACTTGGATTGACTCAAAAAGGTACAATCCTCATGCTGATAAACTTGCATGCCAAGATAGTAGTGTAGAAGACCAAGGTCAGTCATTTCATACTCTGAATTTAATTTGGAGATGAAATAAAAAATGGCCTCATTCTCATTTCCAATCATAACAAGGTCATCAAAAAATAAAGCAATTAAAATGACCAAGTTATCCTTCCTAAGCACATAGAGATCTGTATCTGAATAGCATTTATCAAAACAAAGAGACAAGAAGTAACCTAAAATCTTCATGTACCATGCTCTAGGTGCTTGCTTCAGACCATACAAGGTTTTTTTTAGTTTACACACAAGTGTTTTCTTACCTTGTACAAAAAATCCTTGTGGTTGAATCATGTAGATATCCACATCCAAATCACCATTTAGAAAGGTACTTTTCACATCAAGCTAAAAAATCTTCCAACCTTGAGCAGCAGCAATAGCAATGAGAAGTCGAATGGTGGGAATTTTGGCAACTGGTGCAAAGGTTTCATCATAGTCAATGCCATGTGAGCATAACCCTTAGCAACCAATCTAGCCTTATCCTTTTATATATCTCCATTAGAATTGTACTTGATTCTATAGACCCACTTGTTCCCAATAACATTTATCTTATTAGGATAAGGCACTAGATCCCAAGTTTTATTCTTTAGAAGAGAATCCATCTCAACCTTCATGGCATCAACCCAACAAGAGTGTTGTGAAGCTTCTTGGTAAGAAGTAGACTCGTGATCATTCTCTATCTTAGCTAGAAGAGATATGTTAAGGGTCATACTTCTAGTTATCCTTTGGATAACTGAATTTTGCTCTTTAGAACCCCTAGAATGATCCAACCACTTGGTCCTTTTGATACAAGGTCCACCATTTTATAACTCAAGAAGGTCTTCATTGAATTTGACATCTCTTGAAAAAATACAATGCCTGAAGAAGGTGAGTATAACTTGTAGCCCCTATGTTCAACATCATAGCCAGCAAAGATGCATTTTTGAGACTTTTTTTCCAATTTCTTCCTCTTTTCTGAAGGAATATATGAAAATGCATCACATCCAAACACTCTTAAGTGTGACAAATTTGGCTTCTTACCATTCCAAACCTCATAAGGAGTCTTCCCCTCAAATTATTTTGAAGGACACCTATTAAGAATGTAGATTGTTGTATTGGCTACTTCACCCCAAAGAAATTGAGGTAAGTGGTCACCAAGCATGCATCTTACCATCTCCATGATTGTCCTATTTCTTTCTCTCTGCAACACCATTTTTTTAAGGAGTGTATGGACAAGTAAACTACCTTTTGATCCCATGAGAAGAACAAAACTCATTGAAATCATTGCTATTGTACTCCCCTCCATTGTCACTTCTAATCATTTTGATCTTTGCTCCCTTTTGATTTTCTACCAAAGCTTTGAACTCCTTGAATGTCTTAAAACAATATGATTTATTCTTAAGTAGATACCCAAAGATCATTCTTGAATAATCATCTATAAAGGTGAGAATATAGGATGCACCACTAAGTGATCTAACATGTGATGGAACCATAATATCTGTATGAGTGAGTTGAAGAATTTGTGTGGCCCTCGTTGATTTGTCCTTTGTAAAATTTTGTTTGCTCATCTTGCCTAAGATGCATGTTTCACATAAACCATGAATAGGTGAAATGTTAGGCAAGCCTTCAACCAAATTTTTGGACTTTATCATTTGAATATTTTGATAGTTTGTATGTGCTAACCTTAAGTGCCAAAGCTTGCTACTAGGAGAAACATTAGTTTCTAAACACACTTTAGGAGGAGCATCACCTAACACATAAAGATTATTCTTCACATAACCTGTAATGATTGGTAGAATTCCTTTCCTAATGCTCCATGAAGTTGCATTGAACTCAATAGTGTGACCAATTATAGCAACTTGAAAAACTAAAATTAAATTTCTCCTAAGGTTAGGCACATATAGGACATTATCAAGTAATTTACCTTCAATTACAACATTGCCAACACATTCTACTTGAAGTCTAGTATTATCACCAATGACAACTGAATCTTAAGAGTGCTTATGAAAGTCCACAAACTTATCCTTTTCAAAACTCATATGGTTAGTGCATCCAAAATCTAACACCCATTTATTAGAAGTAGATGAGTCAATGGAGTAGAGGGCACAAACAAAGGTATTTTATTAGAATTTTGCTTTACATTGTGGTTCTTTTTCTTTCCCTTGCCAAACCATTTCTTAGGTCCTTGTCTCTTAGCCTTTTCTTGCTCTTTCTTTTCTGCAATATTCTTCTTCTTGAAACAATTTTGTTCCTTGTGGCCTTTCTTGCCACAAAAGTTGCAAGTGAAATCAACTCTAGGCTTGTTGGGTTGGAGATTTTGTTTTTTCCTTCCCTTGTATTTCTTCTTGAAGGAAGCCTTAGTGGCACTCAAGGCAACATTCTTCTCCTTGACAACTTGACCATTCACTTTGTCTCTATTAAGAGACTCTTCATGTTGAATCAATAATTGTGAAAGAGTGTTGAGAGGAATACCATCCTATTCTTGCTCTAGCCTAGTCTCAATAATGGTGACAAAATTCTTGAACTTGCTTGACAAGTTCTTCAAAATGATAAAGCTTAAGAGCTTCTCACTTATCCAATCACAATTACAAGCCAATAGTTGAGTTCTCATGTCTTTCATATTTGAGAGGAAGATCAAGGCACTTTATTCTTCACCTTGCATAGTGCTAAGAATTTTTGACAATAAAGTGAATTTCCTTGATGTGTTGGATCCTAGATGGACTTGTTTTAGCAAATCCCATGCACCTTTAGCATGCTCACAATGGATTATAGTGAGCAATATATCATCACTCACACTATTGATAATCATGGAAAGTGCAAGGTGACTCTTGTTGTTGTATGTCTCAAGTGCCCTTGCCTAGGTTAGGATTGCTTCATCTCCATTTACAATGGGCCATAACTTTCTTGCTTGAAATTCGGCCCTCATCCTTGGTTCCCATATTCCAAAATTTGATCCATCAAGGATGTGCTTAAGTGTGAAGGAAATTCCATGATCAACCATTCTAGAAAGCGAACATAATCAAAACATAAGATGTATTGACAAAGGAAATAAATGATGCAATAAGAAAGTAGATAAACATACTTGCATATATAAAAAAACATAACTTTCAAGTAATCTACTTTTCAATCATGAAAGATAAAAATCATGAAAGATAAAATTCATGAAAGATAATCAAAATTAAGCATAATCAAGAGAGATAAGCATCATCATAAAAGATAATCAACATCATCATGAACTACTATAACCATCTTGCAATAAAAAACTATAACCATATTAAAATTGAATAAAGGAAATAAACCAAGATCAAATTGCAATAAGAAGGTAACTAACCATAGCAATCATCTTTCAACAAAATAAACTAACTTGAATTGAACCATAAAATATTTCTTAAATGTTAGATAGTCAATAAGTTAGTAAGTTAGTGTTCATTTTAAGGTTTTTCTATAGCCTAATGAATTGCCAATTCATCTCACCCAAGGTCGCCCAAGCTATCCAAAAGGGTACGGGTACGAGGACCCGAAAAGGACTTACTACCGATAGAGTGGATTATTTTGGATTCAATAGGTGTTTAGAAAATATAAACTTTGTTGCAAGATTAAGTAAATTTTAATCAAATACTAAATTTGTGGTTAGTAAGTTGATTCATTTTTAACCTTCTTGATTAATATGAAAATTAGTAAATTACAAGTTAGTTTGTTAGTAGATTGTTTAGTAGCAAGTTAGTAAGTTAGTAGTTAGATTAGTTGAGATGCAAAATAGACAAAACACAAACACACACACTCTCTCTCTCTCTCTCTCTCTCTCTCTCTCACTTTCATTCTCTTTTACTTTCATTATGAGAGATAAAAGTTACATTAATTTACATTATGCTTCAAACAAATGCTTGAGAGAGATTAGAAGAAATTAATAAAAATAGGGGGAAGAGAGTGAAAAGTTGATCCGAAATTGCCTTGTATACTCTAAAACATACTTGGATAACCTTGCAAAACAAGAAAGCTCACAAACAACCATTGTTAATGTGAGAAAAAAATGACTATAAGGTCTAAATTATTTGACAATTTGACTAAAAATTTGCCAAAAATTGCATAAAAGGATTCTAGTTACATTATACAATAATAAAAAATGCATTTCAATTTAAAAAAAAAATGACTATTAGGTCTTAAAATAAAATAAATGACTATTTTTTTATTAAAAAATAGAATAATAAATGACTGTTTTTTTATTAAATGACTATTTTTTTTATATTAAAAAATAGAATAATAAAAAAAATGACTATTTTTTTTATTAAAAAATAGAATAATAAAAAAAAATTCAGATTGTACAACAAAATGGGTGGGGGGCCATTTGGCCCCCAAATAAAAAAATATTTGCCTCAGATTTATTTTTCACCAAAATAGGGCAAATAATATATGGAAATAGGTATTTGGGCCTTCCAGATGCAACCATGGGGTTCGTTTGGCTCCAAAACCCTTCCAACAAAAGCTCAATGACAAAAATTTATAGATTTAAAATGAAAACACCATTTGCAAAAGATCTAACAAATAAATTAAAAAAACATAATAAATCTATAAACCCTAATGGCAGATTTGTAAAATAAGTTTACCCAAATATCAAATGCATAAAATACCCAAATATGAAATGCATGCATTAAAATAATAATAAAAAAAAATATATCTTAATGGGTTTTTCATCTCAAAGGATTGAATACACTTGATGGAGATCCCAACCGCTCTGATACCAAATGTGAGACAAACAAAGTCTCCCCAAGATCAATCACACACAAAAGAGGAAAACCCACAACACCAATATTAAGTGGTAAAACCCTACTTCAAATGAAGAAGGGAAACATACACTATATTACTTAATGATTCAACAATACAATAATGCTTCAATGTTATGCAACAATATGCATCAACATGATATATATCAAGATGTAGTAGACAACACCCCTATTTAAAGAGAATCTTTTCTACTACAACCCTAAAATTGCCCTAATCTTATCACAATCTTATCTTGAGATGTGTGAAAAGTGGCATCTATCAAATATTAAAAAGTGATTGGTTACTTTTTAATATTTTTTAGAAAAGGGGAAATAACTTTTTCCCACAAATTAAATATTTCTAGCACCCTTATTTTATTTATTTATTGGGTGGAAATATTTTTACATAAAAGAAAATTATTTTCTAATTCAAATATTATTCTTTAGAATTTATATTTTAGTCTAAGAACCCAGGTGTTGTAGGTGAGTTGGAGAGGAGACGACAATCCTCCAAGGGAGGTCCTAGGTTCAAATCTCCACCCTACAAAAAATCTGAATTGGGTATCCAAAATCCAATTGATAATGTTGGTGCGGGCAGGGTTGAGTGCAACTCTCGGGTGACTTTGACGGTGTAGAACCCCCTGTTCGTGGTCTCTCAGACCAAGGCGGCCCCGCAAGGGGTTTTTCGCTTAAAAAAAATATTTTAGTCTAAGAATAATTTACACACCCAAGTGTTGTAGGTGAGTTGGAGAGGAGATGGCAATCCTCCAAGGGAGGTCCTAGGTTCAAATCTCCACCCTACCAAAAAGCTGATTTGGGTATCCAAAATCCAATTGATAATGTTGGTTAGGTCAGGGTCAAGTGTGAATCTCGGGTGACTTTGACGGTGTAGAACCCCCTGTTCATGGTCTCTCAGACCAAGGCAGCTCCACAAGGGATTTTTCGCTTAAAAAAAAGAATAATTTACACAATGTTGCATTACATATTCCAACAACAGAGTTGTCAAGACATAACTTTTTGGGGGGTGTCGGTCCCCTTTTTTATAACCCTTCTCTTGGGAATGAGGCAACTATTTGCATTTAATTTATTCCATCCAAACTTGTACTTTCTTCTATCTTATTGTTGAAGTAAGACTTTCTTCTCATACTAGAGGACGATGCAATGGAATCCCTAATTTATCTTTTCTTTGTGTGTAACTAATCCTTGGCCAGTGTGTAATTTCCACCTATATTGCCTTGATTATTTGTATTATTTGACACTAATTCTAAGAGTGGTCCTATTTATGGTTCTGTAGCTACTCCCATTTTTGAAAAAGTATCTTGTATTTCAAAATTGGTTAGGTAATTGTTTTTCTTTTATACATATTTACATAACCCCCTAAAGGGGTATGGGTTTCATTTTTAGCTATTACTATCCAATACATATTTGTTCGTATACTTCTGGGGTATCAAGATCTCAACTTTCTATTTTCCATTGGTCCATTTGTTCATTAGATATGAATGAGTGCACTTCATCAAATGAGGACTTGGGTTGACCTTATTCTATCATCAAAATCTGACTAGAATTTAATCTTGATGTTGGTATATTCTCTATGTGGTGGGAAAAGAGTGGCTCTAATTGAAGTTTAAATTTAGTCCCATATTGGGTTCTAAGTATCACGGTGGACCAATATGAGCATATACAACCTCCCATTTTAGTAGTAAAATCCCTTGATAGGGAAAGACTAAATGAGGTTTGAAGATCAATTATGCAAATATTCTACATCACTGTTACACTTGGGAAAGTGTTTTAAGGCCATTGAGAGTCCTTTTATCTCACTTAGAACTTGAGCTAAATTATTGTCCAATTGCACCACTTTTTTGTTAGCAGACTGATACTTTATCTCTAACACACTTATGATGCTTTTAAACATGATGCTTGTGCTTGCCCTTGAATCCACTATATAGTTTGAATTATCTTATTTTTGTAAATGAGTGATAGATATAATGGAGGGGGGGTAGACTACTTGGTCCAAGGACTAAAAACTACAAGACAACATCAACTTGTCTTTGTTTTTGCTTCCTTTCCTCCTCTTCAAGGATTTTCCTTAACTGTTCCTTTTGTCCTAGAATGGCCAGTATTTTCCAAATTGGGACTAGTACCATGAATTTATTCAAGTGGTCTACTATGCTAAAATATCCTAGAGATATCACCCTCTAGGGATGAAACATGGTCTTTCTCCAATTGGCTGGGTATCTTCAGCTATTTTTGGAAGTAATGAATGTTGTCTTAGGATAATTAGGGTGCCTTGCTTAGTAAATACCAAAAATTTTGGTAAAATTGCTATCAATATTCCAATACTATTATTGACTATTTTGGCAAGGCTACCTAGAGCCTTTTGGATATTTGATTGAGAGATAGTAGGAGGTACAAGTGCCATTGATTATTGATGTACTGCAACTAAGGGCTACCACTTTAGTTGGGCTGGCTTGTGCTAACTTCCAAGGATTGGGAAGTTGCTTTTATCCCTTTCCTCCATTGCTCACTTCTTAGACCTCATTAGATAATTTGATTAGACCTAAGGCATTTTGGTCATTAGGTTGCCCATTTCATCAAATACTATGTAGATTTCTTCTTCATTCTATGTTGCTAAGACTTGCTCTTAAGGAGCATAGTTAGGATTTGAGATGGAAGGCAAGGATATTAGTTGTTCCAACATCTAATATTTAGTTCTTGAGCATGAAATAGATGTGTGGGATGACACCATCTCTATCATTGTAGTGACCAAGAGCTGAGAAATTTTCCCTATGTTGTTTCGACTATGGAAACTTTCAAGGGGGAAGTACCATGAGGAAGACTTCTCTACATAATTGTTTTATATAGGGGCTATTTACCTAGCATGATTGGGGATTTTTATTTGTAGAGGGGTCACCATCGAGACTGTTTGTTATTTTTAGGCTTGAATTTTACCATTCTCCTAATTTTCTTAGAATTGAGGCCTAGGATACCCATTGGGCAGGGCTCTATAACCCTGGTTCCCTTGTAGGAAGGGAGGTCTTAAATTATTTTGATAAGGGTATCTCTAGGTATTTAATTTCTTTTCGATAGTCAACATTTCCCTGTCTATTAAAGTAAGAAACTTGTGGGATACCTCATTTTTGGGTTTCTTATGAGTAGGAGGGGGTGGAGTTTGTAGGGATATAACAACAAAATATGAAACTGAAAGTGATTGAGAGGACATTAGCCAAGTAACTAGAGTTGGAGATTGCATATTACGATATAGAGGCATAGGTGGCCTAGGGGAAAATATTCCAATCTAAATTAGTGTTGCGAGCCAAACAAGGTTAAATTATTTCCTACTTTTGTCACATGCTCGTGCATTTAATTTATCAACCCAAGGAGCTTGTAAACTTGCGAAGGGTCTTGAACAAAATTGCTTACAATACCACTTGAGATGAGTCCACTAGTTCTACTATTGGGGGGTGTTTCAAATGGTTGTCAATCATTAATGCACTCCTTAATAATTTATGTAAAAATAATTAAATATACAGAAAGAGAATATTCACACATTCCTAGAAATGAACCTACTACAAATACTAGAAATAACAATGCGATAAACAATCTTATAAAAGTGGTAAACTAATCTAGGAAACACAGGAAAAATAGGGGAAGAAATACTGGCTTGGAGTGGGCCCAGGCTCCAGCAGCTTCCTCCCAGCTAAACACGCACTTAGAAACTCTTAGAACTGTATTATGATTATCAAAGTATTACAATGATTCTTCTGTATATCTCTCTATGATTACTATCAAAATATTCTATATCCTATATATTCTCAAAGAGGTCTATGTGTGTTTATATAGGACACCCACATAATTTCTATTACAAAGAAGTTATAATAGTTGATTCATTCCAGATTAAACTAATACAGTCTAGTAAATGTGATTGACGTCTGCTAAAATTAGAATTTGATTCTAATGGTGGAATGTTCACTGATTGGTTTGTGCTTCGCCTGGAATTGGTAGGACATTCTCATACATCGATGTGATCCAAAATTTAGCTCTACATGACATAGAGTTGGAACTACACCAGTCGTTGTTGTCCACATCATTCTTATCTGGTCAACGAGCGAAGAACAGGGGCACATTCCCTATGAGGAAGGTGCCTAAGTATGTCGGGTGCCTTATCTATGTAGAAATTGCCTTACTGCCATTGGTGCCTTCCTGGAGGAGGAAGACGCTTATCTTTTGTTGGTGCCTTCCTGTGAGAGGAAGGTGCTTGCCTTCTAGTGGTTCCTTCCTTATGAGAGGAAGGAACTTGCCTTCTAGTGACACATTCCTTATGAGAGGAAGGCACTTTCCTTCTAGTGGTGCCTTCCCATCGACACCTTCCTTATGAGAGGAAGGCGCTTCTTTTCCTTTGGTACCTTCTTGGAAGAGGAAGGCACTGGCCTTCTATTGGTGCCTTCCTAGGATAGGAAGGCACTTGTCTTTCCTTGGTGCCTTCCTGGAAGAGGAATGTGCCAACTTATGCTTGGCACCTTCCTGGAAGAGGAAGGTGCCTACCTTCTCTACATTGATTCCAAAAGAAACAAAGTTCCAGGTCTATAAAAAGACCTCGAATGATCCAAATATAACTAAATAAACTACAATTCCACAAAAACACACTAAAAACACATGAATTAGATAACACGCATAATTTCATAAAATAATTATATAATCATTCATAAACATTTGCAATCCTTATTATATAGTCGCATAATAATCAAGAAATTGTATACAAAATATGAGCATTTCTGATGCTCATCATCCCCCTATGCCTAACATATGCCATGCCCTCGTGGCATAAAAACTATAGGTAGCCCTGCTGACCCCTCATCATTGCCATTTCTTGGTGGATCCGGCTATACCTACGGCCCGTGTCTGCCTCTTCTATGTGTTGGCATCTGGAGGTGTGGCTCTTATTTTTCTACGCAAAGTTGAGGGTGCGGTTGTCGGTTGTCCTTTCCTCATTCTGGCCACTATCGATGGTGATCTAGCCAATGTCATATCTACTAATTGGAATGCAGCTTCTACAACTTGCCATAGGTCAATGTCCAAAGGTCTGATCACTACAAGAGGGATATCTGAATTATACCTTTTGGAATGAACTACTTGGGCTTTGTACAATCGAGCTGCTTCAGGAGTAAGCCCTACGTTCTCCCTTGCAATGGTAGTGGCCTCCAATTCGAGGCCATATACCCACCACTATTCAAAATACCTTCTTATCATGGAGGGCCATCCCCGGGATGACCCATAAATATCCTAGAACTGGCTGTCCTCTACCGAATTGACATAGATACTAGAGTCCCCCTGCATCCTCGAGGTTGCCTTCTTGGTCTCCTTAGCTGTTTTCATCTCTTTAAACAATAGTTCAAACTATTTTTACCTCTCTGTGAATGGCTACATATCCCACTCATTTTCCTCTGGATTGGCGAAGGTCACCTTCACCTTCTTTCGAGCCGTCCTGGGCCCTTTTCCTCTGGCCTTTGCAAAAAATGTGGTGGCTCAAATAGGGATTTTCCCTTTCTCCCTGGTGAATGTCTTCTCACTCCAAGGGGCCTACTCTATGGTCCCTGGAGCATTCTCTTCACTCTGTGCTACCGTCCCTAGAGGTGCTTCTTCATCCCCCTGTATGTCCTATGCTGACCCCTCAGGTTCTTCTCTTCCTTCCTTAGGTCCGAGGAGTTCTTCCTTATCCCCCAGTCCTATCTATTGCTACTAGCCTTCGTCCTACTCTGTATCACTCAGGACGATGACAGGGGGTGTTGTGGGACTTCTTTCCCTTTCCCAAAAATAGAGGAATTCTCCCCTGCCTACAGGCTACTTTTTTAGGCATCCGATCGAAATTCTCTTAAAGAGAATACTCATTCTATAGATGTGGGAGAATTCATCAGGACTCCTGTTGCCTAGTTAGTTTGGGTTGATGCATCCCTTGAGTCTGTTCCCCTATCCTGGAGTAGCTAGTTCTCCTCCTGAAACTACCAGACTAGCTGTTTGAGCTGGGCGATTCATCTTTCTCGCTCTTTCAATTCCCCTCTGTGCTTGTTCTGGAAGTTATCCAAAATTTGCAGGGCCATCCAGCAATTAGTTTGCCACTCCAGCACTTCCTCCAAGGCTACATCGACCTGCTTATTGCTCTCAGAAGTCCCTACATATTATGGGCTCCAGTTTGTCAATTACCAGAGGGTTTGGGCTATAATGTTGACTTTCGGGTCGCTCTATTCTTCTTCTACCGAGAGGAGGAGTCACCGTAGGTGGTTCCTTCTGGGGACTGGTGGCCAAAACACAACCTCACTGCTAATAAGTGGTGCTCCTTCCTCTTCATATTTGGGCACTGGGGAATGCCCTCTTTCCTCTATGCATTCAGGCACTGGAGAATGCCCTCTTTATTTTGTGAAATAAGGCAATGCCAATTGCTCGATACTCACCATTTCCTCTATAGGGCTTCCCTCTTCTTGCCATGTTTTAGCAATAACATCCTATTGCATTTCTTGGAAGCCATATCCCTCTGCATCGAGGTTCTGCCTCTGAGATTCTGCATGGCAGACCAATTATGATATCAACCCATGGTGGGCCAAGGTGGACAGTGCTCATTTTTGGTACCTAGCTGCTTCATCCTTTAAGGCATTTTATAGGTAGAAGGGCACATTCAAATTCCTTCCATGCACCAGGTGATTCAGAAATTGCACATGGTTAGCGTGCAGATGGTATACTTCCTGATGCATGTAAAGAATTGAGCAACCTGCTCGAATATATTTTGTAGATGCATGGGAAGGCTGCTTTTGGGTAGCCCTTCCTTATCTATCTACATATATTCTACTGGTAGCAACACTTCGGTGTACAAATTTAGTAGTCTACCTTTTTATATGCATTCCCCTATGAGGGGCAATCTAGTCACCTATGAGATGTATTCGAGGGTGACTAAAATTTCTACCCCCTACACCTGAGCTACGTCGCTCCTCAAGGAGGTAGCGAATTCCTTGGCTGCTTCCATATTCTAGCCCTAATTGACCAGGGTATAGTAATTGAGCCATCCTTCGGCCTCGAACTATGTTTTTACCACCCCCCTGATTCCTTTCGTATCACCCAAATTATTCTTCTTCACTGCGTGATTCTTCGACCTTCCTCCCATGGTGCCTTCCCTCACTACTGCATTTTTTTTTTGTCCTTACTTCTTCAGGAAGGTGCATTATTGTAGGGAAGGCACCTAACCTTAGCATTTATTTCTAGGGTACACCTTTTGAGCCATATCATTGGCACACGGTTTCGGCTATGGGGGGATATGATTTTTATGACGATGATATTTTTTTCTAGTACTACATAATTTATAAATAATTATATAAAAATTTGAGTTAGTATGTGCATACCTGATTCGGTGTTTCATGCATTGTGAAGAGCGTTGATTCAATGATTTGTGACACGGGGGAGGGGTATGGTCATCTGATGCCACTCATTCATGTGGTGGTTTCATTATGATCGAGGCATCCGAGAGACTTAAGTGCTGGTTGTATGCGAAAGGTGCTCTTTGGTACCTTCGCAATGTGGAAGGCACTTATGTGGGGCCTTCCCGATGTGGAAGGTGCTTATATGGCACCTTCTCGATGTTTTCGGTGCTCTCTGAATGGATGCGCCTTTTGATGGTGGAAGGCACCTTTTTGATGATGGTGCCTTCCTACTATGGAAGGTGCTTCTGAATGGGTGCACCTTCCAATGTAGAAGGCATATCGGTCTATATGCTCCTTCTCGATGTGGAAGGCACCTCGGTCTATATGTGCCTTTCTGATGTCGAAGGCACCTCAGGCTTTTTTATTTTTGTGGCGTCTATATTTTTTTTTTGTGTGCATCTTCTCTGTAAGAAATGTGCCTTCTTATGTCAGGGCGTATTATTTATAAGGAAGGTGCCTTCTTCTGGTGGGGCACCTTCTTTATAAGGAAGGCATTTTATTCTGGCGGGGTGCCTTCTTTATAAGGAAGGTGCCTTCTTATAGCGGGGCGCCTTCTCTATAAGGAAGGCACCTTCTTCTGGCTAGGCACCTTCATTATAATGAATGTGCCTTCTTCTGTGCCTTCTTGATATGGAAGGCACATTTTTCTTGGAAATCATGTTGTGATTGACTAGGAAAGGATGATCAAGCCTTCTCAGCATCGCTTCACATTGCCTTAGCTTCTACCTACGAGTGTCGGTGTCAGAATGCTGAGCCGAATCAGGCCTGGTTTCCTAGATACCTATTCCTCGTGCTATTAGGTCCTCCACCTGCAAAAAGCAAATGAAATGAAAGAAAAATAAAGGTAGTTAGATGCATTCCATGCATATTAGGCCCTAGGTTAGGATACCTATAGCTTGCATGCGAGCGTCATCCCTGCAAAACACACTATAAGAAAAAAACTAAATTAACTAATTTTGGTGAGCACCTCCATGCCCACCATTTTTCCTGTTAAAATTTTGGTTTGGATCTAACAAGATGGGGTCTCCCCCATGTCTATTTTAGATTCCACCTGTAAGGTTTTGTATGTGTTATAGGGGCACAGTCGGTGGCCATTGATTGTTAACACGGTGTTGCTACCATTAATTGTTCTAATGCGCACTGCCCCATTCTTGATGAGCTCTACCACATCATACGGTCCCATCCATATTTGCATTAATTTACCTTTTCTTTCTTGGAACCAATAATCATACAACAACACCCATTCTCCTTCTTGAAACTACTTCAGTTTAATGTGGCGATCATGCCACCATTTTCTTTGCTTTTATATGATTTCTGTTCTCTACAGAGCATCCATTCAAATTTTTTCTAGCTGATCTAGCTATCGAATCCTTTCTTCTTGAGCATCATCCAAGCTCAAGTTCAATTCTGAAGTCATCCTCAATGTCTTGATTTCAAATTCAATGGTAATAATCGCACTCTTCCCATAGATCAGTTGGAAGGGTGTGAAGCCTGTAGTGGATTTCCACATGGTTTTATATGCCCAGACTGCCTCTGGAAACTGTGTAGCCCAATCCTTTCTATGTTGCTACACGGTCTTTGTCAGGATGTTATCTATTTCTCAGTTCATCACTTCCACTTGCCCATTTGCCTATGGATGGTAGGGTGTAGTTTTATTGTGCCAAACTCTATATTGATCCATCAACTCCTTGATCAACCTAGAGGTAAATTGAGGCCCCTGGTTTGTTGTTATCTCTCTAGGGACCCCAAATCATGTAAAAATGTGGGAAAATAAGAAATCGGTGACTGTTCTTTCTTTTGAATCTCTCAACGCTTGAAATTCAACCCATTTGGTGACATAATCTGTACAGACCAAAATAAACCTCCTCCCTATTGAAGGTGGATTAATTGGTCCCACGAAGTCCATGCCCCACTTATCGAAAGGTTCTAGGTGTACCTAAGGTTGGAGGGGCATTTCGTCTTGATGGGTTGGTCTCCCATTATTTGGCATTCATCACACTTGCTGGTGTATACAACTACATCCTTGAATAGAGTGGGCCAAAAGTACCCAACCTATAGGATTTTGTAGGTAGTTCATTTACCTGTAAAGTGTCCTCCGCATGGTTCGTCATGACATGCTTTGAGTACTTTTGAGAACTCTTACTCTGCTATGCATCTTATTATAATCTAGTCATGTCCTATTTTGAATAGGAGGCCATCCATCCATAGGAACAATGTGATTTTCTCTATGAATGCTGGCTTTTCTTAGAAAGAGAGAGTAGGTGAGGTTCTTTCGGTGGCCAAGTAATTGGCTATATCTATGTACCATGGGATTTAATCACTAATGGTGAATAAATGTTCATCCAAAAATTGGTCTTCCATTACTGTATGGTCTGTCGATATCGATCTGGATAGAAAATCTGCTACAATGTTGTCCTTGCCTAGTTTGTCGACTTTTGTGATGTCAAATTCCTACAATAATAAGAGCAACTTGATAATTATTTCGCCAATGGCCGGATTGCTCATTAAGTATCTGATGGCCATGTGGTCCATGTGGACAAATACCTTATACCCAATGATATAATGGCAAAATTTGTTTATGGCATGCACAACTGCAAGGAACTCCTTCTCTGTCATCATGTAGTTGAGCTCGACTCCTGCCAAGTTTTTGCTAACATAGTAGATGGCATAAAATTCTTCACCATCCTTCTGTCTGAGGACTGCTCCAATCGCACCATTGGATGCATCATAGCAGATATGGAATGGTATGGCCCAATTTGGTCCTCTTAAAATTGGTGTGGATATCAGTTTTTCTTTAAGCAACTAGAATGCTTCTTCATAGTCTTTCATCTAATTGAACTCCACATCTTTGAGTGTGTAGTGGTTTTGAAATTTTTCTAAATTAGGCGATAAATCTTTGGTAGTACTTGAATGATCCAAGAAAAATCCTCACCTCTCTTTGCATTCTGGGGCTGGGTAGGTCTCTGATGACCTCAATTTTCATTTTATCAACCTTTATTCCTTCTGCAAAGAGGTGGTGTCCCACTATGATGCCTTCTTGCATCATCATAAATCATTTATCATTGCTCAAAGACAAATTATTTTCCTTGCTTCTTTCGAGCACTCTTTCCAAGTTCGTCATTGCCTCGTCAAAGGTTTCTCCATAGACGGTGAAGTCATCCATGTATACTTCGACCGCATCTCCCATAATGTCTAAAAATATGCTAAGCACCGCCCTTTGAAAGGTGGTAGGTGTGTTGCATAATTCAAAAGGTAATACCTGATAGGTAAATGTTCCCCATGGGTAGGTGAACGTTGTCTTTTCCTGATCCTCTTCTCCTATTTGGATCTGGTTGTATCCACTGAATCCATCTAGGAAGGAGAAATACTTCCTCCTTGAGAGTGTATCCAAGACTTGATCAATGAATAGGAGTGAGAAGTGGTCCTTCTTGGTCACTTTGTTTAATGCTTTATAGTCCACATAGATTCACCATTTCCCATTCTTTTTAGGGACTACCACTAATAGTGATACCCACTCGCTGTCAAAAATTGAATAGGTGAATTCGATAGTCAAAAGTTTTTGTAGTTCTTCCTTGACAATGTATTTCATTTCCAAATTCATTTTTCTCTATGGTTTCCTACTTGGAGTTGCTTGATCATATAGGTATATGATGGGGAGTTGAGATTCGACCCTAAAAATCTAGATCCCCTCCTATCCTTTTATCACCGAAAACAAATTACAACACTAGCCCGCAGGCGTAGTTTTTTTTTTACCTTTCGAGGTCCCGACCCTCTAGGCCATTAATCACCCACATGGAAGAATACATCCTCAAAATCTAAAAAGTCGGCCCTCCTCTAGCTTTTGTGATTGAACCTTCACATATTTTACCCTAACTGGCAACTACCACCGGGTCAGCTGCGAAAACACGCATTGATGAGCCGTCTAAATGTCTCTGACCTCTGGGCGCAACATTCGAGTGGCCGCCATGCTCAGCAAGCTTATCGAGAAAGAAATCATGCATTAATGAGGCCTTTGACCACCTCAAGAAAAACCATCTAGGAATGCATGCCTTTTTGAATCATGAACCAGTAGTATGTCGTGATATCATGATATTTTTCTTCCTCGCTGCCTTTCTCTTCTTCGGGTCATGATATTGTGACATTTCATGATATAACGACATATTTATTTTTTGGCTCTTCTTTCTCCTTTTTGGTAGTGAAATTGTGACATGTCGCGATATCATGACATCTTTCCTTTCTGCCTCCTCCTCGCCTCTCGGGTCACAAAATTGTGACATGTCGCAATATCGCTATAGCTTTGCTCTTTGCTTTGTCTCTCTGTTTTGGGTCACAAAATCATGACATGTCATGATATCGTGACACCTTTGCCTTCTAATTTTGCTCTCTGCTTTGAGTCATGAAATCATGACATGTCACGATATCATGATAGTTTTCTTCCTTACTTTCTTTCTGCTCCTTCGATTGTGATTTCATGACATGTCACGAAATCGCGACATTTTCTTCTTTGGCCTTTCCTATCTTCGTTCGGTCGTGATTTCATGACATGTCATGAAATCATGACATTTTTGCTCCATGCCTTATCTCTCCTTCCTAAGTCATAAAAATGTGACATGTCGTGATATCGTGACACTTTTCTCTCTTGCGCCTTCTCTCGTCTTTCGGTCGCAAAAATGTGACATGTCGCGATATCGTGACACTTTTTATCCTTTGTGCCTTCTCTCATCCTTTGGTTATGAAAATGCGACATGTCGCGATATCGCGACACTTTTCTCTCTTGCGCCTTCTCTCATCTTCTGGTCGTGAAAATGCGACATGTCACGATATCGTGACACTTTTTCTCCTTGGCGCCTTCTCTCGTCCTTTGGTTGCAAAAATGCAACATGTTGCGATATCGTGACACTTTTCTCTCTTGTGCCTTCTCTCATATTCTGGTCACGAAAATATGACATGTCACGATATCGCAACACTTTTTCTTCTTTGCCAACATGTCGCAATATCGTGACATTTTTCCTACTTTGCGGTATTTTACCTTTCGTTGGATGCTCCTGCATCAGACAACCGAGGTGGATTGAGAAGTGACCTTCACTTCTGTACTATTCTGTCACCTTATTTTTAATTGGGGCTGTAAAAGCTCTCCAAGCTTCAACAAAATCTGGGTCTACAAGGTACAAACCCTTAAGTTCTTCAAACCCCACAACTTCCACTCTCATTGTTGTCAGCAAACTCTTTTCATCCATCTCCTTCAGTGGCTTTAGTTTATGATGCACTCCTTCATATTTTAGGGAGTAAGTGTTGGTATGTCCATCATGGACTACATGGTGATAAAACTGCCATGGTCTTCCTAACAGCATATGGCAAGCATCCATAGGCAGGATATCACATAAGACCTCATCCTGGTATCTCCCAATATTAAACTTGACTAAGGACTGTTCACTGACCAATGCCCTATGGTCCTTCCGTAACCATGCAATTCGGTATGGATGCAGGTGTCTCCTCCTCTCTAGTTGTAACTTAGTAACCATTTTTTTAGAGACCAAGTTATCAGTACTACCATTATCTATAATAACATTACAGACCTTACCTAAACATTTGCACCTTATGCAAAACAAGCTCCTCCTCTGGTCTGGTTCTTTCTCCTCATTCAACAAGATTCTCCTTGTGACCATAACTTCTCCTCTCTCTACTTCCTTAAAATGTTCTAATTCAACACCTTCATCTGCTACAGCAGCTTTGACATGACCCTTAAGTCTTCTATTCATCCTATCTTGGTGTTGGGGACACTCATATGCCCGATGTCCCTCTTCCCCACAATGGAAAAAAGTTCCACGAAATCCTCCTCTTCCATACCCACATCTAGATCTACCTCTTTCTCTTGGGTAGCCATTGTTCTCATCATAAAGACTGTAATCATTATCTCCCTTCTGATCCTGACTACTGCTATCTTCTTCTTTCTTCTCATCTCGTCCTCCATCTATTCTTCCACTAGTTATTTCTCCATGACCTCTTCCTCTTTGCTTACCCTCAAACCGTCTGTTCAGCTTCTCTTCAACTTTGAGGGCAAACTGGTAAGCATCCTCAATGGTGCTCACCCTAACCAGACTCAACTCTTCTTGAATACTGGTTCTCAACCCATTGATGTAATGGGCCACCTTCTTCTTGTTAGCCTCAGAATGGCTAGTTTTGATTGAGATCTTGTAAAACTCTTCTGTATATTCTTTGACTGATTTGCTTCACTGTCTCAAGCTCTACATTTTCCTCAATAGATCCAATTCGTAATCTGTAGGAATAAACTGCCTCTTCAACTTATCTACCATTTGATCCCATCTGGTCATATTTTCCTTTACTCCTCTATTTCTTTCTAGCTGCACTCATTTCCACCATATGCTAGCATGGCCTTTCAACTTTGTTTTTGCAAACTTGATCCGATCTAGATCTACAACCTCCTCATACTCAAAATATTCCTCCATATCATTGATCCAATCAATCAACTCCTCTAGATCTAGATTTCTAGAGTACGCAAAAACCTCCATCTTTGGTTTCTTTCCAATCTGGGAGATGGCTCTGTATAACCTAGCTTGTGTAGGATCTATAGCCTCTTCTTCTTCCTCAAATTGGTCCTCTTCTTCATCAACTTCATCTTCACTTCCTTTTTCTCCTCTGGGTTGAAGCCCTCTGTGCAGCTCCTCTTGCAGGGCTTGAACTTGCCTCTACAAAGCTCTAAAATCTTTTGCTGGCACCATATTTCTTCCACCACCATGGTTTCTTTATGGAGGCATTCTACTTGTTTCTCTTACAACCCTTCCACAGATCCTGGTGCAAGCTGCCTCACTTTCGATGATCTGCTCACACACTCAGGAAATCTTGCTCTGATACCACTTGATGGGGAGCCCAAATTCACCCCCAAAAATCTAGATCCCCTCCTCTCATTTGATCATCAAAAACAAATTACAACACTAGCCCGCAAGCGTAGTTTTTTTTTACCTTTTGAGGTCTCGACCCTCTAGGCCATTAATCACCCACCTGGAAGAATACATCCTCAAAATCTAAAAAGTCGGCTCTCCCCCGGCCTTCGTGACTGAACCTTCACATATTTTACCCTAACTAGCAACTACCATCAGGTCAACCGTGGAAACATGCATTGATGAGTCGTCTGAATGTCTTTGACCTCTACGTGCAGCATTCGAGTGGCCGCCATGCTCAGCAAGCTTACAGGGGAAGAAATCATGCATTAATGAGGCGTTTGACTAGCTCGAGAAACACTGTTTGGGAATGCGTGCCTTTTCAAATCGTGAACCAGCAGTATGTCATGATATCATGACATTTTTCTTCCTCACTACATTTCTCTTCTTCGGGTCGCTATATCACGACATGTCACGATATCACGACATCTTTCCTTTTCAACTCTTCTTTCTTTTTTTCGGTCGTGAAATCGTGACATGTCATGATATCGTGACATCTTTCCTTTCTGCCTCATCCTCGCCTCTCAGGTCATGAAATCACGACATGTCACGATATCATGACATGTCGTGATATCACAACATTATTCCTTTCTGCTTCCTTCTCACCTCTTTGGGTCGTGAAATCACGACATGTCACGATATCATGACAACTTTGCTCTCTGCTTTCTCTCTCTTTTTTGGGTCATGAAATTATGACATGTCATGATATCATGACATCTTTGCCTTTCGCTTTCGCTCTTTGCTTTGGGTCACGAAATCGTGACATGTCACGATATCGTGATAGTTTCCTTCCTTGCTTTTTTTCTGCTCCTTCGATCACGATTTCGTGACATGTCACGAAATCATGAAATTTTCTTCTCTAGCCTTTCCTATCTTCTTTCGGTCATGATTTCACGACATGTCATGAAATCATGACATTTTTGCTTCGTGCCTTCTCTCTCCTTCCTAAGTCATGAAAATGTGACATGTCATGATATCGTGACACTTTTATCTGTTGCGCCTTCTCTCGTATTTTGGTCACAAAAATGCGATGCGATATCACGACACTTTTTCTCCTTTGCACCTTCTCTCATAATTTGGTCGCAAAAATGTGACATGTCACGATATCGTGACATTTTTCTCTCTTGCACCTTCTCTCGTATTCTGGTCGTGAAAATGCGACATGTCGCGATATCGTGACACTTTTTCTCCTTGGCGCCTTCTCTTGTCCTTTGGTCATGAAAATGTGACATGTTGTGATATCGTGACACTTTTATCTCTTGCGTCTTCTCTCATCTTCTGGTCGTGAAAATGCGACATGTCACGATATCGTGACACTTTTTCTTCTTTGTCGACATGTCACGATATCGTGACATTTTTCCTACTTTGCGGTATTTTGCCTTTTGTTGGATGCTCCTGCATCAGTATATACGATGGGTACATATCTCTGGGATGATACCCTGCATATCTGAGTAATCCCATGTAAATTCTTGTTGGTGTCTAACCAGGAGCTCTTCTACTTTTGTCAATTGTGTGGGAGTCAACCCACTGCTAACATTCAATTTTCTTCCTAGCCCGACGTGTATCTGCTAAACGTGGTGATCTTCGGTGCCAGCCAATGATGATCCAAGTGTGGATATGGAGGACTCCCTATGGAGGACCTCCAAAATAGCACCATAATCATCTTCTTCTACCAACTCATCCAACATCATCATCAGTTGGATCATGGATAGCTCAGGATTTTCATGCTTGATCAACATGGGTTCTCCTACTGAGTCATCGGACTGCGATGGGGGTGAAATAGTCAACCTTTTAACATTTTGTCCATCGAAGATGGTCATTAGCCCATCCTGATAGCTGATGTAATTACCAGCCATGGCATTCCCAAGATGAGTGGGTAACCGCCCAGCCTAGTTTTATATTGTAGGACTAAAATGTCGGTTGGGTATTCCCATGTGCTGACTATCACTATTATGTCTTTCAACATTCCTTTCGGTGCCACGGTTGATCGATCAGCTAGCTGTAGCACTGTCACAGTGGGTTTTAGGTTCATGAGTTGTAGCATCTACATGATCTCCTAAGGAATTATGTTTATGGCTACTCTGAGATCGACCAATGTATTGGCCATGGAATGTCCCTCGATTTTTATAGTCAGCATCGAGCTGCCCGAGTCTGCATACTTTGGATGACACATTTTTCCCATCATCAAATCTGGTAGTTTACCATGAAATTGGTAGTCTAGGTTGCTATTCATACTGGATTCCTTAGACACATCTCTCTTATCGCCTTGGTATATATCGAAACATCTCGAATGGCTTAAAATATTGGAATTCTCACTGTGAGGTTCTTCAAGCTAGACAACATATCAAACTTCGACTGTGTTACTTTCCTTTGTTATTGCAACCAGTTAGGAAATGGAGCCTTTGCTCTCTCAAGAATTTCTTCTATCACATCTTCTACAAGAGGTGTTTCTCCTACCTCTTCCTCCTCCTTTACCAGTCGAGGCATTCCTACTCCTAGCTATCTACCAGACCTAAGCTGAATATGGTACATTGGATATATCTCACCCTCCATGTTGTATGTTGGCTGGTTCACCTTGTTATTTGGATTTGCCATCGATTGTGTGGGTAGCTGCATAGGTCTCACTACTGGCAACCTCTTTAAATTTTATTGGAGGTGAGCTGGTGCTACATTCTATGGAGCCTGATTCCACAAAGTGTGGCCTCTCCACTGCTACCCAGGATATGCATATGGCATCTATTACTGTTGGTTTGGGAATGCTATTGGGGGTGTGTTGGACCAGGGTGATTGCCCCCACCACCCCATGTTAGGTGGTTGAGGCAGGCCTTGGTGCATGTATGGTCCTCCCCCATATGATGATATTCTGGTTGGCATATTCCTCGTAGGGAGTTGTGGCCAACTCTTTCGATTTCCTATGAAATAGGCATCTGCACTTTCAATGTCCTCCTGATTACTAAGTAGTTGCGGGTACAATTGATTTTTATGGTTTAGCCTACAAACTACGCATACTCTAAATTTGTTCTTCGGGCATGCATTCTTTGCATGCTTCCCTCTACATTTTGGATAGAAATAAGCTAATGTCGCTTCATTTTATTGCTTCTTTTTCTATAAAAATAGTGTATCCATCTGCAATGCTATAGATGAGAGCATTTCACTCTTTAAATCTTCTAGCATGTTACCTATTTTTGTCTTCGTGACTGAAGCAGTCGCTTTCATGGTTCTAGAAGTGGTCTTGCATCTCCTTCTTGAGTAGTTTTGACATACTTTTCGGATGTCTTCCATAGCATGCTGGTAGAAATCACCTCTAGAGATCATATTAAGAGCCTCTAGTGATTAATTGGTAAGTCCTCTCAAAAAGATGCTTTTGAGGGACTTATCAGATAGTTTCGTGTGAGGAGATCATTGAATATTGAAGTTGAATCTCTCCCAGTATTCCTTGAGAGACTCATATTCTTTCTACGTCATGCTTAGGACCTCTTCTCTGGAGTCTCTTGCTCTCCCAAAATCTTGGTATTGCTCTAAAAAGAGCTTCTTCATATGATACCAAATGGCAATGTGTTTGTCTCCCAGACCGATGAACCATCGTAGAGTTGGCTTCTACGTATCAGATTTGTAGTCCATAGACCTACATAAGACATCAAACTTAAATAAAAACAAGTCAGGATCCTCAGTTGGGTATCCTATGAAGGTGAAAAGGTGAGCAAGGGATATGTTTTTCATTTTGGTATCTCCTACTCCATCAATCGAGAAACTAAAGCCAGATGAGACTTCTTCATTGTCAGCCATTTTTTCAAGAAATGTGGTCTCTAATGCAGTATTTATGGCCTTACAATAATTTAAGACTTTTTGAGTCAAGGATCTAAGGTTGTCTGGTGTTATCGTTCGATATTATATAGCTTTCCACAACATGGCTTCCTCTAAGGGTGTCCTATTAAACAGGGGATTTATGATGATTCATTCTTCCCCATGTTGATGGGATGAGGAGGAAATTGGCACAAAGTGTGGCTCCTCACTCCAATGGATTGCTGGAGATGGGTCGGGTGAGTCTAATTCAAATTTAGAATGCTAGACTAACTCAAGTTTTTATGGATTAGTTTTTATAAATTGATCGTCAGGTCCTCTTCTTCTCGAAGAACTCATACAAGGTCAGATAGAAGGTTTCTAGGTATCTTCCCTGGCAACAATGCCAAAATGTTGCAGGCCAAACAAGGTTAAATTCTTTTCTACTTTTGTCACATGCTCATGCATTTAATTTATCAACCTAGGGAGCTTCATAAACTTGCAAAGGGTCTTGAACAAGATTGCTTACAATACCACTTGAGATGAGTTTTCTAGTTCTACTATTGGGGGGTGTTTCAAATGGTTGTCAATCATTCATGCACTCAATAATTTACGTAAAAAAATAATTAAATCTACAGAAAGGAAATATTCACACATTCGTGGAAATGAACCTATTGCAAATACTGGAAATAACAATGCGACAAAAAATCTTATAAAAGTGATAAACTAATATAGAAAACACAAGAAAAATAGGGTAAGAAATACTGGCTTGGAGTGGGCCTAGGCTCCAATAGCTTCCTCCCAGCTGAACACGCACTTAAAAACTCTTAGAAATGTATTATGATTATCAAAGTATTACAATGCTTCTTCTGTATATCTCTCTATGATTACTATAAAAATATTCTATATCCTATATATTCTTAGAGAGGGCTATGTGTGTTTATATAACACACCCACAAAAATTTTGTTACAAAGAAGTTATAACAATCAATTCATTCCAGACTAAACTAAGACAGTCTTGTAAATGTGATCGACATCTACTAAAACTGGCATTCGATTCTAACGGTGGCATGTTCACTGATTGGTTTGTGCTTCACCTGGCATTGGTAGGATGTTCTCATACATCGGTGTGATCCCTAATTTATCTCTACATGACATAGAGTTGGAACTGCACCAGTTGCTGTTGTCCACGTCATGCTTGTCTTGTCCATGGGCAAAGAATAGGGGCACCTTACCTATGAGGAAGGTGCCTAAGTATGTCGAGCACCTTCTCTATGTGGAAAGTGTCTTACTGTTGTTGGTGACTTCCTAGAGGAGGAAGGTGCTTATATTTTGTTGGTGCCTTCCTGTGAGAGGAAGGCACTTGCCTTCTAGTGGTGCCTTCCTTATGAGAGGAAGGTGCTTCTTTTCCTTTGGTGCCTTCCTAGAAGAGGAAGGCACCTACTTATGCTTGGCTCCTTCTTGGAAGAGGAAGGTGCCTACCTTCTATGCATTGATTCTAAAAGAAACAAAGTGCCAGGTCTATAAAAAGACCTCGACTGATCCAAATCTAACTAAATCAACCATAATTCCACAAAAACACACTAAAAACACATGAATTAGATAACACACATAATTTCATCAAATAATTATATAATCATTCATAAACATATACAATCCTTATTATAAAGTCACATAATAATCAAGAAATTGTATACAAAATATGAGAATTTCTGATGATCATCAATTAGGTCATGTTCAGATTGAATTCCTAATCCATAGGCTTCTTGTAGGTAGTTTCCTCCTCTAGATTTAATCATAAATGAGAATTTAGTATCCAAGGATTTTAAATAATAGAACTGCCATACCTGGGGGGATGCATCTCCTCAAGTATTATATGCTAGAATTTGTTTGAGGTTGAAATCCTCTATGTTGGAATATATTAAATTATTTGGTACATGCTAATGTACCACCTTGGGTACATATTTAGATTAGGAATGTGTCTTAGATTAGGGTTTGAGTATTTATTTATGCAATGTAATAAATGCACAAGTATTGTTAGAATGTGCAAAGTATTTAATGATGTAAATGTGCATGTTAGTCCATGTGCACATGAGTCCATAGAATAGGAAAGTGAAGAGTCATAGAAATATATAAGGTCAAGAGTACTCCATATGAAAAGTCACTTCTCATTATATAAATAGACATATATATAAGTGTAATATACACACACATGCACACAATGTAGAGGAGAAGTAAGATAGAGATACAATATAGAGCATGTATTAAGTATGGAGAGTTTGAGATCTCCATTCTATATCAAAATATTATTTTCATGAGATTTTGTTAATGGTAGTATTTTGAGTTATTTCAGAAGTATTTCATGAGTTTTATATGCTTTAAATATTGCCATATCTTATATTTTATATAGCACACTTATTCTATATCTTGTGGTTGCTTTTCTTTAAGTATTAGTATCAAAATTTAATAGTGGTGTTAGAGCCACAAGGTAGGTTGATAAGAGATAGGGAGATCCATAAGAGATATTGAGAGGAGATAGGAAGATCTCATTTTCAAAAAAATTAAAATTTCTTTTTGGCTAGAGTCTTTCCATAGGGTTGCAAGAAAATTTGTGAAGATTAGGACTCAACAAAGATTGCTTTTTACTAGATTGTAGGATATCTAGTGAAGGGATTAGTTGTAGTAGTAGCATAGAAGATTGAATATTGAGGAGACCCAAGAAGAAGGTCCCCATAGAATATTAGAGATAAGATATTGAGGATACCTAAGAAGGAGGTTCCTATATAATATTTAAGACTGTAAATTGTAGATTGAAGAAAGAAAAAATAAACTCTATTGTAGATTGAGAAGGAGGAGACCCAAGAAATATGTATCATTGAAAAAATTTCATATTCAAAACATAGAATATTGAAGATTGAAGATAGAGGAGGACTAAGAAAAATTCCTATTGAAGATTTGAGAAGCTATAGAATTTGAAGACCCAAGATAAGAGGTCTCAAGAAAACTTGGAAGGAGAAATAAGAAGTCTAGAGAAGCCATATTGAAGAAGTGGCCATTGGAGAAGATTTGAAGAAAGCTCAAGGTAGAATATTGTAAGTAGGATAAGATCTTGAAAATAAGAATTTGGGATAATTTTCGCCATTCGAAAACAAGCCCAAAAGGAAGAAATATTTGGCAAGAAGTTTGCCAAAATTTGGAAAGGATTTTTGAAGATCTCAAGACATTCAAATTCTTGAGGAAGAGGCTAGAAAATAGGCTAAATTTGAAGTCAAAATTCAACAAGAATATTGAAGGAGAAATAAGATAGAAGAGGCCACCATATTTGAAATTTTTGAAGACAAGCATAAAGAATTTAAAGGTTGATTTACGGAGAAGAAGATTACTGATTTTTGCAGTAGAAGTTGAAGAGTCACATGACATCAAATTGAAAGTGACATAGAGCTGCAAATTTAAGAAGAATTGGGTAGATTTCGAAGTGCCCTTGAACAACCAATTGAAGGAAGGCTTGACATGAAAAGAAGACAACAATTTGAAGGAATTTAATGTTGTTTTAGACAAAAAGATAAAGAAGAAGAAATCAGATTTGGAGAGTATAAAATTAAAGGCTTTAGCACTACAAAATTTTTTAGCATTAGAAGGAGAAAAGAGGGCTATGATTTGGAGAGGTTCATGGAAGATTTGAGAGAGCTTTGAACAAAAAAGCATAGGAATATTTGGCAGCAATTGAAGGAGGAAAATTGCTGCAAATTATAAGGACATTTGGACAACAAGAAGGCAGCATTTGTAGCTAAAAATTTCATAGGTTGAGAGAATACATTTGGAGAAGAATTGAAGCTAAAAAAATCATATTTTTAGGAAGAAAGTTAAAGGCTAAGAGGCAGAAAATTTAGGCACAAATTAGAGCTGCAAAATTTATTATTTTAGGGAAAAAAAGCAAAAGGAATTGAAGCTGTAAATTTTACAAATTCAAGACAGCAAAAATGTGAATAAAATCACCAAGAAGAGGAGGCCAAAGGTATGCAATATTGGTGCTATAAAGTCCATTATTTGAACGTTCACAATAGCTTATTATAAAGTTCCTAAAAACACCACATTTGAGTTTTTTAAAGTAGAAAAAAAAAGATTCAGAGTTGAAGAAGATTGCATCATTGCTATCTTAGAACATGCACAATACCAAAGGAGTGGTAGAACCATCAAGGAGAAGTGGAGCCACCACATTGATAAGGGCAAACACTAAGTTAAAAAGTGAAATCACCTTAGAAGTCAAGGAGGAGGAGTGTCATTTTAGTCAGCCACCAGAGGAGCCACCATAAGCTCCATCTTGATCCATTGAATCATATTCTATGTATGTAGGAGAGCGTGGAAGTGAAAATAATTTAAGAGGAAGTTGAAAGGACATGGAGAAGACAATAGGGTTAGTTGGAATTGTAATAGTCAAAGGAGAAGCAAACATTGGCTTCCATAACTCCCAACATACTAAAGAGAATGTGATAGTTGCTGCATGGTGAGGTAAAATAAATGCTCAGCTACTCAGGTATAATATTGAAATAATTTATAGGAGGTTGAGTGCAATATTAAGCATTACAAAAGAACAAGAATTGTAAAGAAGGAGAAGAGCCAATTGAAAATATTCTTACCACTTGATACATAAAAGGAGAAATGCTAAGAGTTATTGGTAGGTGGAAAATACCTTACAAACAATAATAAATACATTGGGGGAGGTTACACTATAGAGGGCAGAGTGAAAGGAAGAACATAGCCTAAAAATATTGAATCCCGAGCTTGTAGTTGAAGAGCGCTTGAAGGAGAAAACTATTTTGAGTGTGAGAAGCTCATAATTGAAGGTGAAGTTTTTATTTTAGTCTGAATAACATATTCAGAGCCCATTCACAAAGGAGACCAATATTTTCAAGGAATGTAAGAAAGGAAAAGGTGTTTATGAGTTTGGAGAAGATCATTCGGTAAGGAGACCAACATGTTCGAGGAGTGCACACATGGAGAATATTGAGAGATTTAAAGCTCATACATGGAGGACGTCAAGAGCCTCAAACCTATTTGCAAGAGGAAGTGAAAGGTCACCAAGAATGAAGGAGTCAAGAACATAGATTTCATGGAGAATGTAGCCTACAATATAGCATGACTATGTAGAGGAATTAATTGTTGCTAATAGAGAAGCCTGTAAGCAACCAAAGGAAGGTCAAAACATTGAAAAATAATATTAGCACATGCATATTTAGATTTTTTTCATTTTATTTACATTGCATAGCTAGGGTTTTTGTACTATTTTTTTAGGGTCTCATACTGTGGAGCCCTCACAGTTGCTACTAACCTATTTGCTATCTTTTGTATGCAGATTTGGAAGTGCTACATCTACATTGTGCAACTGCTTAAACTGAAGTGGCCTAGTATTGGATAGCACAAAGCCCACTCACCTTTGTTGGGATCAAGAACGTGATTGAAGACACCACTAACACTATTCACTAGGATTCGGAGAACTCTAGTATTGTAATACTTTATATAAAATAAGAAATCAATTCTTTATTGTAACATAGGAGATTTGAGGCTCCCCCCATATCAATAAAATCTCTTTTAGTGTAATATATTGTCTTGATTTCAATATATATTGTTATATATTTTGGTGTTACATTTTTGAATCTACTAATGGTGATCACGGTGGGGCACCCTCAGGGTTTCTAATTTTGATTTAATTTGTTGAATAATTGTCTATTTTTTGTCTCATCTTGTAAGGTTTTTAGAAGTGCAAATTTCACAACTTTCATTGTATTAGGGTTTTTGAAGATTCGTAGAAGGTTGTAGAAGGTGTGTGAATGCCCTGCGATGCTCGAGGGACATCCAAAAATTCCTAGGTACATTTCAAAAGCATACAAGGATGTTTTATAGAGATTTAAAGTAAAAACATAGGCTTTTGGATAAGTTTACTATCAAACCCTAACTTTCTATTTTTACATATTCTTGCATTTTACGTTTTTTTTTTCATATTTCTATATTAAAATGAACATCATTAATAAATTTGTTAAAAATAATAATTTTAGTTGCATTGTAGGCATTATATTAATAATTGCATTCATTCCTACATTTTTTCTTAAAGATTTCTTAATTTTTTGGTGTGCTGCATTATTGATTGCATTTGAACTATCAAGCACATATATTAGTTTGCACCTTAGGGTTAGAGATTTCTATTTTTACAAGTTAGCTATTTAGGGCAAGTTTTAAGCGGTGTACTTTACATCATTTGGAGAAATTGGTATTCTTGTTATTGGATTCTGATTTAGACTGTCAAAAGTAGTTATTTTTCTAACAATAGAAAATTGGAAACCTTTAAAAATTTTCACACACTTCATGTTTCATATTAAATAATAGTGGTTGGATTTCATCACTAGCCATTTCTTGAGATTTGGTGATGGTGGCTTTCATCTCCATCCACCAATCTCTATACCTAGATACCTTAGGTTACACTCAAGAAAACTTGTTGGATTTCATCACCAAAAATAATATCATTGTTGCATCCAAGCCATATGATTCACCCATTTATTAGTCATATTAGCACATTGAATCACACAAAATAAAAATCTAAGAAAATAAATTCACACTAAAATGAGATAATAAATGAATGAGGTAAGACACATATGTTGAACAAACTTAGCATTGATTTGTCTTAATTTGATTTTTGTGAAGTTTCAATTTTGCATTTCATTTTACTGCACAATTTGTATTTGGTTTATTTTCTTATGGTCTTAACAAGAAATCAATAGAAAGCATTAAATCAAAACAATTCCATGGAAAATTCATCCACCTTCCCTGCCACTTCTATGGTAGATTCCCTAAATGTGACACAAACATATTTATCTGTAGGTCCCTCACATATTTTGTCATCCAAAATATTTCATATGGCTATTCCCCAAATAGATTCAACCTCACCAACCATTGATTACCACATTACCCATATAGACATGGCATGAGTAGAAGCTCTTATGAAGTCTGCTAACTATGTCTTAGAGTCATTCCCCAACTCACCTAGACAAGATCCTACTTTATAGTAGGAACTTACTCATTCCCATCCACCATCCAACTTTACCTAGGTGTACACTAACCCTCTTTTTAAGGCATCTATTGCACCTTCCTCTCATGTACCCATTTTCAATACCCAAGTGTTCCTAGCACTACTATTCCATCCTCATATACATCCACATACACCAACCCCTTGTATGAAGCATATGTAAATGTTTCTTCACAAGTTATAGCCTCCCAAGTTACCATGCCAAGTATAACTTATTCTCCAACATCATATTCCATGCCATATACGTCCACACCTCCCATTTTTGATAGAGAAATTCATGAAGCATGGGAACATTTAAAAAAATTTCTTAAGCAACATCAAAACACTTAAAAATAAGTGCAAGTGAACCATAAGCCTCTATTAAACTATACTCAGGCCATCCTCATTAACCAAGGTCCATAATAGACACCACAATTTTCTATGGTTTCCATCCCTACTCCTCCATCAAGCCATACCAATACCCATTCCATAAGATATACCAATACCCATTCCATAAATCATACCAATACCATTTCCATAGGCCAAACTAGCCATAGTCCACATGCATTGTCCCCATTCCAACATTCTCCATTTTTTGATCAGCAATATCCTCTTTCATCAATGTCCATCAACCTCACCAAATCATCATCATCAATACTATTATCATTTAGTCACCCCACAACATTTTTCTACCACACCTTCTCAAAATCATCAGGTAATTCAAGGCTTCTACATCCTTGGGAAATACCTTCGAATCAAGGCCATGCAACAAAAAATATATTAGTTGATATAATATTGTATCACTCCAAATTTTTTGCATCCTTACCTTCAGGCTATAGGATCTGCGCCTAGAAGGGGGATGTGAGAAGGATGGGACAATACCTCAGACTGAGAGGCACTTTGAAGGTCATGCCTCTCGAGGGAGGGGTATAAGGGTGAATATTCGATGGATGGTAGGTTCACCAAGAAACTTTTGAGTGGCAGTTTCCACACCTAGGTTGAGAATAGATTTGATGTGTTCATTTTATACTTTAATCATTCAATTCCTAGATTTGGCCAAGATGAATCTAAACTATTCTATATGCCGATGCTAATTTATGTGAATATAGAAAACATGAATAAATGTTAAACACATAGAGTATGCTAAATAGGACAAAATATACTTAATTTCGGATGTCTGAATAAAGATTCTGAGGTTTGTAGAAGTCTAAATCATCTCAAATCATATGTAATCATCTAGAATTGCACATAATCATCTCAGATCTTAGTCGGTCATATAAGATCAAACGAGATCATCATCGATTTGATGAATTCATCAGACGAATTCATCAGAAACCTGTAGTCTCAAAAATAGATACCAAAAACCAAATATGCAACTACAAAAATAAAAGGAAATGATAGAAATGATAGTAAATTTACCTAGATGATAGATCTAGATAGCAATTAAAAGAAATGTATTAGTTTAATAATTTGTTTTAACTTTATCATGCATCTATGCTAAATGAGGTGAACTCCATGATGCAAGAATAGAATAAACCAAGTTAAATGCAGAAAGAAATGAAGAGAGAAGATAAAGAAATATGAACTCCAGGTTCTAATTACCCCCAATATGGACTACAATCGAGATCACATCTTTTCGTACGATATCATCACCGATCTACGATAGGATCGTCCAAAATCATCTGGGATTGCCTATGATGATCTAAGCTTGCTTCGACTAAAAAATAGTAAAATATCTACAAGAAAACTTGAAATAAGCAATGCAAAAAAAGGTGCAAAGATATTCTAATGCATAAAAAGTTAAAGTTGCAAAGAAATCAGTCAGCTAGGGGGTTCAGGGGGATAAACTAAGAAAATCCTAGCTTATATAGGATTAGGGAGAGGTTAGGAGGTTGGAGATCATCCCAATTTGGGAGATATCCAATGGGGAAGACTCTAACTGCGTAGACATGCTTTCTGCCCAAGTTAGAGAAGCTGTTGAAACAAAAGCTAATAATGAAAATTTGGTTTTGAGAGGAAATCGTCCGGACGTTCTATTCCAGATGAATTCGTCTGATCATCGACGATATTGTCCAACTGTCAAAACAAATCCTAAAAATGGCACAAAAAATAAGGAAAGCGGGTAACGGGCGGTTTGGGTTAAAATTCAAATTTTTATCTTTTTACTAAGGTTTAACTGCGCCAATTTTAGGGTGCTACATTTTTCCCCCTCTTTAGCAAATTTTTCGAAGAAAATGTGTTAAAGACAAATTTTCCTATTTTACGAGAAAGCAAAAATTTACTCCATTTTTTAGACGACGATTCTAGGTTGAATCGTACGACTGCTGACTATGGTGCCCCCTTCGTGTTTTTACCCAAATCGAATGTTTGAGGTAAAAGCGCGAAAAAGCAAAATTAAAAAAAAAATGTTGTTGATTTTAAATAAAATTAAGAAAATAGGGTAAAACCCTAATTCATTTTTATTGTTCATTTTTACTGGTTTAGAGCTCTACAGAGAAAAAATGGTGGAGACAACACCACTGATCGATAGAGGTCCAGCGCGGGCTACCGGTAAGGATCTAATCCTAGTGAATTAGGTTTGAATTTATTTTGTGTAATTTTTGTTTTAAATTTTTGATTGTTTTGGGGGATCGCGACCGTTTTTAGGTCGTCGACGACGTCGGGAAAAAATCGTCCCAATTTCATCGAAATTGTCTCCAGGTCATCGATTTCGCCTGAGAGTGAAATCAGTGAAGTAGGGGCAATCCCGTCCAACAAGGGGTGATCCCCAAAGTTGCAAAATTGGAGACGATTTCATCCTAAAAAGGATGATTTTGCCCAATTTAGGATGATATCATCCAATGGTGGACGATATCATCTTTTTTATGAAATTAAGATTGTTTAAAATGTATTTAATTTGATTTTAATGATTGGTTTATTAATGAATTTTGTTGTTTGATTGTTTATTTTGCAGAAGGGATTACTAAAGATTCGAGAGTGGAAATACAATGGGCTACAAGATGACATAGCCACACTCGATTAGGTGGAGCATGACCGACTGGAACAGGTCAGACTACAACATGTGGCAGAGATGCCACAAGTACCGACAGACATGGGGCTATTGATAGCCCTAGTAGAGAGATGGTATCTGAGGTCGTCCTACTTTTGGTTACCGATAGAGTAGATGGATCCCACACTAGAGGAGGTATGGAGGATCTTGAGTATCCCCATACAGGGATGGTTGATGACTCCTACAGCCAATCAGGGCCATGTGATGATGAGGTTGATCGAGGACCTAAGCTTCACCCTAAAGAAAGATGGAGTGAACATCGAGGCACTGAGGCAGATGCCTAGGGCATCGAGGCTAACTTGGGTGTTGGCCAGGATAGTGGGTGGCCTACTGTTGTGCCACCAGAGTAGGTGCAGATTACCCTAGCTCCTCTCAGATGTGGTCTATGACATGAGAGACCACGACTATAGATACTCATGGGGCAGTTTTTTGCTATGTCGATTGTATAGGATCCTACACGGGGTCGTATAAAAGGGAGGCCGATGTTTGGTTGTGACATCGTTACTACAGGTTTGGTGCTGGGAGCACATTACGATGTGGAGGCCAGTGGGGCTACCACTGATAGGGGTTGACCTCAGGTTTTCTACTGGTGGTTGTAGAGGGGGTCACAGCGACGGATAGATCTGTCGATGTCATAGAGGTTACTGGATGACCTCATCCTAGACCATATCACTTGGAGGCTATGGCAAGAGCATACCGGGTGGACAAAGTATGGGCAAGAGTTGGCTTGCATTAGGTGAGTCTGCTGGCTGAGGATGGAGCGGGGAGAGGTAGAGCTCCACTGCTATGACCGAGTTCTATGATAGTTTAGTCTATAGTAGGGGATACCTTCTCTCAGGGATTATGAGTACTCTTAGACTATCTGAGATAGTACCACACTAAGCGGGGCTCCAAAAATGTAGTGGTTCTAGAGTCAAGACGTAGATTATGCCCCCATACAGCCAGTGGATGGTGACGACACTGAGGTTGTAGATGGATATAATACATGGTATGCAAGCATCCGCCTTCCTCGGATGATGAGGGTGCAGGGTTCGATGCACGCCATGGTGCAACAAATGGGGAGGCAATGTCAGGCTGCTATTGAGGCAGCACGAGGTCACAACATGAGAGAGTAGCGACGGTCTCCACAGGAGAGATGCCAGAGGATGGGTCAGGATCCATAGAGGCTATAGCAGACATGGAGGAGGAATGATATATTCCCTTCTCAGTATGGGGAGAGGCCACCATCGCTTGATAAGGACAAGGGTGTCGAGGTGGGGGAGAGCAATGAGATGGCATCTCTCTAGGCTGAGAATGCCCACATCTGGGCTTAGGTGTAGACATTACAGGATGAGGCTACACATCTCAAGGCTTAGAGTGGAGGGGCGAGCACTCAGGATCTGGCATGGGCTATTGCTCAAACCATGTTCTACCAGGGGTTATACTATCATGTGGTCCCAAAGGGACAGAGGATACCATTGCCAGCCCCTATTGCAGAGCCAATCATGATGGGATCATCGAGAACATCATCACGATCGATGACGAGGACCCCAAACACAGTCTACACCTCTATGGGACCACTTCCTCCACCTCAGGGTGGGGGAGAAGATGAGGTTGAGAGCTCGAGGGCTTCTTGAGGCTAGCTACTGTAGATTGCAGATTGTATTATTACTAATTTTTGAAGGGGTTGAGTATGCCAGGGTATTGATTGTGGCATACCAATCCAGATGATGTACATAATTTGATTAAAATATATAGATGGTCTTTTTGATGATATGACTTGTGTATATGTTGTATGATGCTTTAATTTTGAATTTTGTGATTGATTATTTATGTAATTATGTCATTGGAAATAAATTATAATGTTTATGCCATGCTATAAAATTATAAATGAAATAATTTGATGTGAATAAATTGGTTGTTTTGTGGTGTGTTTTGATGAAAAATAAAAGGGACTTCTAACAATAATTTCAAAGGACATTGTCGTTGTTATAGACCATTTCATGGATTCGCCACTCACTAGGTCATCAAGCTAGTCCCAGTATAGAAATATTGCTAAAAGTAAAAGGGTGCTTAATAGACTATCTTAAGACTTTGTGTAGTGATGATGAAAATGATGCTGGTGATGATTTGTGTTTAGATTTTCATAAAAATGTTATGCATGACATAATAAAGAAATATAATTTTTTTTGGCTAGGCATAAATTTCTAAGTGTGATAAAATTTTGAATAAGTCCCTAGGAACTGTATCATCATTGAAAATTGAGTGTTTGACATAATGAAATGAAATAGAGAAATTTGCATTCTTTTTAAAGCTCAATTGGGTAACATAATGATGTAAGCCATATGTTTTTATGAATTTAAAGTGAATGGGAAATAAAATGAGAACAATGGTTTGTGCTAGGCATAGAATGATGGGTATAGACTTATACCATCATCGTGAAATATGAAAAAGAATTTGATATTTTAGTTTTATTGCATAATTTATTTTTTAGTTGTGAGATAAATAGAAATAATAATATATAAACATGACTTTATTTGCGAGGTTTTTGAAGATGTGAAAAAAAAAAATTTTTTTTTGTTGGAAAGACATATTTAATTGTTTTTATGCTAAGCAAGAATAAAAAGATGAAAGTATTAAAAAAGAATTACAGAGATATTTTAAATTATCTCAAAGATGAAATGTATATTTATAAGGAAGCCTCATGTGCAAATGTGAGTTCATTACCGATCTTGATTTAACATAATGATACAAAAATCTCTCAAATACAAATGTGTGTGCAATTGTATTGTTCATTCACCAATTTTGAGTAAGAGAATGTGATACAAGTAATTTGACTTAACCAAATAAGGGTTTATTGACCATGATTTATATGCATGTAACCATACTCGACTACTATGTAAGTCGGGTCATCAAGAGCTAGCTAATCCATAAGTCGACATAGGTCTATACAAAAGAAGGTCGCTAATGTGATAGACATATCACCACACTAGGAATTACCCAAGGCCAAGTGGGTTGGGCACAAACCACCTGTTATGGGGCTTACCTCACAGTTTTTGAATAATTAAGAATTCCAGGGATTCAAGCTCATCCACCCTTCTTTTCTTTTCAAGGGGTAGGGAAGGGATTTTGTTGCTTTTGCTATTGCTTTTATTTTCTCTTTGTATTTTTCTCTTCTTTTTTTATTTATTTAGTGTAGACACCAAAACAGCACCATTCGAGTAAGTGACTACAAACACTAATCACATGCACATACACAGCTTTTAGGGCAGCCTTTAGAGGTCAAATAATGGTCTTAACCACTCACGCAGCAGTTCGGAGGGTCAGAAAAGAATCAAAGCAATGGTAGTCATCTTCAAAACAAAGCCTTAACAAGCCTTAACAAAAGGGGAGCCCAGCCTTGGACGTCGTGAAATCACGCGTCGCGATATCGCGACGGTCATGATATCACGCGTCGTGATATCACGACGGTCGCGAGGAGCCCAGCCTTGGACGTCATGAAATCACGCGTCGCGATATCGCGCGATCGCGATATCGCGACGGTCGCGACATCGCGATCGTCGCGATATCGCAACGTCGTGAAATCACGCGTCGTGATATCGCGATGGTCGTGATATCACGCGTCGCGATATCACGACGGTCGTGATGTCGCGACCGTCGCGATATCGAGCGATCGAGATATCGCGCGGTCGCGATATCATGACCGTCGCGATATCGCGACCGTCGCGATATCATGACAGACACGCAGACACGTAAACACGTAAACATATGCAGACACGTAAACATATGCATATAACCACTCAAAATCCGACACGTCATCAGTTAAAGGCAGAGTTAAAGCAAACATTAAAAATGATTTTAAAAAGCAAATATCCAAAGAAAGCATTCAAAGCAATTTATGACGAGCTTTAATGGAATAACAAGCGGTTTCAAAATATCCGATCCGAGGCCATGCCTCATAACTTTCGATGTCAGTGCGAGCCATGCTTAGTAATGACCTGATAAGGATCAAATCTGAGCGGCCCTTACAGATTTAGGGTTTAAACATTAATAACTCAGAGGCCGGATCCTTTATAAAACCAGATCGATACAATGAAAAAAAAGAGGAGAAAGTTACGAAGCATTTTAAAAAGCAACGAAGTGCTGCCAAAGTAAGACACCCGACTGCATCCCTTACGATTCATTTTCTTCTACATACGGAGAGTATGAATCTGGATCCATGGATCTACCCATTTGTCGACAAATCTTAGTGTATTTTTAGTTCTTTTACATTATGGTTTTGAATTCTGATTTCAAGCATGTATTCACCGGCTTTTTAACAGTAGATTTCATTCTGTTCTCGTTAACTTAGAATCTGCTATTTTAATCATTTGACAGGTGCTATTAAACGTTTTATTGTTTCTCTGACCGTAGGAAATACAGCAGCAAGCAGGGACTCATCATCACAAGCGGCGGCAACACTACAGCCCGCCCATTTTACGTGTGGGCATGCGGAAAGAGATCACCGTTCATCCGGTGTAACTGAGAATATTGCATTAAAGAGATTTATTGTAACCGGGCTGGAATCTTATTAATAAAAGGGGCTGTGCTCCTATTCTTTTAATTTGATTGTATCTGTGTCATTTCACGTATAAATCTGGTTCTATTTTTATTACATCTGAACACTGTTTTCTTTATTTCGGAATCTCATGCTTTTAGTGGCGATCACAGGGAAGGGATTTTGTTGCTTTTGCTATTGCTTTTCTTTTCTCTTTGTATTTTTCTCTTCTTTTTTTATTTATTTAGAACTGAGATAATGCTGAAATATTGCTTGCGATGATACAAAATAAAATTTTTCTTTTTCTCATTTGCTGTGACTTTTTATTTTGCTTCCTATACTAGGGATACTTGCTTGGATTGGTTGTAGAGCAAGGGATTTTTATTCTGGGTAGGGGTGAGCTTGTCCTTTTGTCAATTCTCAAATATTCTAGACCATGTGCATGATAGGATAGTAGGGAAAACTTTTCGCTTAAGAAACCACTGCTACTATGTAGCATCATATTGAACTTGCAATGAAATCATTTTAATGTGAAGAGATGTACTTGGTTCAAAGAAATAACAAGATCAATTATTCTATGCTCAAAAATTTATTTAATTCAACTGTGGACTTTGATATAAGAGAGATTAATAATCATACAAAATAAAATCAAGATATTTGTGCATGTGAGTGTGAAAGTGCAGGATTCCAAATAAATGCTAATTTATCCAAAATAATTAAAAATATAACTGCAATACTTCAAGAATTGACAAGTACAAAAATAAAGAATGTTTTGAAGATTTTGATGATTTTGAAGTTTTTATATTTTTATTTTGATTGATGAATTGAAAGAATAAATACTGTTACTATTTTTGAAATTTTTTATATGGATGACGAAAATGAAACAATATGCAAAATAACAATATATACAAATTATGAAATGACCAAATGTTATGCATAATAACGCTTAAGATGCATAATTTTCATAGGTTCTTTAAGATATTTACCATCTAAGGTAGCTAATTGGTATGCTCCCGATCCAAATTTAGCAGTGATGATATACGGTCCAAGCCAATTGGGATCAAATTTACCTTTAAGGTCTTTAGTTGCATTAGTATTTTTTTGATTTTCTTTTAATACAAGGTCACCAATCTCAAAGGATCGATGATGAACTTTCTTGAGGTATGCTCGCTTGAGCTTGTTTTGGTAGGCACAAAGATGCTCCAAAGCATTGATGCGCTTCTCATCTAGGAGTTCCAACTAACTAAATTTTCCAGCACGATATTCATCTCCTACTTCAGTATCTTGAAGTAGCAAAGCCAAAGAAGGAACTTCTAATTCAAAGGGAAAAACAACTTCAGCGCCATAGACCAAAACAAAAGGTGAAGTACCTATGGGGGTGCGAACGCTAGTTCGATAAGCCCACAAAGAAGGATATAATTGGATGTGCCAATCTCGACCATATTTATTGACCAGTATTTTGAGGATTTTGATTAATGTTTTATTAGATGCTTCGGCTTGGATATCACCCTAAGGATAATAGGGAGTGGACCAATGATGTTGAATTTTATATTTTTGACATAATTTTTTGACATCTTTATTTTTGAAACAAGTTCCATTATCTGAGATGAGATTTGTAGGAATTTTGAACCTAAAAATAATTTGATTAAAAATAAACTTGGAAACTTGGGTTCCAGTGCAAGAAGCTAAGGGCATAGTTTCAACCCATTTTTTGAAATACTCAGTGGCGATAATAATAAATTTGTGTCCATCAGATGACATAAGGTTGATTTTTCCAATGATGTCTAAGCCCCATTTTGAAAAGGGCCAAGGAGATGAAATAACCTATAGTTCTTGTGCAGGCGCATGGACAAGGTCAGCGTGTTTTTGGCACTTGTTGCAATGGCACACATAATCATGTGCATCATTCTCCATGGTAGGCCAAAAATATCCTATCCTAAGGAGCTTCTTAGCAATGGCGCTACCACTAAAATGTCCCCCACAAGATCCATTGTGGGCTTCACTCAAACCTGATCTAGATTCTTCGAGATTCAAACATCGTAGTAAAATGCCTTCAAAAGATATCCTATACAAGGTATTACCAATAATCACGAAGTGACTTGCTCGTCTACGTAATAACCGGTGGTGGTTGCTATTACAACTTCAGGAAAGGTCCCATTTTGAAGAAAAATAAATATATCAGTGTACCATGGTTCAGGAGTAGTTTCGTTGATTAAAAACACATCCAAAGGTTCTAAGCATGATTTATTTGAAGCAGGTTCCTAGAGTCAACGAATAATGATAGTAGCATATTCGTCATCTAACTCCAAGGGCAAAAGAGATGCAGTTGCAGCCATAGCGTCAGCCGCATGATTGCTAGTTCGAGGAATAGCTTCCAAGGTAACTTGATCAAATAAAGATAATAATTGTAAGACATATGCTTTATATGGACATAATTTATCATATTTGGTCTGATAAACATCATTGATTTGATTTATGACAAGTTGAGAATCATCGAAAACCAATAGATTTTTAATTTTCAATGCCAAGGCAGCTCGTAATCCAAGGATGAGAGCCTCATATTCAGCAGTATTATTAGTGTAAGCAAACGTTAATTTAAAGGATAGAGGTATAAGATGTTTCTACGAAGATATTAAAATAATACCTGCATCAGCCCCACTCATGCATCGGGCTCGTCAAAGTATAGGGACCATTGCTCTGGATGGTCTGCCTCTAGTTTAAGGCATTCATCAGGAAACTCAATGATGAGGGGATGGGTAGACTCTAAAGGTGCAACAACTAATTGATATTCTATTATTTGAACTTTAACAGACCTCTATCCTCTAAACATGAGGTCAAAATCACTTAGTGCAAGAACCCACTTTACTGTGTGACCAGATAAATAAGGTCGACTCATGAGATATCGCAAAGGGTCAAATTTAGCAATGACATACATTTTTTGATTAAGCATATAATGGCGTAATTTCTATGTAGAAAATACGACATAACTTCTCCAATGTTGTATAGCGAGTTTCATAACTGATTAAGGTTCTACTAATGTAATAATTAGCATGTTCTTTCTTCTCATCATCAAGTTGAGCTAACATAGCTCCTAAAGCAAAATCTGAAGCAAAAGTGTACAAGATAAATGGACGATCAGATCTAGGTGGTGAAAGCACCAGTGGTTTAAGGAGATATTATTTGAGGAGTTCAAATTCTTCCTGACATTCATCGTCCCAATGAAAAGAGACATCTTTCTTAAGAAGCTGAAGAAAGGATCCTATTTTATCCGCCAAATTATCGATGAAGCGACGAATAGCTTGAAGCTTACCTTGTAAACTTCATAATTCGGATATATTTGTGAGTGTGGGCATATTAGTTATAGCCGTGATCTTGAGAGGGTCAATTTCAATGCCACGTAAAGAAACTATAACCCCCAATAATTTAACGGACTTAACTCCGAATATACATTTAGTTGGATTTAATCGGATAAGATATTCCCTTAAACGATCAAATACTTTTCTTAAGTCATTTAAATGATCATCTTCATTGATGGAACAAACTATAATATCATCTACATAATCATGTAGAATATCATGCATCATATCATGAAAGATATAATTCATGGCTCGTTGATATGTTGCACCTGCATTCTTCAAACTGAATGGCATCACTTTCCAACAAAATGTTCCCCAAGAGGTAATAAAGGCTATTTTAGCCTGATCTTTAGGAGCTATCTTGATATGATTATAACCAGAGAATCCATCCATTAGGGATATCATTCCACTCCCAGCAGTAAAATCAATGATTTGATCCATGTTGGGAAGAGGAAAATCATCTTTAGGGCATGCAACATTAATATCTCTAAAGTCTGTGCAAACCCTAACTTTGGTAGCTTCTTTCTTAGTTACTGGAACTACATTCAAGATCCATTCAGCATAATCAATGGCTTGTATAAAAATGACCTCCAAGATTTTTTCTAATTCCCCTTTGACTAGTAAAGCCACTTTAGGATGCATTTTTCTAAGTTTATGTTTAACAGGTTTAGCATCCGGATGGACTACTAGGTGATGCATAACTAAAGAAGGGTCTAATCCTGGCATATCTTCATATGTCCAAGAAAAAATGTCTTCATATTCTTTAAGGAATGCAATGTATTTGTCTTGTTTTTCTTGACTCAATTTTGATCCAATGTTGATTATGTGAGGGTTATCTTCGGTTCCAATGTTAAATTTTATGACATTTTCTACTTCCATGTGTAGATCTCTCTCAAAATTAGATGGGGTGGGTGAAACACCCAATTATTGTAATTCTTCCAAGGTTATCTTGGATAATTCATCTTGAGGAATCGTGGCCTCAAGCTGGGCTATACTAGGTATAGATCCATCGAAATAAAATCTGTTATGTAACAATTCCTCAATGGAGACATCATGGAAGATATCTCCTTCCAACTTATCGTCAGATTCAACAATCATCTCAGGGTAGGCTATGGATAGCATATTACATGTAAATGGGGTATTCCTTAAATGCAAAGCATCGCATTTATCCAAATAATCTTGGTAACATATGATATGGTCATCATCCTCAAATGGGAAGGGCTGACATTTACTAGGAAATAGGCCCACACCACATTGGGCAAGCCATGGTTCTACCTCAAAAGGTTCTTTCATACCATTCTAGAAAGGTCCCAAACCTTTCCCTTTATATCCCAATTTAAGCATTATAGGCTTAGCTTTAATATACTCATTAGCAAAATAACATCGAGCATATCCATCATAATGTGTCTTGATGTTTCTAGGTATTATTCCCCAGTCATATCCCTTATAAATAAAAGTACAACTCTTGACTTGGTAAATACTTCCCATAGGCTATGGGAGGCCCAAGGTATGAGGAGAGGGTGATAATTTATTTAAAATAAGGGAATATCGCATAGCAGTGTTTGTTTTCTATGATATAAGAATTTTAGATAAATTGGGTAAGAGCTCATCAGTAAGAGCGTAAGAGGTAGAAGGAACATTTCCTACATCTTTGGATGCAAAAAATATGCCTCTGGTAGGTGTAGACATTATAGAGATGTTTTTGGATGGATATATAGGTATGGAAGTTATAGGAGTAAAACAAGAAGCATTGGTTGTGGGTTTAGGATATTTTTGAGATCCTAATGTGGTTTGTTTGGAAGATGGTTGAACTACATGTAGAGGTGTAGTTGGTGGGGAAAAAGTAGATGATGTTATGAGTGTGTGTTTCACACGTTTAGACGGATGATTAGAATTAGGATGTGTGGATGACAGAGCAGGGCAAAATTGAACTCCAACAGGTTCTGCCAAAGCACACATATCAAAGGGTCTGGGGTCACCATGAATGGTAACCAATTTATTCTTGAATTTGAATTTAACACATTGATGTAGAGTTGAGGGAACAACTCACACCGTGTTGATCCAAGGGTGACCCAAGAGTATATTGTACGATGTAGGGCAATGTACAATAAACACGATCGTGTCTAAGGTTCTAGGACCAACTTGCAATGGAATAGTAATAACTCCACACGTTTCTTGTGTTTCGTCATTGAAGGCTTTTATAATCATGTCAGTTCTTTTCATTTCATCACTTCTAAACCCAAATATTTGGTAGAAGTCAAAAGTGCAAATGTTTAAAGATGAACCATTATCAATCAAGACTCGTTTAACTATGACATCTCTAATTAGGGCAGTAATATATAAGGGATTATCCTTATGTAAACTATGTTGTGGTATATATCTATCCCGAAAGTCAATACAATCAACTTCTCGAGTTATGATAGTATTGGACATGGCTTCAGGTTGAATATTTTGTGGTACCATATTTGGCTTAATGTGAGCATTAATTCATCCCTATGTGTAGGAGATCTTAAAAGGTCCAAAAGAGAAATTCTAGCTGTAGTATTGGATAATTGTTCTTTAATATTATAAGGAGGTTTAGGTTGAAAATTAGGCACATGATTCCCTTTATTAGGAATTTTTAAAACAAATGGAGTTGAGCCATCGTTCTAAGTTTTATCTTGTTGAGAATTTTGAGCCTATTGTCGAGTAACAGCTCCGATGGTACCTACAATATTATTTTGCAGATGATGAATGGGTCTTGGTCTAGCATTTATGGCTTGTTCATTAGAAAGTAATTGGTGAGAAGATGGTCTAGTAATGATTATTATAGGAAATGGTTCTTCCAAAACCATAGAATTTGTGATGGGTTGAACAGTATCTGATTCATCTTTAGAACTATTTGATTGATTTGAGGTGATTTCCATGTCACTTTCAGTCTCGTATTTTGTATCACTAAGATCAGGTGTTCGAATATTATATAGACGTCTGGTCATAACCATAGATAAAGTTGTGTCAAATATTTGCGGATCATGAATAGGTAAATGTGCACTAATAGTCCCTACATATCGGGTAGGAGGGGGAACATTATGATGCTCAATTTGATTAGCCACCTCTTTACCATGCTTTGGTAAAGGATGTCGAAATATGTCCAATGATTGATTGGCATTCTGATTCTGAATTTGGGGGATGTGTTGTGGTTAATCCACAACACACCCCAAGATTGGGGACCCACCTTGTTGCAGGTTTTCAGAGAAAATCTCACTGACCCAGATGCCAAAAATGAAGAAAAGGGGGCAAAATGTGCAAGTGTAGAAAAGTGTCGCGATATCGCGACATGTCGCACCGTCGCCGCTGAAAAAAGAAAAGTGTCACGATATCGTGACATGTCGCACCGTCACCGCTGAAAAAAGAAAAGTGTCACGATATCGCGACATGTCGCTCCGTCGCCGCTGAAAAAAGAAAAGTGTCGCGATATCGCGACATGTCGCTCCGACGCAGAGAAAATGGTCACGATTTCGTGACGTGTTTTGACGAAGTGTACGGACGATGAAAATGGCAGCAAAATCGTGACATGTTGCTCCGTCGCGGCCCTAGAGAGGAGAGAGAAAGGCAGAAGGAAAAAGCGTAGCGAAATCGTGACGTGTCGCAAAATCGTGGTCAACATGGTCAACGACAGCAGGTGGGCAAAAACGTCGTGAAATCGCGACGTGTTTGATTTTCGTGGCTTGAAAGTGGATAGATGGCACAGGGTAGAAAATGGTCACGAAATCATGACAAAACTGGGATAGAGGTGCATAGCTCGAAGAGGCGTCGCGAAATCGCGACGTGTCGCGTTTTCACGACGCAAGTGGATAGAAAGGGCCGAAGGAGAAAATGGTCACGATTTCGCGACGTGTTTTGCCAAAGTGTACGGACGAAGAAAATGGTCGCGATTTCATGACGTGTTTTGGCAAAGTGTACGACTGATTAAAATGGTCACGATTTCGCGACGTGTTTTGGCAAAGTGGCCCGACAGGGAAAATGGTCGCGATTTCGCGACATGTTTTGCCAAAGTGTACGGACGAAGAAAATGGTCGTGATTTCACGACGTGTTTTGGCAAAGTGTACGACACAGAGAAGATGTCGCGATATCACGACAAAAATGAAGACCATGCTCGAAGCAGAGAAATGGTAGCGATATCATGACAAAAATGAAGACCATGCCCGAAGTAAAGAAACGATAGCGATATCGCGACAAAAATGAAGACCATGCCCAAAGCAGAGAAAGCGATAGCGATATCGCGACGAGTTGCGGTAAGATGGCCCGATGGGTAAAATGGTCATGATTTCATGATGGGGTTACAGCCGAAGCGTACAGAGAATGAAAGCGTCGCGATATCGCGACATGTCATGATTTTGTGACATGTCGCGATATCGCTACGAAAGCAAAGAAGCAAGGCCGCGGGCTATTTTTAGCCGAGATTTTTGGGGACCGTTACTGAGCATGCAGAGAGCGCTGAACACGTGGCAAAATGCATGAGGATCAGAGTAACGCTTCGAATCGACAGTTGTTGGCCGTAGAGAAGATCAAGCGTTGCAAATGCATGCGAAGGGTTAGAACACCAAGAGGCGGGAAACTGAAACGAAGCATCCTAGAAACTGAAACGAAGCATCACAGAGCAGCCGAGAGCAGCGACAGAAAGTTTAAATAGCAAAAATGTAAATGGATACGGGGCTGGAGATTGTAACAAAAAGGACATTATTTGTTGAAATAAAGGAGTTATTTGGTAAAAGCGACTTTTGTGTGTAAAATCAAAAGGAGATCGAAGCTAAGACTATTGTTTTCATTGTCAATCTTTCCTTTGCATCATTTTTTCTTGTATCTATTCGTTTACGCCATGAGATGGGTTACGATAGGTGAATGACAGAATGATGCAGTTATGTTCTTTCCTTAGAGTCTTGCATCTGATCTGATTGGATTGTGTGTTAGTACAGGTCCGCTCGGTCGGGTTGTCTTAGAACTTCATCTCTTAACTTGGGGTTTTGCAGGGAGGAGATTGCTAACCAGATTAACATCCTTCTTTGGTTTTCCAGCTGATTTGTATAAGAACATTTTCTGTTTTAGTTCCTGATACGTTTAATCTCATATTAAAGACTAACGTTAAAATAATAGAATGATTAAACAAAGATAAAATGAACCAATTAACATTAGAATAAACCATTAATGTTAGAACATTAGAAGGATTTTTGTTGCATGATTGATTATTTTAACAAATTAGGGTTACAAAGTTGGTTGTGAATCAACAAAGGCCCCTTGTTAACGAGTTACTTGCAGGATCTGAGTTATTCAGGGATATATTTGTTTATGTGCATTAAGTTGAAATCGGTTTTATGCATATAGAGATCTGTTCCACAAGAAGCTTGGAGAAATAAAAAATTAATAACTTATTTCTTTGCAAGAAAGAGTTTCCTGTCAGAAACTCTAGTTGTGTGGTCATTTTGTTGTGAGACAAAATATTCACTCAACATTTTGGCGCTAGAAGGAGGGCCTTCTTTATTGCTTTGTAATTTTGATTTGTTCTAACAATTAACGTGGGTAGTTTTGTTTCCACCCATTGTGCTTGCAGGTATAACATTTAGATATTTTATTTGGCAAGTGAGTTGAGAGAAATCTTTTAGAGTTCTAGAGTTTCCAAGCTGGCCCAACCTGAGTACATAGCTACAAGGTCTAAAACCACAGGGGAAACTATCTTCCAAAGCCTTTCTCCCACTTCTAGGAGGCCGAAAAACAAAACATTAGAGGTCGAAATACCACCCAGTATACTTGAGTTAGGGATTTCTTTAGACTCAAGTACGTCTAGCGGGCTTGAGCCCTTAATTTCAAGTGCGACAGTAGCACCAGGTGTATCTGTCTCCACAGTTCCAAGCGGTTCCATTGTTCCCACAGGGTTAACACCTTTGAATAACATGGCCCAGCAGCAACAACAACAACAACAACAACCACCTGCCCTTTGGTATGGTGCTCAAAGTTCCCCTTAGATATTCCCGGGGCAGTCCACGACTTGCCTAGAAACATTGAAAGGGGATTACCCAAATTCATTCACGATGGTCCCACAACAATAGAAGATCATGTCCAAATCTACAAAGATTACATGTTTAGGCAAGGGGTTACTCACGAGGACGTTGCTTGCCGAGTTTTCCCTGCTAGTCTAGACCCCATGGCCAATGAATGGTATCGAAATCTGCCAGTAGGGTCCATCACTTCATGGGCCCAATTAGAAACCGCCTTCATAAGCCAATTCAGAATGTTAGTGGATCCCTCCATAATCTATAATTTGTTCGTATCATGCAAAAGATTACCCAATGAACCCATACGAACATTCAATCAGAGGTTCCAAAAACTATACGCGAATGTGACTCGTCACTTTGCGGTAGATCCTGCGGTCGCCTTGCAATTATATTTCGGAGCCTTAGATCCTTTAACGTCTTTGTTGACTAGAAGGAACCCTCGGGTTACGACGCTTCCTTTGGCCTATGCAGAAACAATGACTCTCGAACAACGAGATGAACTCGCCGAGGGCAGGATTGTCTCAATTGACTGGGATGGGACAATATGGTCCATACAGATCAATTTGCCATGATGAACCGGTTAATGGCACCACGAGTCCCTATGATGAATAATTTTCAAACACCCGCTCAAGTGGCGCCATTTCAAAGTTATCCGAATGCCTCAGTCCAAACGCAGGGATTAATTCAAAATAGCCCGATGGGTTTGCCTGGGTTCGGCATGGGCGGTAATTTGTTGACCATGCCGGGGTTTGCTCCCATTAGCACGCCAAGCCCAACGACTTATCCAACAGTTACTCCCATTCAAAGTGTGAATCCAGGGTGGAATCCACCTGCCCAGACCCAAGCTATTCAAAATGTGAATCCAGGATGGAATCCACCTGCTCAGACCCAAGCCATTGTACCTATTCCAGAGGTGGCTAATGCAGCAAACACAACTGGACCCGGAATTACTAGTGCCTCAACCTCAAGGGTCTGAATCCGCCATAGAAAACATGAAGGAAACCTTGGCCAAAGTTTTGGTCATGGTAGGAAATGTCAATAAAAAAGTGGACCAAGCCATGGGTCATAACCGGCCTCATAACCATAGAGGAAAAGGAACATACAACACGCAGCCGAATAATGGGCGAGTACCCAATCCCGTAGCCAATCGAGCAGATGTCTCGGAAGATTTTGGAGAATCGGGACCCAGTGATAACGATTGTATGCACTGTGGCCACGGGAAGCATGAGTCTATATTGACTGAGGTTATACATTCCCAAGAAAGTGAAGAAGAGGAGGATGTAGAATTTTTTGGAAGCGAAGATGAAGAAACCTTGGAAGTTCATGCCAACAAACGTTTTGGGAAAGGAAATCACAAATATTACACTAGGAGTTCTAAGGAGCCCAAAACTTCCTCTACACCTCCAAACAATCAATTACTCCCTCCCAATTTTAAAGGAGAGGTCAATCCCCCTCCTCCATCCATGGTGGAAAAGTCTAAGATGGTGCAAGATATGCCAAACTCAGAAAAACCCACTTATGACTTAGTGGAAGACATGAAGAAGACTAAGGCCAACGTCTCGATGTATGACATGTCCCGATTATTAGGCCAAGAAGTAAGTTCACCAAAGAGATTAAATCCATCTGCCCAAGTTCATGAAGCCAAAAGTGCTGAGTCCCGAATGGTTTTACAAAAGGAAAAAAGAGATATACCTCCTTTTTTGATAACCATTAGAATTGCAAGTAAAAACTTGCACAATTGTTTAATAGACTCAGGGGCCTCGGCTACCATCATGCCCCTAGAAATCTTGAAAAATTGGGACTTACACCAAAGCCCTCTAGAAGCGGGGTGGTGCAACTGGATAGATCAACCATGGAGGCGATGGGAGAATTGGGTGATGTGCTTATTCAAGTCAATTCAGAACCTAGGGTTCAACAGCACATAGACATATTGGTGCTCGACATTCCTATCAAATATGGCATGGTTTTGGGAAGAGATTGGAGTAAAAACCTAAACGGTTACATTGTGACAGATTCTTCACATATGTGGTTGCCTTGGAGGGGAGTGGCCAATCAAATTCGGATTGATAGTGAACCCGAGGCTCAAAGAGATGATCACAGATTACAACAAACCGAATGAGATCCAAGTACATTGAAGCGGAATTGGGAGCATATTGTTTGGACATAGAAACACCTGAAAATACCCAAGATGAAAGGATTGGGTGCAACGTAATCGAGGGACACCGGGACATTTGGACTTTAAGATTTGATGGATCCAAGTCCGGGCAAGGAGCGAGGAGCCGGTATTGAATTATCATGTTCGGACAGAGAGCCTACGTTCGTCGCATACAGACTACAGTTCCTTGCCACCAACAATATGGCAGAATATGAGGCCTTGATTCTCGGACTACAATTGGCCCTTCGAAAGAAAATTAAATATATCAAGGTTCTTGGTGATTCGGAACTGGTGGTAAAGCAAGTCAAGGGACAATACGTATGTAAGGATAGGCGGCTCAGGCTTTATCGAACTAGGGTTAGAGATTTGATAGACGAGTTTCATGCTTTTAACATATCTCTGATTTCTAGAAAAGGCAATCGCTCGGCGAGACTCCCTAGCCATGGCTGCGAGTATGTTGAAGCCAGTGGACCATAAGAAATGCAAGAAGTTCTCCATAGAGCTGGTCCCTTGTCCCTCGATACCAGATAATGTCACGAATTTCCAAGTGTTTGACAGTGACAGGCACATATTCCATTTTGTCACCAATTCTGGTATATTTGAAAAGCAGGTTATAGATGAGGACGAAAGGGACCTAGAGGAGGCAGTTTTGGACGAAAAAGTTACTGGAAATAAGATGCCAGATGAGATGGCTTCATTAGAAAAAACTTTCGACATTGGATACCAACCCAGAGAGGGTAAAAAGGTTCCACCCCCCAGAGAGGCCTGTGATTTAGTTAACATTGGAAGTGCAGAAAATCCTCGAGAAGTATTCATAGCAAAAGCATGTACCAAGCAGGAGAAGGATTCCATCGCCAATGCATTAAAAGAATACATAGACTGCATAGCCTGGAGTTATAAGGAGTTGAAAACCTATGATCAGAATGTCATAATGCACACGATTCCATTGAAGCCGGATTTCAAACCCTTCAGGCAAAGGCAAAGGCGAGTTAATCCATTATTAGAACCCTTGATAGAGAAAGAGGTGAAGCGACTGTTAGAAGCTAAGATCATCTTTCCTGTTAGGCATTCCACATGGGTTGCTAACCTGGTCCCCGTGAGAAAAAAGAGTGGAGAAATAAGGTTATGTATCGATTTTAGAAATCTTAATAAAGCCTCCCAAAAGGACAACTACCCGTTACCCACTATTGATGAAATACTCCAAAAGGTGAACGGGTCGGAGATGATGTCATTCCTGGATGGCTATTCGGGATATAATCAGGTCCTTATCCATCCTAGTGATAGGATGAAAACTGCTTTTACCACAAAGTGGGGCACCTTTGCATACTGGAGAATGCCCTTCGGACTATTGAACGCAGGTGCCACTTTCCAATGAGCTATGGACTTTGCTTTTAAAGGGCTCATAGGTAAGTGCATCATTGTCTATGTCGATGACATTCCCTGTCTTTTCTAAGAACAGGGAAAACCACGTCAGGGATCTTAAGAAAGTTCTTCAAAGATGCAGGGAACACGGTATTTCTCTCAACCCAAAGAAATGCATTTTTGGGGTAACGGAAGGAAAGTTGTTGGGGCATATAATATCTAAGGATGGAATTTCCATTGACCCTGAGAGAATAGAGGCCATACAGTAGATTCCTTGTCCCACTAGCAAGAAGGGGTTGAGATCATTTTTTGGGAAGATCAATTTTGTCAAAAAATTTATTGCAGATTTTGCAAAAATAGCAAAGCCTTTGAACGACATGTTAAAGAAAGAAGTCCAGATCAAGTGGACAAATGAAAGTATAGATGCTTTTAAAAATATCAAGGACGCGATTTCTAAAGCCCCGATTTTAGTGAGTCCCGATTATACGAAGCCTTTCTATATCTACACCTTTGCTTCAGATCACTCCTTTGCGAGTGTTTTAACTCGGAAGAGTGAAGGCAGCATTGAAAATCCCATTGCCTTCCCGAGTAGTCCTCTCAAAGATGCGAAGGCTGAGATACTCTATTTTGGACAAGCAAATGTATGCTCCGGTTAAGACTGTGAAAAAATTCAGGCATTACATAGTCCACAGTAGGGTCTTTGCTATCGTCCCGGATCCTCGAATCAAAGCCATGTTCATACGGAATGAATTGGGTGAAAGACGTGGTAAGTGGGTTTCAACTTTGCGGGAGTTTGATCTTGAGATTCAGTCGATGAAGATAGTTCGGGGGCAAGGGTTGGTTAAGGCAATAGCAGAGCAGGATCTAGCAATTCCATGTCAACATTATGAAGTCTCAGATATAACCAAAGATGAGTGGTATGCAGATGTGGTGTACTATCTACTAAATGGTGAATGTCCACCGCATTTGAATGCTACTCAATGAAGAGCCTTGCGTTTGAAGTCTGCTAATTTCCTAATTAGATCCGGCACATTATACAGAAAAAACCATGAAGGTATTTACCTTCGTTGCGTTGATCAAAAGGAGGCAGTGCAAATCCTCGAGGAATTTCATGGTAAACATGGGACAGGGCATGGGTCCGCTAATGCCACAGCCCATCAAATCCTCAGAGCCGGTTATTATTGGCCTCGTCTGTTCAAAGATGCCCATACTCATGTGAGGTCATGCCATACATGTCAAACTGCAGCCAATAGAGACAGGAACGCTTCCATGCCTTTACAATCCGTAATTGAGTCTAGACCTTTTGCGCAATGGGGCCTGGATTTTGTTGGGATTATCAGTCCCAATTCATCCGATTCCCACAAATACATTCTGACGGCTACGGATTATTGCACAAGGTGGACCGAAGCTATCCCCACAAAGAATGCTACTTCGGAGGTTGTTATTAAATTTTTAGAGGATAACATTGTCACTCGGTTCGGGATGCCTAACTCCATTGTAAGTGATAATGGTCCAGCTTTTTCCTCTCTAGAGTTTGCTAATTGGGCATTTGATAACAGCGTGAGTTTAAAATTCTCTTCCAATTATTACCCGCAAGGTAACGGATTGGCCGAATCATCTAACAAGAATCTGTTAAATGTCATAAAAAAATTGTTGGAAAGAAATCCGCGGGACTGGCACAACAAGCTTAAGTTGGCCCTTTGGGCTGACAGAATCAGAGTCAAAGAAGCAATAGGAACATCTCCTTACCATCTGGTTTATGGACAGGATCCCATTTTTCCTACAAATCTCAGATTACAAACACTGCATTTCATGAAAGATTATTTCGGAACTAATGATAAACTTGAGTCTAGACTAACACAATTAATGCTTCTGGATGAAAAAAGGGATGAAGCTATGCTTCATTTTAGTAAACACCAGGATGTAGTAAAAATATGGTTTGACAAAAGGTCTAGAGCAAAGGCTTTTAAAATATCAGATCTAGTGCTGTTATGGGATAAAAGACATGAGAAGAAAGGGGAGCATGATAAGTTTGATTACCTTTGGTTGGGTCCCTACCAGATTTTAGAAGTCCTAGGGGAAAACAGTTTTAGACTAAGAACCTTGGATGGAAAGGATTTGGCATTACCTATCAATGGGTTGCACTTGAAACACTACTTCCAGGCTTGAGGCAGCTGGGTTTGTATTATATGTAATTATGCCATGCTTTGTTTCTTTTGTGTGCAGATTTGATATTTAAGTTGGGTGTTTTGACATGTTCAGGTCTTTGTATTAATGTTGTGCTTTGTTTTGTGTGTGCAGGTTGGACATTTAGGTGGTGTGTTTATTTGACATTTTTTTTCATTGTCTTATATATAAAAAAAAAAAAAAATGGGAATAAAAGTTTGAAATGTTAAACACATGCCTAAGATTGGGAGAATATGAAGCATTGGAATTATATTGTAAAAGCTCCACATGTAATACAAACAGTTAATTAATATCGCTTGAGGCTTGTGATGCATGAAGTAGTCAGTTTTACAAATTATGGTAATACTTCAGTTGCAATTTAAAGAGCATTGCATTCATCTTACATCTCACTTTGCATATACATGCCATCTTAGTTGCATATGCATTTCAGATACAAATCATTAAAGTGTGTTAAATCCTCTTAAGGTTATACTATAACATAAATAAAGAAAAATCCTAAGGTTGGAAACTGAGCCCCAGATTATCTAGAACCAAGCACAATTTGTACACACTAAAAAAGATCTTGGGCAAAATGATCAAAACCTTCCTTGGAAGAAAAGGGTCAAGCGAAAGGAATATTTCATGTCTATCCTATTATGCAACATGATCCTTAAAACAGTGGTTTTTACCACTTCCATTAAGCTTAAAGCCTAAAATCGGAGTAGTAAGGATAGGGTTAAGTCCTCATCAAACTTAGGTTGAGGATCCAACTCCCCAAAGCTTTGATTTGACCCACATTGAGTAGTAAGGATAGGGCATAATTCTCATCTCGCCTAGGTTGAGAATCCGATTCCCCAAAGCTCATATGTCTCATATCAAGATAAAACTTGGATTGGAAGGATCGTACTACTTGTCCTCTCGCAAGGGATGGGTAGTCATCCCCAAGGTCTAAGTAATAAAATAATATTCTTCATTTTCATCTAAGACTTGGATTGGAAGGATCGTACTACTTGTCCTCTGCAAGGGATGGGTAGTCATCCCCAAGGTCTAAGTAATAAAATAATATTCTTCATTTTCATCTAAGTCTTGGATTGGAAGGATCGTACTACATGTCCCTGGCAAGGATGGGTAGTCATCCCTAAGATCCAAGAAGTAAAATTAACTTTTTCCCATCTCATATTTATATTGGATTGAAAGGATCGTACTACTTGTCCTCTCGCAAAGGATGGGTAGTCATCCCCAAGGTCCAAAGAAATGAAGTTAAGTCATGGATTATGGGGTTAGGTATGCCCATGCACGACAGACATGTCTTGTCTAAAAAACAAGACCACCGACTGTTCGGAGGGTTGGACTAGCATGACCATTTCTTCCATAATTGGTTAAATCATTTTGCTCAAAGTGAGGTAATGAATTCCAAATCGGAGTAGTAAGAATAGGGTTAAACCCCCATCTAGATTAAGTTGGGAGTCCGATTTCCCAAAGCTCCGATTTCACTTTCACTTACACATAGGTTCAAGATAATAGTGACTCATAACCAACTTTGGGATCTAATAAAACAATTCATTATACACATGGTTGATCCTAAGAGGGTTTGACAATCTTGAATATTTGTATATGATGTTAGAAAGTCTATGCATTTGTAGAAGCAAATCTCTAAGCATTTTTCATTAGGTTTCACAAATCATTTACAATCTCACACATGCATGCATGCAAAGCCGACAATGGAAGGTTGATCAAGTCCAAGCGATGGGGAATGAAAACAAATAGCACACACCGAGCTAATACTAATGATTCCGATGTTTCATGTACTTCGATCTGTTGATATTTGTTTATCTTTTATGTGCTAACGCTTGTATCTAAGCTCATATATTTCAGGTTGGGTTCTCACAAAATGCTCTGGAGCATTTGACAGTAGAGTCGCCATTTGTTGTGGTTAATCCACAACACACCCCAAGATTGGGGACCCACCTTGTTGCAGGTTTTCAGAGAAAATCTCACTGACCCAGATGCCAAAAATGAAGAAAAGGGGGCAAAATGTGCAAGTGTAGAAAAGTGTCGCGATATCGCGACATGTCGCACCGTCGCCGCTGAAAAAAGAAAAGTGTCGCGATATCGCGACATGTCGCTCCGTCACCGCTGAAAAAAGAAAAGTGTCGCGATATCGCGACATGTCGCTCCGTCGTCGCTGAAAAAAGAAAAGTGTCGCGATATCGCGACATGTCGCTCCGACGTAGAGAAAATGGTCGCGATTTCGTGACATGTTTTGACGAAGTGTACGGACGATGAAAATGGCAGCGAAATCGTGACATGTTGCTCCGTCGCGGCCCAGAGAGGAGAGAGAAAGGTAGAAGGAAAAACTGTAGCGAAATCATGACGTGTCGCAAAATCGCGGTCAACATGGTCAACGGCAGCAGGTGGGCAAAAACGTCGCGAAATCACGACGTGTTTGATTTTCGCGGCTTGAAAGTGGATAGATGGCACAGGGTAGAAAATGGTCACGAAATCATGACAAAACTGGGATAGAGGTGCATAGCTCGAAGAGGCGTCGCGAAATCGCGACGTGTCACGTTTTCGCGACGCAAGTGGATAGAAAGGGCCGAAGGAGAAAATGGTCGCGATTTCGCGACGTGTTTTGCCAAAGTGTACGGACGAAGAAAATGGTCACGATTTCGTGACGTGTTTCGACAAAGTGTACGACTGATTAAAATGGTCGCGATTTCGCGACGTGTTTTGGCAAAGTGGCCCGACAAGGAAAATGGTCACGATTTCACGACGTGTTTTGCCAAAGTGTACGGACGGAGAAAATGGTCGTGATTTCGCGACGTGTTTTGGCAAAGTGTACGACACAGAGAAGATGTCGCGATATCATGACAAAAATGAAGACCATGCCCGAAGCAGAGAAACGGTAGCGATATCGCGACAGAAATGAAGACCATGCCCGAAGCAGAGAAACGGTAGCGATATCGCGACAGAAATGAAGACCATGCCCGAAGCAGAGAAAGCGGTAGCGATATCGCGACGGGTTGCGGTAAGATGGCCCGATGGGTAAAATGGTCACGATTTCGTGACGGGGTTACAGCCGAAGCGTACGGAGAATGAAAGCGTCGCGATATCGCGACATGTCGCGATATCGCTACGAAAGCAAAGAAGCAAGGCCGCGAGCTATTTTTAGTCGAGATTTTTGGGGACCGTTACTGAGCATGCAGAGAGCGCTGAACACGTGGCAAAATGCATGAGGATCAGAGTAACGCTTCGAATCGACAGTTGTTGGCCGTAGAGAAGATCAAGCGTTGCAAATGCATGCGAAGGGTTAGAACACCAAGAGGCGGGAAACTGAAACGAAGCGTCCTAGAAACTGAAACGAAGCGTCACAAAGCAGCCGAGAGCAGCGACAGAAAGTTTAAATAGCAGAAATGTAAATGGATATGGGGCTGGAGATTGTAACAAAAAGGACATTATTTGTTGAAATAAAGGAGTTATTTGGTAAAAGCGACTTTTGTGTGTAAAATCAAAAGGAGATCGAAGCTAAGACTACTGTTTTCATTGTCAATCTTTCCTTTGCATCATTTTTTCTTGTATCTATTCGTTTACGCCATGAGATGGGTTACGATAGGTGAATGACAGAATGATGCAGTTATGTTCTTTCCTTAGAGTCTTGCATCTGATCTGATTGGATTGTGTGTTAGTACAGGTCCGCTCGGTCGGGTTGTCTTAGAACTTCATCTCTTAACTTGGGGTTTTGCAGGGAGGAGATTGCTAACCGGATTAACATCCTTCTTTGGTTTTCCAACTGATTTGTATAAGAACATTTTCTGTTTTAGTTCCTGATACGTTTAATCTCATATTAAAGACTAACGTTAAAATAATAGAATGATTAAACAAAGATAAAATGAACCAATTAACATTAGAATAAACCATTAATGTTAGAACATTAGAAGGATTTTTGTTGCATGATTGATTATTTTAACAAATTAGGGTTACAAAGTTGGTCGTGAATCAACAAAGGCCCCTTGTTAACAGTTACTTGCAGGATCTGAGTTATTCTGGGATATATTTGTTTATGTGCATTAAGTTGAAATCGGTTTTATGCATATAGAGATCTGTTCCACAAGAAGCTTGGAGAAATAAAAAATTAATAACTTATTTCTTTGCAAGAAAGAGTTTCCTGTCAGAAACTCTAGTTGTGTGGTCATTTTGTTGTGAGACAAAATATTCACTCAACAAGATGTTCTTTTGAGCATTATTAGGAGGATTTTGTTTAGGTTGGAAGGCTTGCACCTCCATCTCATTGTTATCAATTAAATATTGTATTTTATGTTTTAATATTTTACAAGAGTTGGTAGTGTGTCCAGGTCCTCTATGGAAATCACAGTGTAAATCAGCTCTGTATTCGGGTATAGTTGGATTAGGTTCCTGGATATTTGGTAATTGGATCAAACCTCATTCTAATAATTGTGGAAGAATGGTTGATAAAGGTTTAATTAACCTAGTAAGTTCTCAGGGTGGTTTATCAGGAGGTTTCAGTATAGATTTCTCTATTGTTTTCACAGCATTAACAGTAGCGATATTTCTACTATCAGTGACTCCATCACCCACAACTTGTTTATTTTTATATTGATTTCTGAATGTTTTCTCATCATATTTCTTTTTAAGATGGCCTCTCCTAATGATAGCATCTTCCACTCTTCGAGCTAAATCTATAGCTTGATCGAAGGTGGTCAAGGTAGTAGTTGATAACTCATAGGATAGTTTTTCTTGTAAATTATTGATAAAAATATCTAGCATTTCTCGATAAGGTAACACAAAGTGTAATTTTCCTATCAAATGTCTCCATCGAGCTAGGAAATCAACAAAACATTCATCTTTGTCTTGTTTTAGGTTGTACAAATCTTTAATGGTTACATGCATTTCAATGTAGGCACTAAATTTATGCATAAAAGACTCGGCTGTCTCTTCGAAATTCCTCAAAGAATGAGTGGGTAATTGATAATACCACTCTAATGCCATTCCTCCTAAACTTTTTGGGAATATTTTTAGTAATAACAAATCATCATGTGATATATCATGACACGTTATCCTAAACATACGAAGATGCTCTATGGGATCTTCGGTTCCTTTGTATATAGGTAGGACAGGCATAGGAAAGTGTTTAGGATATGGTTGTGCTACAACTATAGGATCTAGAGGTTGACTATACATCTCTCGATAATTGTATGAGGGATGGTAGGGATCTATCTGGTCCATGCGGGAGACTAACTATTTTAGCATGGATTCCAAATTACTAGTTTGTCCACCATATTGGTTCGGTGGTACATGAATATGGGATTTGTGAGCGTAGGATGGCGTGATGTAAGGATTAGATGCTATATTGCTGTTATGCAAATGGTTGGTAGGAAGAGTATTATGAAGAAGATTTGTTGTAGCATTATGTTGTATCCCAGATTGTTGGAAATTGGTGTTTGGTTTTGTTTTTAGGCTTTTGTTGATTTGATGTATGTTGATCAATAACTTGGCAAAATAGAGCAGTGAATGATGGTTTCTTTTGTGTGGGAATAACCCTAGGCTTGGTAACAGGCACTCTAGATGGTTGGGTAACCTGTTGTTGTTGCATGTTATGGATTATAGCGGCCATATCCAAATTGGATGGTCCAGCTTGATCACTTTCTTGATCTACGAAGGACAAGGGATTAGTGCATGTGTGATATATTTCTTCTAGGGTTTCTTGAGTATCACTAATTTGATCCTTATCCATATGGACTTCCCTATTAAGGGCACCAATATTAGTATTGAGGAACTTCCAAAAATGTTCCATATTCTCAAAAGTAAGCGCTCCTTTCAGAGACATTTTAGGAGATGAGGATCCTTCCTCTCTAACAGTTTCTCTTTGTTCATTTCCTTCAACAAATTCTTCTTCTTGTTGGTCTAGGGTTCCTTCTTCCTGAATTGGGTCTTTAGGAAGGACATCTAGTTTATTTACTGGTTTTCCTAACCAATCTTCTTCTACTTCAATTTGTTTTCCATTCCTGAGTCTAGTCATTATGCTTAAATTTATATTTTAGCAAATATATATTGATATATATATATATATATATTTGCAGAAAATTTGGGAGGTATATATTTTAATTATATACCTACTATAATACTTAAAATAAAATGTTTTGATTTTTGTTATATTTTGTTTTGTTTTTGTTTTTATGATAATATTATAAAGAGCAAAAACAACATATTAAATGCAAGAAATAATAATAATAAAAGAATGGATTAGTTTTCTATAAATAGTTTATAGATGTCGTTGATGGGATCAAGTTCATCAGGAGTCATGAAATGCTCCTATTCAAATTGGAAATGGTTTTTCAAGAATTTGACAAAGTGTGCTATGCTGATGTTATCTACTTCTGACTTCAACTTGTAAAAATAGAGCTCATGGCAATACTATTGATATAACACAGCTCTAGGAACTCTATTCCATCTATTTCTATCTGTAAGAATGACCTCTTGATCCTCTATACGAGATAGAAATTTATGTACTACAGCTGCATTATAGAGGTATTCCTCAAAGGTGTACAATTCAAAAGACATAAGGGCTCTTTTATCTGCTAACCACCTATGGCAATCTCTCTAAAGCTCATGATATAAGGTCACTTGATCAGGATCTAGGATTCTATCTAGGACAAACCTCTTGATTTGCCTAAGTTTTGTTGACCTAGATGAAATAAGATTCAATCTCCTATTAAGTTCATCCCATAAAGGTGGGACTCTATATGTTTGAGATACTCTAAGCAAAGAAGTAATCTCTATAGCTGCTAATTTATTCTCAACATTAATGGTGACAACTCATCTTTTATTATAATCTACCATCTAAATATGATATGCAACTTTAAATTGTTTGCATTTTGACTCTAAATGCATTTATGTTTCGTTTTTTTGTTTTGTTTTCAAAAGGTTTTAGTTTTCACGTCGGGTTCACCAAAATGTAACGCTCCATATTTTTTGCATCCTTACCTTCAGGCTATAGGATCCGTGCCCAAAAGGGGGATGCGAGAAGGATGGGACAATACCTCAGACTGAGAGGCCCTTTGAAGGTCATGCCTCTCGAGGGAGGGGTATAAGGGTGAATTTTTGAAGGATGGTGGGTTCACCAGAAACTTTTGAGTGGAAGTTTCCACACCTAGGTTGAGAATAGGTTTGATGTGTTCATTTTATACTTTAATCATTCAATTCCTAGATTTGGCCAAGATGAATCTAAACTATTCTATATGTCGACGCTAATTTATGTGAATATAGAAAACATGAATAAATGTTAAAAACAAAGAGTATGCTAAATAGGATAGAATATACCTAATTTCGGATGTCTGAATGAAGATTCTGAGGTTTGTAGAAGTATAAATTATCTCAAATCATACGTAATCATCTAGAATTGCATAGAATCCTATCAGATCTCAGTCGGTCATCTGAGATCAGACAAGATCATCGTCGATCTGACAAATTCATTAGACGAATTCATCAAAAACCTATAGTCTCAAAAATAGATACCAAAAAACAAAGATGCAACTGCAAAAGTAAAAGGAAATGATAGAAATGATAATAAATTTGCCTAGATGATAGATCCAGCTAGCAATTAAAAGAAATGCATTAGTTTAATAATATTTTTAACTTTATCATGCATCTATGCTAAATAAGGTGAACTCCAGGATGCAAGAATAGAATAAACCAAGTTAAATCTAGAAAGAAATGAAGAGAGAAGATAAAGAAATATGAACTCTAGGTTCTAATTTCCCCCAATTTGGACTATAGTCGAGATCGTATTTGATCATACAATATCATCACCGATCTATGACAGGATCATCCGTAATCATCTAGGATCTCCTACGATGATCCGAGCTTGCTCCAATTGAAAAATAGTAAAATCCCTGCAAGAAAACTTGAAATACGCAATGCAAGCGAAGGTGCGAAGATATTCTAATGCATGAAAAGTTAAAGTTGTAAAGAAATCAGTCAGCCAGGGGGTTCAGGGGGATAAACTGAGAAAATCCCAATTTATATAAGATTAGGGAGAGGTTAGGAGGTTGGAGATCATCCCAATTTGGGATATCTCCAACGGGGAAGACTCTAACTGCACAGACACGCTTTCTACCCAAGTTAGAGAAGCTGTTGAAACAGAAGCTAATAATGAAAATTTGGTTTTGGGACGAAATCATCTAGACATCCTGTTCCAGACGAATTCATCAGATTTGGGATGATTTCGTCTGATTGTCAACGATATCGTCCAATGGTCAAAACAAATCCTAAAAATGGCACAAAAAACAAGGAAAGTGGGTAACGGGCGGTTTGGGTTAAAATTCAAATTTTTATCTTTTTATTAAGGTTTAACTACACCAATTTTAGGGTTCTACAAATATACTCTTGGTATGACAAACCAAAATCCAACCTTACGTTAGTTGATTAACCAACCCATTCATTATTAGGTACCATCATCGCCATATCTAGCAGATTTTATGTTGCCAAAGTTTGATAAATTCAAGGGGACTGATGACCCCAAAGAGCATGTAAGCACATTTGTACACTCATGCTTTAGAATACAAAATGACAATGCTCTCATGCTTAGAATATTTCCTTAGACATTAGGAGGATATTCCATAGAGTGGTACAACCAATTGCCTAGTCATAGTATTTATACTTTTAAACAATTGGTTGACCTATTCTTTGAGTGCTTTGTCCTTAATGTTAGAAATAAAGTCTCATTGTTCGACGTTAATGCTTTAAGATAAAATGACAATGATTCTATCTATGATTTTAGAAATCGTTGGAGGGTCATCATTACCAAATTACCATTTACCGTACCAATGGATGAGCTTATAAAACTATTCACCAAGAGTTGTTTAAAACCCATATATTGGATGCTTCAATTAGAGACATATCACTCATTTGAATAAGCTCTAGCACAAGTTAGTGTCATCGAGGAGATAAAAATCCAAGAGGGCATTAAGCCTAGGAAAAAGGAATGGCAAAACAAGAGCTAATACAAAAGCAATTATTTTGGCCAATCAAAATCAACACAGGACACTCCAACTAATCAGCCCGATGATATTAATAAAGTGGTCATGAGCCATTCGATAATGGCTCAACAAAAATTAGTGTAATAACCATCACAATAAATTACCTATCATGCGGTACCCTCAGTAAATCAAGCTATGAAAAGCATAGTGCCAACTATATAAAATGGGGAATCCGATAAAATCGCAAATATACCCCCTTAGTCGAGTCATATGCTTCCATTTTGCAAATGTTGTACAATACAAATAAACTTGCCTTACCCAAAATTAGACCATATGATCTCGTTAAACATGGTAAAAATTATCAAGAACATTTATTTTATCCTTACCTTAGGCAAAATGGGTATGATATCAATAATTTCCATGTATTCAAAGACATAGTTCAAGATATTATTGACTTGGGGGCCATCAAGTTTGACAATCCCCTTGCTCAAAAAGACCAAAATATTGGTATTTTCCAAACACCACTTCCTCATAATGAGGAGGTGCAACCAAATTTAGGAGGGCTAATACCAAAACTCCTCCCAATCAAGTTAACCATGTTCAACAATACCAAGATTTTGTAGGTGCCATTCATGTGGTCACTAGAGATCAATGAAATAACCAACAAAATGCAAGGCAAAAACCGCAGGCAAGTGTGTCACAACCTACCACATCACCTCCCATTCAAATTTTTCCTAATCCATCACCACCTATTCATATTCCTAGCCAACAAAATTCCCCCATTCAACCCATTAATCATACCCCATGACCAATCACCTCATTGAGTAGCTGATTAACCATAAGCCTAAAGATGGCTTCCGCCAAATTATAAATATATGAGTTAATTCAACAATCTCTCCCACATCATGAGGCATTAATGGACATTATAAAATACATTGAATTACAATCTCCAGATCCTAATGCCTTCAAAAAATTTATAGGGAGCATTCAAACATGCATGAAGTCTTCCATTACATTTTATGACTTTGAGATTAAACCACTCTCATTGAAATTAGTAGATCCTTCATTGCATATCATGGATCTAATTGAAAAGAATCCATTCAAAAGAGTTCTAATTAACACTGGTTCCTCAATCAATATCATCACCATATGCCCTTCATCATATTAACCTTCCTCCATCTCATATCACCAAGTTATCTTTCACCCTAAAAGCATTTAATAATGCTTTATGTTCTACAGTTGGCATTGTTATTTTACCCATCGAAGTGGGGATCAAAATATTGCACACTATGTTCCACATATTAGAAGGATCCATGGCATACAATATACTCCTTGGAAGACCTTGGATGAGGGAAACGAGATGTGTCCCTTTCATACTACATCAATGCTTGAAATATGTTCATGAGGGACAATTACATTGCATAGCGGCAGATGTTGAACCGTTTAAGTATTGCAATTTCATTTCAAATCCTTATGAATCCATGATTCCTTCCACCCACCTTTTCCTAGCACCAACAACCAATCCATCTATCATTCCACCCATTTCTTCATAAAAAAACTCCCATTCTTGAGGAGCCCTTTATCACCAATCCTAACCAAGCTTCCATGCCCTCATCATCTTCATCATTGAATACATGCACATGTGGTCAAGGTCAATCCACATCATCACCTTCCATAAATTTACCTTCCAAATCATCACCATTCATCCAAAAAAATTTACAATCCAATCCATCATCATCAACCAACATTTCCCAAGTTGAGTTGATGAATTGTGAGATATCTTCATCTCCACCATTCCCCGAACCATTATCCAACCAGAATACTTTCGCATAATCCCAAGTCGAGGTCCACCTCACTAATATTGGTATTAGTGAATATGTGGTCCAATATTTCATAGTTACATCACTCACCATTCCAACTACTAAGGATTTCGATCACCCACATGACTCACCCTTATTTATAGGAGCGATATATGACATGGGCTCAGTTCCCAACAACATAAATTTTGTATATGGGAGGATTGATTCTTTGTCCAATCCAACTCCCATAGAAGAACCCAAAGAACCAACACCTACCAACATACAAAACATGTCAAGATTTCCATCCTATTATTTTCACATAGTTAATTGGCGGGGACATGGCCTAAGACTGCATGAATAGGGAATGCATGACACTATAGATGTTTCTTATCGAGAGACACATGACCGTTCAAGATTAGGTTAAAGTCCACTTTACACTACATTTTCTCTTGAACAAGCCTTAAAAAAGCTTACTCTAAATTTAGGACAAGAAGCCCTCCACCTTGTTGACTTAGATGATGAAATCCATGAAGAATTCAAACTCATATTGATAATTTTGGATGAATCTAAAGAGGAATCGAAGCCAATCATTCCCCATATCGAACAAGATGCATTTTATCTCAGAATGTTCCCCATCCATGAGATCATATTTCACTTGCTTCTTACACAAGAGTGAGCCACACCTACTAATGAACCACCAACTCCATCTCATTAATCCATTTCATCAGCCAAACTTGTAATATATGTATAAAACAAAAACAGTGGGTTTCACCACTACAAAAAAATAAGAAAAAAAAATCAAACAACATTTTTTTGCATTTCATGTATATAACATTTAGTTAATTGCATTTATTTATGTTTCTTGTTGTTGTCTGATGAGGCCTGGAAATGCCTCAATCATAGCATGTTTTGAACACTGAAACTGCCTAAAAACTCTTATGTTTAATCTGATATGCTAGTTAAGTTGATTCAATATGTTGTGTATTAACTATTTGCATGATCAATGTATTTGAAATACTATATTCTGATTTTTACAGCTTTTTGCATAGTTTTATGTTATTTTGTTATGACTTGCTAAATGAGAAATATGCTTAGGTTGATAGCAACATTTCACTAATTATGTTTTGATATGTCTCAAGCATTTATTTTACCTAAGTTTAGCAAACAGTGCAAGCAAACTGTTACTGTGCAGCAAAAACTGGTTTTCCAATGTAAATTCCAGCCAGCTGCCAATGAATGGCAAGGCATGGAATTCACACATGGAAAGAGATGAAGACCATTGAAATCTGATCCTGAGAGATAACCCACCTGAGAAATGTAGAGGAAATCATTTAAAGAGCACACATTTGTTCATTCTGAAGTCTCTTCGGAATGAACAGACATCTTCGAAATGAGAAAACACAGTCTCTTCGAAATGAGCGGATCTTCGAAATGAGAATTGCAGTCTCTTCGAAATGAGCCACTTATCTTCGGAATGAAAATAGAATGTGCTTTTTGACTTGTTGACCGATTTATGATGCTGGAAAAAGGGAAAGAAATATTGAAAAGGGTAAGGGAAAATATCTCCCATCTGACTTTGCCGTCCTTGCCGACCAAAGCCACCATTTATGGAAAGATCAAGTTTGATCCTCTTCTAGGATAAAACCAGGAAAAGTTGTAGCATAATAGGATTAGATCTTTAGGATAGAAATGAGATATTCTTAGTTTGTAAGTAGATCTTAGGACATCTATAAATATGGCTCCCATCCAGGTTGAGCTAGAGAGATGGAGAGAGAGGAGAATAGGAGAAAATAGGCAAGTAGTGTAATAGTAAGAAAAGTGACTGTTACAGTCCTGTAACAGGTTTTTAGCAGCAATACTGTAATCATGTTCTGAATCAATAAAAGTGCACTATTTTTATTCATGTTGTTGTGAATGAGTGTGAGTAAGATCTAGAGAAAGAAAGACTCATACCTTCTTCTGGACAAGGAGGCTGGCCACTTCCAGACCTAGGAGGAGGACTAACAACAGGTTTTTATTCTGATTTTGCTACAGTAAAATGAGTTGTAGAACTTGTCATTTCATTTCCTTGTAAACAGCTAACAATATTTGTAATCTTAGCTTATTTTATGATTGGGATGATCTTGTGATTAATGGTTTGGTTGTAATCTCCACTTTCAGCAAGCTTTCAAAATACTGCAGATTATCATTTCCAGAATTTACTATTTTTTGCAATTTGTTGCATTTTGTGTTTTGTTGTCAACCCCTGCATAGAAGATTGACAACCTTCTATTACAGAGCATTGACAGGGCTTAATTTCCATGCTATAATTAGGTTTCCATTACTACAAAAGTAAATAGATTTCCTTTCTGCAATTATAATCAGATTTCTAATTCTGCAACTGTTATTTTTGCAACATAATTAGGTCTCATTCTGCAATTGTAATTAGGATTTCATTTCTATAGTTAATGATTAGTTTCCATTTTTGCAACTAGATTAAGGTTTAATTTATGCAATTTAGAGATAGAAATGTCCTAAATCCCCCACACAATCGGTTTCACCAATAAGACCTGTTGCTCCTAGATGACCTAAGTTATAGCCCTGTTCACTCCTTTCACAAATAGCCTTGTACACTGCCCTGGATTGAAAAATTCATTGAGAATTAATGATGTGCATAATGACAATGCATCATTTTGGCATCGTTTCTGAGGAATAGTGTTGTTGGAAGGTGACAACAGTCCAATAGCTATTAATTAGACTGAGCTATGAAATTCAAGATAAAATCTGAATATAACAGCTGGTTAAAGTAACAACTATTGACCTATAATTTATGTCATTCAAGAGTAAACATGAATGAGTAAGCCTAGGGATGAAAAAGGTAGAATTACCCAAAAGGATCCCTGGCTTGTTCCATTAAGAAGATCTTCATGCCTAAGGGGTGAATCACCTATGTTTGAACTACCAGAAATATTGAAAGAAAAATCACCAGTCTCATCATCATTAGAACATGAGGAGAAAAATCATTAGACTCATCATCAACAGAGGATCTTGGACCTCTTGAGAGTGAAATTTGGATAGGTTTAACTGTTCCCAAGGAACAGGAAACTATGGCAGAGGGAGGCAATCTAGATAGGGATGGCCAACATGGCTATGTCCATAATGAAGGAGATGATCAGGATATGCCCCAACCTTCCAGAACATTTGAATATCCTATCCGTTTGAATCCAACACAAAACTCTCCCATGAAAACCATTTCACCTTCAATACTTCCAACCTTTCGAGGTGTTGTATCTGAAGATCCTGATCAGTTTTTGTTTGAATTCAAAGTAGTGTGTCAAACCTATGACTATGTAAATGACAATAAAAAACTTAAGGTTTTTCCCTCAACACTCAAGGACTCAGCATTACGCTGGTTCATGAGCTTAGAGCCAAATTCCATCCGAACCTGGGATCAAATGGAAACTATGTTTTTAGACAAATATCAGGAGTATTGTCGTGTAAGGAATAGGAAAGATGAGTTATTCAAGATTAAACAGGAAGATGATGAAACATTAGAAGACTATCTTGATAGGTTCTCCTTTGTTCAAAGGAGATGTGGACTTGTAGAACCAGAGTTATGCAAAACCATATTTTTGAGAGGATTACAAGATGAATCCAGAGAAGTATTGGATTTGATGGGAAAAGGGGATGTAAATACTCTCAGTAATGAGGAAATTATGGGTCTCTATAGGAATTACTCTCGCACTAAGCAGGGAAGAAGAAAAAAAATACAAATGGCACTGATGTGAAGGACCTAATAGAGGAACTTGCAAATTTTAAAACTGATATTTTGGTGCAATTGAACACAACTTTAGGAGAAATGTCTGCAAAAGCAAAAACCATAGAACCTTTGGCAATTTATTGCCCAAGATGTAGAAATAAACATGCTTTGCAGGAGTGTCCTTTGAATAAAACATCTATCTCAACCATTTGTAGTATCTGTTCAAAGAAGCATTTGACTGATAAATGCCACCTGCTACCACAACTCAAAACTATGTTAGAGAGTCAGACTGAGGAACTCAACTATGTTGGACCAAAACAAGGGGGAAATTTCTCTCAGAACCAAAATCCCCCTCATTTTCCTACAAATTGGGGGCATAATCCTTGGACTATGCCTTGGGGACAATCAGAGCCACCCCAACGTCCTTGGAATTATTCTCAATGGACAAATTCCCAAGAATGGCCACAAACAAGTTGGAGTAATCCAACCTAGAATCAGAATCAGAATAATCCATCATGGAATCAAAACATCCCACCCTGGAATTAGAATCAGAATAATCCACATTGGATGCAAAATCAACCACAATGGAGTCAGCAATACCAGTCCTATCCAAGGCAGCAAAGAAATCAAGGTCAAACTCAGCATTTGTTGCCTGCACCTAATCAAAATTTTCAAGAAAAATAGAACCAACCACAACAAACACAACAGGTGAAACAACCTCAACTTCCAGCTCAATCAGTCACTAATCCAAACAACATGAGACAGGCATCCCCTGTCTATGTGGCTGAAGTTGAAGAAAATGCTGAAATAAATGTTCTTGATTGTAGTAACATCCAACTTCATTCAGGAAAAGTTGTACCTGAACCTGTTTCAACTAAAATCAAGGAAAATGAAAAGCAAGAACCTTTGGAACCAGTTAGAGTTAAACCAACAATAGAGAAAGAAGAAGAAAAAATAGAACCACAGGCAGAACAATTACCTTCATCAAGGATAATTCCATATCCTGAAAGATTTAATACCACAACAAAAAATTCTGAGTCAGACCTGGTCAAGGAACTTAGAAAGTTAACTATATCATTGCCCTTATTGCAAGCCATTAAGGATATACCAATGATTAAAAGTACTATCCGATATTTGTGCATTAGAAGAGCAGGAAGAAAAAAGAAAGCATTTCCTAAGACTATTCAGGTTGAAGGAAAGATAGCTGATCTCTTGTCTGGAAAACTAGTACCTCCAAAGTATAGTGACCCAGGGAGTCCAATTATCACAGTTACCATAGGCTCAATACCAATATCAAATGTCTTAGTAGATCTAGGAGCTGCAATAAATGTCATGACCAAGGATATAATGGAACAATTACAGCTCAAACATCTCAGTCCCACATTTACAGTTTTAGAAATGGCTGATAGGTCAGTTGCAAAACCTGAAGGTATCATTGAAGATGTCCCTATAGAAGTCTCTTCTTGGGAATTCCCTATAGATTTTTTGGTTTTACAGCCAAGAAATTTAGCACATGGATATCCCATCATTCTGGGAAGACCTTGGCTTGCAACTGCAGCAGCCTTCATAGACTGCAGATCTAGAAAAATGACTATTTCAAATGGTATTGATCTAAAATAGATCTCTCTGTATCCTCCTGCAAGACCCTCCAACAATTTTTTAGGTCAGTTATGGTTTCCTGATTCAGATGAAGAACCAGAAGAGGTTATTTCCACACTAGCCACCTTGGTAGTAAGGGAACACATAGAAGACCTCCATGACATAGAAACTTTAGAGAATGAAACTATCCTAATAAATGTTCTGCATGAACAAGGGTTAGAAGAGGAAGCAGTAAATATCCATCAGTTGTTAGGGAATGAGGAGAACCAAAATTTTGAAGGTGAGCCATCTGCACTATCATAGGAAACATCAGTTTCACTACCACATGGGTGGCATCATCACCTGATTTTCCCTTCTCACTGTTCCATACAGGATATGCTTCCATTAGAAATCAATGAAACAGAAACTTCTTATTGCCCTCTTAACTCCCTAATCACCAGGTATGAAGAAGTGAGTTCAGTCCTTCCAAATACAAAACAAATAGAAGTCCAGCCAGGCAAATTACTGAACATTAACAACTGGCTCACTAGGGAAGAGGAAGAAAAGTTGATAATAGTTTTGCAAAAGCATGTTCATGCTTTTGCATGGGACTACAAGGATATGTCAGGAATTCACCCTGATATATGCACCCACAGGATTTATACTGAAGAAGTCAAGCCAGTAAGACAACCCCAGAGAAGACTGAATCCTGCCTTGAGGGATATTGTAAAGGAAGAAATTGAAAAACTTCTAGAGGTAGGATTCATTTACCCAATTTTTGATAGCCAGTGGGTCTCTCCATTGGTTATAGTTCCTAAGAAAAATGGAAAAATGAGAGTATGTGTAGACTATAGAGAGCTGAACAAAGTGACATACAAAGACCATTTTCCATTACCTTTCATAGATCAGGTGTTAGATACCCTTGCTGGAAAGAAATACTTTTGTTTTCTTGATGGATTTAGTGGGTATAATCAAATTCAGGTTGCACCTGAAGATCAAGAGAAAACAACCTTTACCTATCCATGGGGAACATTTGCCTATAGGGTTTTACCTTTTGGTTTGTGTAATGCCCCAACAACATTTCAATGAGCGGTCTTAGCAATTTTTTCTGATCTGACTACCAACAATGTTGAGATATACATGGATGATTTCACAGTATGTGGACAGACTTTTGACTTTACATTAGAAAACCTTGACAGAGTTTTAACTCGCTGTGAAACATACCAGTTATCTTTGAATCCAGACAAATGTTTTATGATGATGGAGGAAGGAATAGTTCTTGGTCATCACATCTCTCCTCAAGGAATCCAGGTTGATCCAAAGAAGGTGGAAATTATCAAGAATCTTCTTCCTCCTAAAACTCAGACTAATGTCAGAAGCTTCCTAGGACACATTGGTTTTTACCGTAGGTTTATTCCTAGCTTTAGCACAATAGCCAATCCCATGTTTGCCCTATTGACTAAAGATTCTGAATTCTCTTGGACTGCAAGGTGTCAGGAATCATTTGAAGCTCTGAAAGAGAAATTAGTAACTCCACCTATGTTAAGAGGACCTAATTGGACATTACCATTTCACATACAGGTTGATGCTTCCAATACTGCAATTGGAGCAGCATTAGGACAAATTGACAATGGTGAACACTATGCCATCTACTACATTAGCAAGAATTTGATAGGAGCTGAGAAAAATTATACCACAACTGAGAAAGAGTTCTTGGCAGTAATTTATGCCATCAACAAATTCAGGCATTACATCACAGGTTATCAAATATTTATTCACACAGATCACACAACCATTAAGTATTTGATGAATAAGCCTATGGTAAGTGCAAGAATTATTCATTGGTTACTATTGTTGCAAGAATTTGATATCACAATAATCAACAAACCAGGAAAAGCTAATGTTGTAGCAGATTTCTTGTCCAGGTTGCAGAACATAGATAAAGGGGAATTAGTTGAGGACACTTTTCCTGATGAAAAATTATTTGCTATATCAGTCCAATCACCTTGGTTTGTAGATATAGCCAATTATTTGGTCACAGGAAAGGTTCCTCCACATTTCACTTCAAAACAGAAAAAACAATTGATCAAACAGAGTTCTTCCTTTGAGTGGATTAAGGGTATACTTTTTAAGTGCAGTCCTGACCATGTGTTACGTAGGTGTATCCGAAAGGATGAGGTATATGATATCCTTAGGGCTTGTCATGATGAACCCTCAGGTGGACACTATTCTATAAAAAGCACAATTAGAAAAATTTTAGGGACAGGATATTATTGGCCATCTCTTCACAAGGATGTGAAAAAGTACATCAAGCATTGTGATGCATGCCAAAGAATGGGGAAACCCACTCATACAAATGAAATGCCACTACAACCTCAATTGGTTTTAGAGCCATTTGAGAGGTGGGGGCTTGATTTTGTAGGACCTATTGATCCACCTTCTCAAGGAAAGGTGCATATTCTAGTATGCATTGATTACCTGACAAAGTGGGTAGAGGTGCGTGCTTTCAAACATGCTCATGAAGAGAAGGTCATCGATTTCTTGTATACTCAGATTTTTTAGAGATTTGGAGCTCCACGGTCTATCACCACAGACCAAGGACCCCAATTTGCATCTAAAGTCATTGAGGCTTTTACAGAATTATATGAAATCAAACATAGGAAATCATCACCTTACCACCCACAAGCAAATGGCCAGGTTGAGGTAACAAACAGAGAACTGGAACGAATCTTGACAAAAATAGTAGCTTTTCATAGGAAAAATTGGCTAGATAAATTACCTGAAGCAGTTTGGGCTTACAATACTACTTGGAAATCCACTACTGGATTCACACCTTATGAACTAGTTTTTGGTAAAAAGCCCCTCCTACCTATTGAATTTGAGCTACTAACATTGCGCACAACATTGGAAATTGGAATTGAATTGTCACAGGCACAGACAGATAGGATTCTACAGCTGAATGCATTGGATGAACTTAGGTTGGATGCTCTGCACCAAACTGAAGTAATTCAGGAGCAGAGGAAGTTGTGGCATGACAGTCACATTCAACAGAGGAAACTTCAACAAGGAGATTGGGCTTTGCTATTTGATTCTCGCTATGAGGACTTCCCTGGAAAGCTGAGAACTAGATGGCTTGGACCTTACCAGATTGAAGAGGTATTTGACAATGGAGCAGCTCGTCTATCTCCTATTGATGGGTCCCGAAGAAAATTGGTAGTGAATGGACATCGCCTCAGGGTGTATCATACACCTCTAACTAAAGAGGAATTCTTGCAGTAGCTTGACAGTTTGGATGCACAACAGGTGGAAGAGATTCCCTCTTCTACTTCAATACAATCAACATGATCATGGATTTCAAGAAAAAGCAAAAAAAAAATAAAAAAAGCAGAAAACAAAAAGATGAATAAATTCTGATTGTGAATTCCTTCATGGGCATGATTTCAGGGAAATCATGAATTCCTTCATGGGCATAATCAGAATCAAGAAAAAAGAGAGAAAAGGAGAGGTAAAAAAAAAAAACCAAGAAAAAAAAAGAGAGAAAAATGAATAGCTCAACAGTGAAAACCTTTCCTAAGGCACTATTGGGTTGGTATGCATGAAAACCAGTTTTATGGCATGCATAACCTTGAAAATTTCTGAATCATCATTGTACAAATTCACCAACTACACTTGTTTTGAAATATTGCAAAAAATCTCAGCAGAACATCAACAAAAGCAGTCATTCTTCAAAACTTGCATTAACTTGTTTTAATCAGGTATATATTTCTTACATTTCTTCATTGTAAATGATTGGTATATAGTATATAACAATTAACCATTAGCATAAAAGGTATCCATAAGAGTTGGCATACTTAAAACATGTTTTGAGAATGAGAATATTGGTTTCTACCTAATCTTCGGAACAAGAATGCCAAAAATAGTGCCTGCTATCTTCTTTAGATTAATTGTTGTATTGTCTTCGGATTGAAATTGTCTTCAGAATGACAGTAGAATGAATGTTGCACTTTGTCTTCGAAATGAAGCTTTGTCTTCGAAATGAGGATTTGTCTTCGAAATGAAGCTTTATCTTCAAAATAAGGATTTGCCTTCGCAATGAAGCATGATCTTCGAAATGAAGACTTGTCTTCGAAATGAAATCATAATCTTTGGAATGAGGTATTGTTTTTGCAATAAATCATAATCTTCGGAATGAGCATTCAATATAACATTTCCACGTGGCATCCAAGGAAAGGAAAATATACGATCAAGTAAAAATTCTTTGACTGCATACGATAAATAAACACGTGTCAGTTGAGATGTGGTTTGTTTTATCTTGCACCCATTAAGAAAGTGCCAGAATCATGGGGACGTGACCAACAATATGCCACCATTTTTTGATGCTAATAATCATGCACATGAAAATCTATGGGTGAAACAGAAGAACTAAAAATGAGTAAGGTGGATCTGATGGCAAGGACATCTATGCAACCATTAACGGACATGTGTTCGAAGAAAAAATAGAAATGCGTGCCACCCTTCCTTCCAAAGACATATTTGCTAACGCAAAATGATTACGAGGAACAGTGCAGAGATTATAGTTCATTTCGAAGAAGAAAAATAGGGCAATTGAAAACCTGGAACCAAACCCTGCAAGTCTGCAAACACCAGAAACCAATGATCCAACAGAGGAATAGCAGCAGAAGTGAGTGGTTTTTAACGTACCAAAATAGGAAAATGGGGCGAAAGACAAAAATGGAACCAGCAGATACCACCCACCTCCGAGAAAATCTAGAAGTGCTACAGATTTTTGAAGATGGAGGACTTATGCCATTCTTGGACAAATTTAATGGGTCCTCTGAAGATTTGGTCGGCATGTTCACCCACACATTCAGAAATAACCGGGCACACATTAACGACATGACAATTGAGGTAACCCCTAAAGTTTTAAGTCAAATTACTGAGCTTCCATTAGAAGGTCTTCCAATTTCTAGATCTGGCAAAAATACATTGGTGAATATAGTTAATCAATTTTTGGAAGAAAATGATAGGGAGCCAGAATATTTAACACATAACAACACATGCAAGGGGGTAAAAAGGGCCAGCCTACAGGAACCCTGGGATGAAGTGGCCACATGGGTAATCAAATTTCTAACCTGTGAAGGGTAGTATGTACTATTATCAGGGCATCATCTCAAAATTTTAAACCATCTAAGACATGGGAGGCAACAACCAGAAGTTAGGGTAAATCTTCCCCTGTACCTGCACCAGGAGTTGAAAAACATGGCAAAAAGATATCAAGAAGGAAAAGGAAGCCCTCGCCACCATGGTCTTATTAAACTAGTCTGCCAACACCATTTTAGAGGAAACCCTAGGAGCTTTGATAGGTTTTACTCTACCCTAAATGATGTAATTTTTGGAGATGAGGATGAGGAGGAAGAAGAAATAGATGTTGTTGATGTTGTTGTAGAAGAAGAAATAGCTATTATAGAGGTTGTTGTAGAAGAAGAAATAGATACTACCATAGAGGCTATTGCAGAGAAAGAAACACACCCAACAGAGCACCTTGCTCCAGAACCTTCAACCTCACGAACTAAGAAACAAAAGAAGAGAGGGTCTGGAACTGGCAGTAGAACAGAAAAATAGAAGAAGGTCCATTTTTCTGAAGTTGTTACTGATCTGTCAGAACAGGGGAGTGAAGTACCTAGCCAAAAAGGGGAAGGAACAACAAAGGAAATAGAAGCATCTAAAACTGTCCCCACAACCCCTGTTGTCACCAGAAAACAAAGCAAAAAGAAGAAATTTGCATCAAGAACTAGGAGGTCTACAAGACTCCACTTGAGGGAAATGGCAGAACAGGTGATAGAAGAAGAAGGTGGACAAAGCAGTCCAGATGTCACAGAAATACAACCAGCCCCTGAAGACTTTCCAGAATTCCCTGAATAGATAATTGAGGAAGAGACTGGGCAGGATAGTTTTGAAGTGGCTACAGTTCAACAGGCCACAGAAATTGTAGATGCAATCATAGACAGTTTCATGGAGCCTCCTGAACAAGAGCAGACAACTGAAGTAGAAGAAGAGATAGTTGTTGAGCAGCCAACTATAGCTGATTTGTCTGCATCAGATTCTGAACCAGAAATAGAGGAGGTAGACATCACAGAACAGCTGAGAGCAGCAAGAAGTGTTGTCAAAACACAAACCAGATGGATTGAAGAGAGAGAAAGTATCATTGAAATGCAAGAAAGGAGGATTGTAGAATTACAGTAGGAAGTGGTAGAATTGAGAAAAAGGTTGTCACAGTCTAAAAAATAGCCAACTGTATCCATTGATGAGGATGATTTGGCTCAATTACTTATGGATTTATCTAGGGCAGATGACTCTATTGAGACAGACATAGGTGCTCATTCTAAAGCAGCACCCTTTCATTCTAAAGAAGTGCCTTCTCATTCTGAAGCATTGCCTTCTCATTCTGAAGATGCTCCAGAATTGGTAAAGAGCATAGAAAAAGATACTGGAGATGAGTCACAACAAGAAACACCAGCACAAGAACAGTCCAAGCAGCAACATGAAATTGTTCAAGTAAGTACTCCTTCAATTGAGGTCTCTGTATTTCAAACTGTTGCACCTTCAATAGAAATAGCAGATAAGGGGGTACAAGTGGAATTACTATCTGATGACAAACCAGTAGAAATAGCAGAAAAGGGGGTACAGGTAGAATTGTTGATAGATGATCAACCAATAGAAGTGGCAGAAAAAGGGGTTCAGGTAGATCTGCTACCTAGAGTTCCACCTGTAGTTAGACCACCTAATACTGTATCCCTAGAACAATATAATGCAGACATAGCCAGTTGGGTGATCAGATATGAGAAGCTTGCCACTAAGATTGAAAAATTCAAATTGGAAGGAAAATAGTTAGAGGCAAAGGAAACAGAGATCAAGGCATTAAAAGAAAAAGTGACTGATTTATGTCAGATTGCTGAGTTTTTGGTCCAATTCAGATGGCCAGCCAGATTTTACAGTCTTATTCTGAAAGAGAAATATCTCAGATGGCAGGTCATGAGGATTAGCTCAGGTCTCCCATATAAATTAGACACAACTACAGATTTCTTGGAAGCATATTTTGACAGCCCTGTAGAGCAGAAAAATCTCCTATGTGAACTATTTTTACACAACTTCTTTATTCCAGAAGAAGTAGAATTTCACCCTCAAATTTACATAGGAGATGTTCAATTGAGGGCATTCATGTCCACTTTGCAAAATCACTTTTATTGGGACCAGGAGAAAAGGCAGAATAAAGAAATTGAATCAAGAGCTGAATTGTTAGTCAGAGCAGTTCAGCCAAATCACCCAATTATCACCAGACAACACTTCACCATGATGAACAGGGATGATGTAAAGAGGATGTACTTGAACAATTTGAGGGACTGTGTGACCAGATTTCAGAATTTTTGTAATGACAATTTTGTTCCAGCATTATCAATCTGTAGAAACAGATGGGTTGAACTTTCCATGTCTTTACAGAAAAGAGAACCCATCTCCCCCATTAACTTAGAATGGTCCAGAAGAAGGGTAGAAGGAGTGATACAACTGATTGAAATCATGCAACATCATTGGATAGGTCTCAGATTTAGGCCTCCAACCATCATTACTCCAGTTCCCTTCTACTTTGAAGAAGATGCTCAACCTGATGATCAGTTTGAAGAATGGCTCAGAAACCTTCAGGAGAACAGGGGATATTATATAGGCACCAAATTGTTCTACAGGTCATGGAATTTGAATATGGACATATGTGATTCCATAGCCCAATAGAATGCATGAGGACATGCATTAATATAAGTTGGGGGGAAAATGATGAGGCCTGGAAATGCCTCAATCATAGCATGTTTTGAACATTAAAATTGCCTAAAAACTCTTATGTTTAATCTGATATGCTAGTTAAGTTGATTCAATATGTTGTGTATTAACTATTTGCATGATCAATGTATTTGAAATACTATATTCTGATTTTTACAGCTTTTTGCATAGTTTTATGTTATTTTGTTATGACTTGCTAAAAGAGAAATATGCTTAGGTTGATAGCAACATTTCACTAATTATGTTTTGATATGTCTCAAGCATTTATTTTACCTAAGTTTAGCAAACAGTGCAAGCAAACTATTACTGTGCAGCAAAAACTGGTTTTCCAATGTAAATTCCAGCCAGCTGCCAATGAATGGCAAGGCATGGAATTCACACATGGAAAGAGATGAAGACCATTGAAATCTGATCCTGAGAGATAACCCACCTGAGAAATGCAGAGGAAATCATTTAAAGAGCACACATTTGTTCATTCCGAAGTCTCTTCGGAATGAACAGACATCTTCGAAATGAGAAAACACAGTCTCTTCGGAATGAGCGGATCTTCGGAATGAGAATTGCAGTCTCTTCGAAATGAGCCACTTATCTTCGGAATGAAAACAGAATGTGCTTTTTGACTTGTTGACCGATTTTTGATGCTGGAAAAAGGGAAAGAAATATTGAAAAGGGTAAGGGAAAATATCTCCCATCTGACTTTGTCGTCCTTGCCGACCAAAGCCACCATTTATGGAAAGATCAAGTTTGATCCTCTTCTAGGATAAAACCAGGAAAAGCTGCAACATAATAGGATTAGATATTTAGGATAGAAATGAGATATTCTCAGTTTGTAAGTAGATCTTAGGACATCTATAAATATGGCTCCCATCCAGGTTGAGCTAGAGAGATGGAGAGAGAGGAGAATAGGAGAAAATAGGCAAGTAGTGTAATAGTAAGAAAAGTGACTGTTACAGTCCTGTAATAGGTTTTTAGCAGCAATATTGTAATCATGTTCTAAATCAATAAAAGTGCACTATTTTTATTCATGTTGTTGTGAATGAGTGTGAGTAAGATCTAGAGAAAGAAAGACTCATACCTTCTTCTGGACAAGGAGGTTGGCCACTTCCAGACCTAGGAGGAGGACTAACAACAGGTTTTTATTCTGATTTTGTTGCAGCAGAATGAGTTGTAGAACTTGTCATTTCATTTCCTTGTAAACAACTAACAATATTTGTAATATTAGCTTATTTTATGATTGGGATGATCTTGTGATTAATGGTTTGGTTGTAATCTCCACTTTCAGCAAGCTTTCAAAATACTGCAGATTATCATTTCCAGAATTTACTATTTTCTGCAATTTGCTGCATTTTGTGTTTTGTTGTCAACCCCTGCATAGAATATTGACAACCTTCTATTACAGAGCATTGACAGGGCTTAATTTCCATGCTATAATTAGGTTTCCATTGCTGCAAAAGTAAATAGATTTCCTTTCTGCAATTATAATCAGATTTCTAATTCTGCAACTGTTATTTCTGCAACATAATTAGGTCTCATTCTGCAATTGTAATTAGGATTTCATTTCTGTAGTTAATGATTAGTTTCCATTTTTGCAACTAGATTAAGGTTTAATTTATGCAATTTAGAGATAGAAATGTCCTAAATCCCCCACACAATCGGTTTCACCAATAAGACCTGTTGCTCCCAGATGACCTAAGTTATAGCCCTGTTCACTCCTTCTTTCGCAAATAGCCTTGTACACTGCCCTGGATTGACAAATTCATTGAGAATTAATGATGTGCATAATGACAATGCATCATTTTCTAGGTTTACCAAGGTCCTAGCATCGATTATAAGGCTCTACCCATCCCATCCATTCCAACCTCATCCATTTTTCCATTAAGTCAATATGAATCTTGTTGACTTATTCACTCCTCTCCATAATTCATATGATTTGGCAAAGTCAATTTCAATTGACATGAGTCTTATTGATATGGACCGAATTTCCTCACATCCATCCTTTTTTGAGTTTGTCTTGTCTAAGAAATTGTTAAGGGCTTCAACGAACTACATTCCTCCACCCCCTCTACCTTCACCTTCACCTTCAAATATCGAGGTTTTCCAAGAAAATATAGATGAGGAGAAGTTAGAGGATTTTTATGATATATTAGATAACATTCATCTGATTCCAGTGCCCCATCAACTTGAGGAAGGTTCCCACATGTCCATTGAAGATACCATCAATGTGGACCTTAGTTCAGACAAATACAATCCCCAAATTGTCAATCTTGGCAAAAGCTTATCCAATGATGAACAGGAGCAATTAATTTCTCTCCTAAAGAGGAAGAAGGTAATTTTTGCATGGTCCTATAAAGATATGCTTGGTATTGACTCTAGCTTGGTTGTCCATAATATCACCTTACATCCCTATGCTAAGCTAGTCAAACAAAAAATTAGAAGTATGCATCCTACCATTGCCCTCTTGGTCAAAGAAGAGCTCCAAAAGCTATTAAATGTGGGTTTCATTGTACCCATTTATTATCTTGAATAACTCTCAAGTATGGTACCCATTTGCAAGCCTAAAAGGGTGATACATGTTTGCATTTATTTTTGAGATCTTAACAAAGTGTGTCCTAAGGATGAATTTCCTCTTCCAAACATTGATACTCTTGTTGACACTTGTGATGACCATGAAATACTTTATCTCATGGACGGTTTTTAAGATACAACCAAATTAGAATAAATCGTGATGACCAACACAAAAAAACATTCACTACACCTTGGGTAAATTTTTTGTTACAAGGTGACACTCTTTGTATTTAAAAATGCAATTTCCACTTACCAACATTCCATGACATACATTTTCCTTGAGTATATGCATAATATTATCGAAGACTATGTGGATGATCTCTCGGTAAAATCCAAAACTTGAAAATAGCACATTGGTGTATTGGAAAAAGTATTTGATCGACTTCTAGAACATAATGTAAGGTTGAACGCCAAGAAATGTGTCTTTGGTGTTACCTCTGGAAAACTACTAGGATTCATTGTCTCCAAAAGAGACATTGAGGTGTATCCAAACAAGGTCAAAGTTATCTTAGAAATGCCTCCGCCAAAAAATTTAAAGGAATTGCATAGTTTAAAAGGAAATATCCAATCAATCCGTCATTTCATTGCACAAATTTATAATAAATGTAGGCTATTCAATTACCTGCTACAAAAGGGGGTGCCATTTACTTGGACAGATGAGTGCCAAAAAGCCTTTGATGACATTAAGAAATACCTAGCCTTTTCAACAGTCTTAGCTCCTCCTTGTTCGAGGGTCCCATTCTATATTTATGTTTCAGCAATGAACTTTGCACTAGAGACAATGCTTGCACAAAAGAATGAAGAAAATCAAGAGAAAGCTATCTATTACATTAGTCAAACATTGGTAGGCTATGAAACTAGATACGCTTATGTAGAAAAATTGTGCTTGGAAATGATTTTTACCACTAAGAAACTTTGATATTACATGCTTAGACACACAACATATGTCATTTATAGATAAAATCCTCTATGTTATATGATATTTCACACTTACAACAACACTTGTACTACTAAATGGATAATGCTTCATACTAAATTCGACCTTGAATTCATCAACCAAAAATCCATTAAAGGTTAGGTCATAGCTAATCAACTTGTGGAAGCTCCACTAACTAGTGATCATCCTTTGATTATTGAGCTCCCAAATGATTTGGTATTTTCTATCACCAAACAAGAAGAAGATGTCATTCCAAAGGAAGACATTGATATTACACTATTCTTTAACGATTCTAAGTGTGCGAAGGGTCAAGGTGTAGGATTCGTGTTTCATACACCCTAGGGGGTACCTATCTCTTTATCATTCAAACTTGAATTTCAATTCACAAACACTGTAGAGTATGAAGCCTTAATCTTAGGTCTTCAATCAACTATAGCCATGAGCATTAAGCATATCAAGATATTTGGTGATTCTCAACTTGTTGTCAAGCAAATCAATGGAGAATCCAATGCAAAGAACCTACCATTAAAATTTACCATGAAGTAACAATGAAATTGCTCTTTAAATTTAATTGGTATGAAATCAATAGTTTTCCACGTTTGAATAATATATTTATAGATGCAATGACCTCTCTTGGATCATTGATTCCAAAAGACTCCTTAGGAGAGGTACAACCCCTTATTATTTCAACAATATCTAAATCTGCAATTGCATGATTTGAATCTAAAACTAAAAAGGATGTTTCTTTATCTAGTCGGATCCATATGGGCCTTGGTTAAGCCAAATAGTAGCCTTTCTCAAGTTTGGAACACTCCCATATGACATGTCTTGAATAGCTAAATGCACTTTCAAGCAAAAAGTAGCTTGTTTTGTTCTCTTGGAGGACATGTTGTATCTACATGCTTATGATGGAGTTCTCCTTCATTGTCTTGAGTCTAGTAAAACACAAAGAGCCATACTTGAAGCTCATGGTGGTACTTGTGGTATTTTTAGTGGGACTACCATCAGCAAGCACATTCTACGCAAGGGTTATTATTGGCCCACCATGGAACATGACTATTGCACTTATGTTAAACTTTGTCTTTGTAAGAAATATCAAGAATATGCTAATTTAACTCATGTGCCATCACAATATTTACAACCTATTCAAAGCCTTTGGCTATTTTCACAATGGGGTCTTGATTTAATTGGTAAAATTTCACCTCCTTCCTTGGGACAACATACATTCATCATCAAAACTACTGAATACTTCACAAAGTGGGTTGAGGTAATTCCTCTAACCATTACGATAGGACCTAGAATTGTGGAGTTTCTACTTCATCATATCCTTTGTCATTTTGGTATTCCCTTGAAAATCATCTCTGAAAATGGAAAGTCTTTCAAAAACAAGGATGTTCGAGCACTTTACAAAAAATATAACATACAACATAGTTTCTCGACTCATTATTACCCATAAGCCAATGGATAAGATGAGGCTACTAATAAGAACTTAATTGCTATTCTCAAGAAACTTGTTAACAAAAATCATAGTTATTGACATACAAAAAATCCCTTGGTAGTATGGGCTTATCGAACAAGCATCTACATGCTTACTAGGGAAACACTATTCTCATTAGTCTATGGAGCTGAAGCAATCATGCCTCTTGAGCTTGAGATTCCCTCCTTGTGAATTTCTTTGCAAGAATTCATATATGACGACACTGCTAGACAAGCACATCTTGTCCAACTCACACTTCTTGATGAGCAGTGAGTCAACACTTTAGAGCATTTACAAGTTTGTCAAGACTGCCTAAAGCATGCTTACAATGCCAAAGTTCATCTACGTGAATTCCAAGTAGGAGATATTATACTTAAAAAGAATCAACAAAACACCAATGCATTACCACATATTTGTGATAAATTCATGGCTAATTGGTTGGGTCCATACATTGTCACTCAAAGAGTGGGTAACAATACTTATAGGCTTGCTAGTCTAGAGGGAGAGGAAGAACCTGAACCACTTAATGTTATACACTTGATACCATTCTATGCATAATGTAATTTATATATGTATGTATACATAGATAATACACAAAAACATTGCATTTCACTTGCATTGCACTTCATTTGCACAAATTTCATTCAAAAACATTGCATTTAATTTTCACACATTTCATTCCAAAATATTGCATTCACACACATTTCATTTTGCATTTCATACATTGCATTCACATCCATATTTCACATTTCATATTAGGGATCATTTATTAAGTTCAATGTTTTAATTGGTCCTCTAAAGTCATGTTGCCTTAATCAGGGGCACCTTCACAATATAATCCACACAAATCCACCAAGTAAAATTGTCATTTGCCTCCATACATCCATAATTCCTAGGTGTTTTCGATCACTTAGCCAATCCTAGTGTTTTAAGAAAACTACAAATACATGTTGAGTTCTCTTTAGGACCATTACATATCTTCACTAAAACAATGTTGAGTTTTGGGAATTGACTCTAAAAAATTCTTGAACCAACCACAATTTCACATATTAAAAACATCTTGTGTCAAAAAGGGACAACGCCATACTTGGTATGAACCTCGAAGTAAAAGGGGTAATCCTTGCTAGTCCCATCATGCAACATAGTCCAAAAAAACAATGGTTTTTACCACTATCACAATTCCAAAAATAAAAAAAAGAGTAGGGAAAAATCCCTAACAAAAACTATATATATTTTACATCACACACCACTGATCATTGGGTTTTAAGGATCATACTATATTTCTAGTTAGATGGTTAGGTAGTCATCCCCAAAATCTAAGAGATCAAATCCTTGGACTATGGAGTTAGCCTCCACCGAAGCTATAGATGCTTGACTGGCAGTGGAGTACGCTCATGCATGATGACATGTCTCTTTTAAAGAGACCTTTGACCACACATATGAACAAGCTAGCTTATTGGTATCATCCATAATAGGTTACACCAATTTACTCAAGATGAGTTAATGAACTCACTTGTACACATATTGGTTCTTGATTACCTCGATTCATTACCATGATCTTGATTCGATAAATGAATTCATTGCATACACATTTGGTCCTAGAGGAATTATGCAGTTTTAGTGAGTTTGTTGATACCACTAGTATGTTTGAGTCTTTGCAAAACAATTATTTTTCCATATCAACATCCATATTTTCTTCCATATCAACGTCCATATCTTCTTCCATGTCAACATCCAATGTCTTCTTCCATATCAACATCCATGTCATTTCACGAGTCATTCACTCCACATACCACCAAGTATGGTGCCCTTGATTAAACAACAATGTTAGAACATGACCAAGTAAAATCTAAGCTATAAATGATAATTAGAACATTTGCATTCCATACCTTGCATTAATCATCCATACATTTCCACTTGCATTAATCATCCATAACATATCATATGCATCAATAATCAATAACATATCATATGCATCAATCATCCATATAAACATGCATTCCAAAAAAAGCATTTCACAAAAATTATTCAAACAACAAATATAACACAAATGTAAAAGCCATGTATATATGTATAAATATCACATGTACAATGAATGCCAAAAGGCTACATGCAATGGAGCACCAAGGCTCATATACAAAAAGTGTATCTAAGCACTAGCTAAGCCCTCCAAGAGGACCCCTATGACCTAGAAGGAGCCCTAGATTGAGAGCTATGCCTAGAATCACTATGCCTAGCAGCTTTAGATACAGAGGAGGTAGGAGGATCAGTAAGTGGAATATGATACTCCATCAACTTATCCTTCAATGCCTCGATATATCTCTATCGAGAATGAAAGCATGCTATATTACCGTTATGACATCATTCCCTCTCTACCAGCTTTTCTTGAAGCCTCATAATCCTCTCATCCTGAGCTATCACCATTGCATCCCAATATACCACATACTACTCTAGCCTCCCCCAATCCTCCTCACTTTGACCTAGAGATCCATCCAAAGTGTGCTCCACATCATCCCCATATTCATCGTCTCCTCCACTCTTTGGAGCCTGCCTCACCACACCCTTAGTCTTCCTACTTCTACTATTATATCGAAGGAGCCTCTATCGCTTAGGAGCCTCATGAGTCTCCTCAACTCCAATATCATCCCCATATCCACCAGTTGTTACTAAAGTCAATGCCCATGGTGATTGTCTAGTGAACCATGCATCATAATTTGTAGTAGTCCTTGCATCATCCACATTGGAGAGATCTATATCCTCATAATACTCATACATATTCCTCCATAGCTTAGCATAAGGTAGCCCTATCTCCTCTTGATACCTCCTATAGAGCATCGACTCATACAAAATTCCTTGCCTCAGGCTAAAATATCAGAGCACCCATAAGAACTAAATATACTCAACCTCACTTTGATTCCTCCCAACCATTCACCTAGAATATTTGACCCATCATAGATGCTCTCTTTCACCTATCCACCTGGTTCTCTACCATGGCCTTCATATCACTTGAGCATATATCAATCCATCCCATAAATCCTTGTACCACTGACTCGTCTACACAGGATGAATTGGCTATACCTCCTTTGCCACTACCCATCTCCTAGCATAGGGTTGCCCCCTAGCCAATATTACCACTAGTTATCCCTCCGGTTGAGCCACATTCAAGTGCTCCCATACCCAAAACTATAGTAGCAAGCTACATCCCAATCCCTTCCTCCCTTTCCTCCTCACCTCATACAACTCTTGGTATGCCTATTCTAGTAAAGTAGGACCCATGCATACACAAACTAAATAGTGAGCATATCACTCACCAACCTGATCAGGTTCCAAGGAAAACTATAATTGGTGCTATTCAGTACCACAATGTTGGCCAACACAAACATCACCAAAGCTTGGAGGGCATCCAAATCCTTGTCCACATACATGGAAAAGTAGGGAATACCTCCACACTCCACCCTCACACTCTGCCAACTGTCACAAAAAATATTTTCATATTCATCCCTTAATCGTGTCCAACCTTGATGTAAATACTTTCCACTGGTACCTTGAGGATGTGATACACATCCTCAAGTGTGAGAGTCACCTCTCTTATGGGGAGCTAAAAAGTGCCCCTATCTAGATTCCACCTTTCTACCAAGGAAGAGAGGTATCCCTCATCTACCATCACCACATAAATATGACCTACCTCCACTAGCCCCATAGCCTCTAGAAAATCCCACTCATCCTTCACTAGTGCCTTCCTCATACCAAGTATGTAATGCGAGAACCAGTGTTGAGACTTAAAAATCCTCAGCTGTAGCATAGCAAAAAATATTTGACATTAACACATGTTAAAAAAAACATAAAATTTTTGCACAAAATAAAAAGAAGGGAATTACCTCAACAACTCACACTCTAGCTCCAACTCTGACCACCACATCTACTCCTTTCACCGCCATAGCTTTCGCACCCAAATCACTTCACCTCACTCCACTCCACTTCACCCAACTCTCCCAAACGTAGCTTCTCAAACTCACAAACACACAAATGAGCTCAAATTTCACATGGAAAGATATTTAGAGTTGCTTTAGACACCTTGAAATACCCATGGGTGTTTCATGGTGCACTGAAGTGCCCCAGGGTGTCTACAAAGCACCCAAACATCAGTGGGCATTTGTGCATGCCGAAAGCGCAAATTGGTTTTTGGCATAAGAATTCACAAAAGATAAATTCAATGCAAAAAAATGGCTTACCCCCACCAAATCACTCCAAATTGCATCCATTGCATCCATATCATTACATTAATAGTTTTTTGTGAAGGATCCAAATGATTTGGATATATAATTTTTGTTTGCAACCAAAAGTCATAAAATCACATAACAAGTTACCAAACGCTCCAAAATGGTCCAAATCTTGACAAAATGACCATAATCATAATTATCATCATCAATACTTCATTTACACATCATTTTCAATCATAATATTTGTATATTTGTCAAGTTCAAACAACATTCAAGTGAACCTCGTATTTAGTGGCTTATTCTATATACTTGGTGATTGCAGCGATTTGCATCCATGCAATTTAGTAAGATGAATAACCTACCATAAGGATACTTGGTATTTTTCATCATCCACAATCTTATCGCTCAAAATCACAATCATATTTGGTACTTCACATTTTTGCGTGAAACCTTTTCCAAGAACAAATTGCACAAAAGATGTCATTGATGGCCTAGTTCATGGGGCTTAAAAATTGGACAAAATCACATTTTCATCATTTCACATTTCCTTGATAGTCATTATGATGATTGGCCTTAGCTAGGGTGATTGGTTTCGATCATAGGAATTATCTAACAGTCACTAGTTGACCCTCCAAAGTTGACTATTTTTATATTTGCATATTCATCCTTGCATATCAATGACATTCTAAGGCACATTCTTCAACAACATTGAATCACCCCAAATTTGGAACAACAACATTTGGTTTTGATTTTCCTACAATATGATTCATCTTACATGATCATGACATATATACTTGAAAAAATCCCTTCTTTTATTGGGGCAAAAACATACACATTTTCACAAAATCTTTTATTTAGTTGGGGCAAAAATAGGCGCAATCATTTCATAGTTTTCACCAATATCCTTCCTCGTTGGGGAAAAATGGTATCACATTTACATCATTCATATCATCCAAAATAATTTACACATATTTTTCAATTGTCTTGTGAGATTCATTGATAAACTCATTCGCCAATTGAGGGGGTAAGCTACGCAAATCCATATTCTTTAATTCTTTTGTCTTCAAGTTCATTTTTTATCCCACCTAGCCCAAGTAGGTGTCTTGTATTTTTGCACTGCATTGTGTTTCATGCAACGTAGTACAAAAAGAGACATCTGTAGACACTAAAATATAACCACTTTTTGTCCATATAGGTCTTCCCGCCATCTTTACCCCTTTATTTATGGATATCTAAGCATATTTAATGATGTAAATTACCAAATTATTGTTAGAATGTGCAAATTATTTAATGATGTAAATGTGCATGTTAGTCCATGTGCACATGAGTCCATAGAATAGGAAAATGAAGAGTCACAAAAATATAGAAGGCTAAGAGTACTCTATATTTCTGTGACTCTTCACTTTCCTATTCTATGGACTCATGTGCACATGGACTACCATGCACATTTACATCATTAAATACTTTACACATTCTAATAATACTTTGGCAATTTAAATACTTTGCACATTCTAACATTTACATGGGAAATTTCAAGATTCTGTTTTCACTGTTGCTTTCCATTTGGCATCTAGAATATACTGGTGCATTCTGTTTTCTATTTTCTATTACTACATTTTTGTTTTATGACTAATCATCCAAAGGTTAATTTTTGCTTTTGTTTTAAAAGGTCATCTAAAAGGACCTAGGAGGCTTGACTGCTGCACCTCCAAGGACTGTTACATAGCGACCTAAGAAGACCCCCTAATGCTAATCCCATTTTCAAGTGTTTTATGAGTTATTTTTCAAAAACAAGTATTTTTGATATCATTGGACAAGAGCCAGAAAAATCTAAATCAACCACCAATCTAGATAAGTGCCCTAATAATTACATTGGTTGAAGATCTGATCTAATTGTTGATTCTTAGGCATCTGAAAGTGAAAAGCATTTATTTTGCATCTAGGTATAATTTATGTGCATTCATTTTGTGTATTTTCTACTTTAAAAGTTTTTCTAAAATAACCCTAGGTTAGCAAGCATTCAAAGAAATAATCATATTAGGTTAGCTCTTGTTTTATTGCATTCTAATTTTTGCATTGTCCTTTATCTTTTCTAGCTTAGATATAGAAAGACCAAACTTAGGTGTGTTTCTTAAAAGTGAATACATCAAACATTCTTGAATATCTTGAGGACTTGGAGTGAGTCCTTAAACTATTCCTGGTGAGCCCTTCCCCATAGCACTGAGTTTAGAGTACAACATACCCCCATGGTTCACCCAATGAAAGGTTCTCTCCTTACGGATCCAAGCTTTTGTTTGGGAATTATACTAGGTAGGGCAGTTTTCCTCTACATCTTTGGTGAAATCAACGTGAACATCTTCTTTTTCTTTCAAACACTAAGAAAGATCATTAATTCTATTTGAAAAATCTTTAAGTAATTAAAATTTGCTTGTTAGTGTTTCTCCTTTTTGTTTCTCACTGCTTCTAATGGATCCTTTCCTTAGAATTCAAAGAAAACAATTAGAGTATGATTATGTTCCTTTGGAAGATAATCATATTGATAGGGAAGACCCTAATGTAGGTCTAGAAGAGCAAGAAGAGGTAGACATGGAAACTAAAACTAATCCTGATCCTTTTTCTAGACCTAATGGTAGTTATGTCTTTTCATAATTTGATCACATTTAGGAATTCATGAAAGCTCGTAAGGAAAAACTATTGGAATATATAGAATGAGAAGCTTATCTTGAAAAATAGGATGCTACTCCTTCCCCTCCCGATAGGTCTCCTTTGCTTCATCATGGAATTCCTACATCTCAATCCTTGCATCAAAACAATTTTAAGAACCAAGTGACTTGTGCCACTACTAATACCACCAATGTTGGAGGGAATATGCAAGACTCTATAACTAATAGTGGCCCAAAAAATTGTTCTCACTTTCCTCCTTCATCCTCTAATATCAACACCATTGCTTCTATTCCATAAAATTTTAGTTATCCACAAAGTGTCACATACAACTAAAGTATCCAAAAATTGAATCAAACATTAGGATTTCAACATGCATACTTTCCTACTTTGGGAAGTTTAGGAAACATATATAGTAATTCAGAGGTGCAAAATTTGGCAAGTGTTGTGAATCAGTTGGTTTCAACGATGGACATGATTCAACCTTTAGGGTTTACATAGAGTTATAAGAAAATGTATAGTCAACCATTAGATCCTATTGGTATTGCCAGACCTTATCCTAAGCATTTTCCTATGCTAATATTTCTAATCTATAAAGTGACTGAAGATCCAATAGAGCATTTAAGAGGATTCATAATAGCTTACCATGATCTTATTTATGATGATATGCTCTTATTGAAAACATTTCCAAAGAGTCTTGCTAGAGTGGTATTAGAGTGGTATTATTGGTTGCCCAACTATTCTTTGAAGAGTTTTGAGAAGACTGCAGAGATGTTCATTAATAAATTTAGTGCTTACATTGAAAATGAAGTGACTATGAGAGATCTATATGATTTAAAATAAAGTAAATAAGAAATATTTTCTAAATTTCTAGCTCGTTGGAGAAATTTAGTTGGTCGATTAAGACAACTTGTATCTCAGAAAGATATGATTGATATATTTATTGGTAATTTACAAAAACAATTATATTATGCTCTAGAAACTACTATTATCACATCTTTAGATAAAGCAATTGAGTTAGCAAAAAAAGTGGAACAACATCTCATTAGAAGAGGTCAACTTAAGGTTAAGGTAGATAAGCCAATTAAATCTTAACCTAAGAATAAGCATATTGGAGGCAATAGTGATAGTAGGCCTATTAACAATGTCACTAACAACCTACAGAAGATTGTACTTAAAAAGCCTCTTCAAAGAAATTTCACAAGACTTAATATGCCTATGGAAGCAATTTTAAAACAACTATTGGATGCTAAGGCAATAGAATTACCTCTAGTAAGACAGCTAGATACTACAACTCATTGGTATAAGGCAAATAAATATTGCACTTACCATAGGGTAGAAGGACATTGCATGAACACTTGTAAGAAATTTAAGAATGTGGTTCAAAACTTGATTGATGTAGGATGCATTGATTTAAGAAATATCCAATCAATAAGTAATCAAAATCCTACTCAACAGACCTTGAAAATAAATCAAGGCATGGGGATATATAAGGATCCCCTGCCAAAGCATGATCAACAAACAACAAATCAAGTGGCTCATCAAGATGATTCCTTATGCCATAGTAATGTGGTTGGCATGGTTGGGGTAACTACAAGGAAATAGGCTCAGAATCAACAACATTAGCAAGGGCAAAATTCAATATCTCAACCTAGTTCAGTTCTAAAGGATAATCAAAGAAGAGATTCAGCTACAGGGATTCCACCTATAGCATTGAGACCATAGTCATAGGTTTCATTTGATCTTCAGAAGTAGTTAACTAGTAAGCCAACAAAGATATCAGTGTTAGAAATTTTGCAGACTTATCTTGATCACAAAAATACTTTAATGATTTTTTTACAATAATCTATTTCCCTAGGTATCTCTCCTAATTCCATAGTTGATACCATAGGTTATTTTGGGATACATCATGTCTCATTCTCATATGATGATAAGCCTTCCTCAAACTTACATGGAGATTCTTCACTTTACATCACCACACGTATTGGGGATATCCTTATCAAGTGATTTTTTATTGATAATGGGTCATCCCTCTATTTGTGTACATATCAATTCTTTCAAAAATTTGGATTAAAAGAGGAATATTTAACAAAAACTGATGTCATCATTAAATCTTTCAACAATGAGTCCCAAGAGGCCTGTGGTGTCATATCTCTTCCCTTAAAAGTAGGGCCAAGAATATTGGATACATTATTTTATGTGGTACAATGTCCTGCATCTTTTAATCTTCTTCTTGGGCGACCTTGGAACCATGCTATGAAGGCTGTCCCTTCTACTTTTCATCAATGTCTCAATTTTGAATTCAAGAATCAAGTTATCACCATTCTAGGTGACCCTCGACCATTTGAATTTTGTTCAAATATAGAGTTAGCTCAAATAGATTCTTATTCTTGTCCTTCTATCTCTTCAACATTTTCTCCATATTCATCATCTCAAATTTTTGAGCATCTTCAAAATTTAAAAGTAAGCGAGGAACATAAAACCCATCCTTTCTCCTTGGATCATGATAATCAATTTCTTCAAGAGCCTCTTTTGGATCTAGCCAAGCTACCATATTCACCCCAAACTATAGGCTTACATCATAATAAGGGTGATGTTATACACATTGGAATATGTGCTTTTATCTTCGAAGGTATGGCTTTCGATGAAAATATCCATGGTAGCAATCCATCTCTCAATGAACACTCTTTTACTCAATTCTATCTCACTAATGATTATCCCCTTCCTAAGAAGATCTTGTTCGGTATGGGATATGCAAGTAATGTATTGGGACCACAATAGAAGGGTATTCAAGAACCCTTGGATGTTGAGATTTGGCCTGGGAGATGTGGTATAGGATTTATACCTAATAAGAATCAACCTCTACCTTTTGAGGATGATGACCATCTTATGACTTATGCAGAATATATGGAATATCAAAAGTTGTCACTAGATGATAATAAAGGTGTGAATTTTATTTTCCTCCAAAGATAATATATTGTAATATAGTTGATTCAATCCATTCTAAAAATAGCATTATTTTTGTTCAAGAAAATGATGAATCATTGTATGATGTCTTTTATGCTAAAAAGAATGGTGTTATTAGAAAATGTTGTGACTATTATACCATGTATGTTGAACAAAGAGCCTTAAAAGAGATTCTCCATGATTTTGAGGATGTATTCAATCCAACACCTCATGGCACACCTATTTATTTTGATAAGATGTATGGTGCATTTAGACTTTGCATTGATTTTAACTCTCCATAACAAAAAAAATATCATATAGTTGCATCTTCATTTTCCATTTGCATTCAATTGATTGCTCATATTGCACCATTGCCTGTCATCCTTGCATGATTTCTTGACATCTAACCTAACACCTTGCACGTTTGCCTATCATAAATGCATGATTGATTGTTCATAATTGCTTGCTCATATAGATTTTAGGGATTTTGGGATAATGACATGTGATGATACCTAGTTAGGTCATAGCTCACATGCATTGCACTTATCACTAGGAATTTGATGCCTAGAAAGATCCTCCTTAGGGATTATTTCCTTCTTTCTTTTCTTCTTATGATCATTTCTTCTCATTCTCTCGATTCCTTCATTCTAATGGAAACTCTTGTTGCACAAAGTCTTCCTCAAAAGTTCCAATATGGGGATAGCACTTGCATACTATCATTATACGTATTACACCACACATGGGATATTTATACATCCAAGTAGGTATTACATCATTCATGATATTCTATCGGGTCATACTCTCTTTTGACTCGGTAGGCTCAACACCCCATTATAGGATAAGCTCCTTGGTCATTTGTAGTAGACCTCAATATATATCCTAGCGGGTAATTGCATCACAATAGTCAATAAGGGAGCAAACACCCATAGTGGGTCAAAACTCCACACATAATTTTTCACATTGATGCAAGTGCTATACCCATAATAGGTCTAACTATCTCGTTAATATGATCTATAGTGTCTAGCTACACTGGTTCCTTGCAACCTATGCTAGTATTATACTATGGATCATTCGTTCTTCTCCTTTTCTAATGGTTGACCTTTGGACCTTCCTATTTTCTCTTCTTCTTCTCTTTCTTCTCTCTTATTCTCTTTCTTCTTTCTTCTCTTTCTCCTTTCTTATATCCTATTTCTTATCTTCTCTCTTTCTCTTGCTTTCTCTTATTTGATTTTGTTCCTTCTTCCTCTTTCTTCTTGTTCTTTCCTTTTACATTCATTCATCCTCGTGTAGTTTGTATTAGGATAGTTTGCATACATAAAAACACTTAAAATAAAAAACAAAACATATAAAAACTTGCATTAAATCTTTACACATAGAACACATAGAATCACAATAATATCTACAACTATGTATTACTCATAAGAAAAGGAGTACATCATGTGAGGTTGGTGTACCACAATCCAAACTCGATACACTCAATATAGGGATGAACACCACAATAAAAAACTAGTGTTTCATCCCGATCCCTAGCCTACCATCTCCTAGCTTTGAGAACTAGCTCCCTCTATCCCTCCTTGAGGTAGAGGCAACCTCAGTTGAATAATTGACTACTAATATGTCATCGATATCCATGATAGGGATCATGATCTACTCACTGATCGAAGGGATGGAGGAGGCTCCATACTCTACTCAAAAGGGATAGCTGCGTAGTAAGCTACCTCAAAAAACATGGCCCTTCGAATGGCTGCATCTAACCTATCATCTCTCCATTGCAATTCTGCCTAAAGGAGTTGCATTGCATCCCTTTCTTGATTGATTCCAATGACAACCATATCATCATCCCTAGCCTATTGGTGCTCTCAATCTAGCTAGGTCACCTCTCCTTAGATCTAGGTAGCCTCTACTTGTGTCCTATCCCTCTTAGCTTGTAGTTGGGCTATCTGTGTCTGAAGAGAAGCTAGCTATGTTCACAAATCCTCTATCCCCTGGCTCTAGCCTCCCATTGCTACTGATGTGAATGCCTCCCTATGGTTACTATCTTGTGGCCCCTTTGTCTATGTGGGGTATCTCACTCCTCCCTCTTTGGTCTCTACTACCGATATGGTCTCCTCTACTACCTGGATCTGAACTCATGTCAGCCTCTATCTCGACGTAGTAGGAGCCTACTGTGCCCTATTTGTGACCTTGTAAGATACCTCTTGAAATACCCATTGTATGCCTAGGTCCATCACTTGGTGCCTCTATACTGGTATAGGTAGGGTTATTCTATGGGGCATGAATCCTCTGTACCATCACCTATACCCGATGGCCACCCTTGCATCACATACCCTTGTATCAATGTAAGGAGGATCGTATAAGTCCTCTTTAGCCCATATGGTGAGGTCTGGCTCACCTCCAACCCCTATTGGGTCCTGGGTCACCCTATGATACCATTAGTCCGCCAGGTTTGAGACTCCCTATAATATTTTGAGCTGTTGTAGGACTCGATCGAACTTGAGTACCTCTAGCTATCCCCTATCTAACCTCAACCATCTGATCCTCCTCACCCTCACTAGCTTTGTCTAGTCATCTTCCCAAATAGGGTGAAGCCTCTATAGTCACCAGATGAGCTGCACATCCTAAAGTGCATCAATCACCAGTCTAGCTAGTGGTAGGTTTCTTGTGTAGGCCCTCATGGTCCTCTCTAGGGATCTTGACCATCTTTGTGCTGCTGGCTGCTCTAGGTCAGGCAATGGTCCTGGTAGTGCTAATGGTCTCCACACCACGATGTGCTCCCAACACCACACTTGGAGCAAAGTCATACAAACCATTTTTGTACACCTTTTATACACAATGTTGTTCAACATCCTGTATAAGCAGGCCAACACATAAGGGCCCCATGCAAATTAAACCCCCTTTTTACCTTTTTAAGCCTTGATTTTTGTTTCTTTTTACCCCTTTGCTTTGCTCAGTTGTCGCTCTCTCTCTCTCTCTCTTTCTCTCTCTCTCTCTCTCTATCTCTCTCTCTCTCTCTCTTCTTCTGCATTAGTTCTTTCAAGATTTTATGAAACATCATTTTTTCATAAAACTTAAGGGGGCACCCTAGCCTATAGAGGCATTAATGTCCATAATGCCTTGATTTACGTGTAAAATTAAAGTTTCTAAAATAACACTATTTTTGCACCACTTATTTCTTCTAACCTTTCCAACCCATTTCTACTTGTTGCTTTTTCCAGTGTTTGTGCCTACATCCATTTGATGCATTTAATAGGCCATAAATGCATCAAAGAGGGGGCAAAATGTAGACACAAAAAATTAACCCACTTTGAGTGGGAAATATTCCTTGTAACCCCTAAGAGGTTCTCAACCCCTTCCAAGAGTGAGGGAAGACCTCTTTGCCCCTCATTTTTGTTTTCTTTTATCTTTTAGCGAAATTACACCCCATTTTCATTAGGTGCGACTTCGTGCATGCGATATCTAACAGGGCACAACTTTGTTGTTTTAACTTTTTTTTTTCAAATTTAATTTAATTTTATCTTTTTGGCCTACTTAGACCTAGTTTTAAACCCTCCAACATGTTTTAGCATTGGCTTTGGGTTTATTTTGCCTAACTTTTTCCCTCTGATTTCATCTATAAAAGGAAGGATGTTCTTGCTTGAAAAATATACAAGTGATATGCGATCTTAATGTAAAATTATGATTATTGATTAAGCTCAAAATTTTTATGATAGATCACTCTTCTTCCTTTGCTTTCTTCTACTATAAGCTAACCACAAAGTGTGAATTTTAGATTTGATCTTCTATTGCATGGATTGGATTGGATTGCTATGTGACTTTGTGGATTCGTGGTGTTGTTCAAAGAGATAGAATGCCCACTTGGATACTTCAATTTTCTTTGCCTACTTCTATGACGTCCATCAGGGTTTGCTTACTTTATTTATAGCATTTATTTTTCTTCCTACATTCACTTTTTATTTTTTGTTAGTCTACAATGATATCACACCCAACATTAGTGAGGCACAACTTCGCTTGCCCAGATAAGGGTAAACCAGTTTGCAAAAGTGAAATCTCACCCCGTCCAAGAAGGGTGTGACTTTGATGCTGCATTATCACACCCACTCCAAGCGAGGTGTGACTTTGCTCAAAAGCACACTGGGAGTAATTTCAATATTCTATTTTCACTGTTGCTTTCCATTTGGTATCTAGATCATACTATTGCATTCTATTTTCTATTTTTTATTACTTCAATTTTATTTTATGATTAATCATCCAAAGGTCAATTTTCATTTTTGTTTTAAAAGGTCATCTAAAAGAATATAGGGGTATTGATTGCTACACCTCAAAGGACTATTACACAGTGGCTTAAGAAAGCCCCCTAATGCTAATCCCATTTTCAAGTGTTTTATGAGTTATTTTGCAGAAACAAGTATTTCTGATATCATTGGACAAGAGGCAGAAAAAGCTAAATCAACCACCAATATAGATAAGTGACCTAATCATTTAATTGGTTGAATATATGATCTAATTATTGATTCTTAGGTATCCAAAAGTGAAAAGCATTTAGTTTGCATCTAGGGATAATTTTTGTGCATTTATTTTGTGTATTTTTTGCTTTAAAAGGTTTTTTGAAATAAACCCTAGGTTAGCAAGCATTCAAAGAAAGAATCATATTAGGTTAGCTCTTGTATTCTTGAATTTTGATTTCTTCATTGTCCTTTATATTTTCTAGCTTAGATCTAGAAAGATCAAACTTAGGTGTGTTTCTTTTAAGTGAATGCATCAAACATTCCTGAATATCCCGAGGACTTGGAGCGAGTCCTTAAATCGTTCCTGGTGAAACCTTACCCCTAGCACCGAGTGTAGAGTATAACATACCCCCATAGTTCACCCCATGAAAGGTTCTCTCCTTGTGGATCCAACCTTTTGTTTGGGAATTGTACACGGTAGGGCAGTTTTCCCGCTCTACAGAGATATAATGTAGAGCATATATGAAGTATGGAGAGTTTGAGATCTCCATTATATATAAAAATACTATTTTCATGAGCTTTTATAATGGTAGTTTTTGACTTATTGTAGAAGTATTTCATGAGTTTTATATGCTTTAAATATTACTATTATCTTATATTTGATATAGTATGGTTATTATAGATCTTGTGGTTGCTTTTCATTAAGTATTTACTATCAAAAGTTAACACTCTACTACCTCCATGGGATCTATTTTGATTGTTTTTAGTTGTTTTAGAAGCGATACCCCATTTTCATTTTCTCTAAATGTCTTCTTTTCTCTAAATATCTCCATAAAAATATTTTTAAGCTAGTCCTAATTTGTTATTGAATTAGATTAAAGTGTGATGTACTATTCTTGAGCCTTTCCCCTAAAAGAGGTTGCTAGAAATATTAGAGCCATGTTATGTTGTGATATATTATGGATAATGCATAAGCTTACCACATGGTTAAGATACACAATAGGGGTAGTGAGATCTTCCCTTGTAAAATAGGTGAGAGAATTTAGAGCAGATTGGGGTATTTCATCCCATACTTCATTCAATGCTGGTGGTGCTAATGGACCTCTATCATTCTAGGTAGGAAATGCTCTAGGGGGTGGTGATGGAGTAGCCATGGACTACAACTTTTATTCTTCACAAAATGGTTGTAGATAGTGGTAACAACCCTTTTCAAATATTGAAGGTGGGAAAACCCAATCATAGGTTCTTTGTCTAACTATTTCTAGGTTCTTCATTCAAGGTGGAGTCTCCAAGTTAATGTAGTCTTTGTGCTTTTATAAATTAGGTAGACTAAGGTCTTCATTATAACTTCAGTCTAATATATTTGAAAATGACTTCTTATGGTATTTATTTTGGAATAGAGTCACCAGGTGAATTAGAGGCACTTCAATAAGACAAATAGGAAAATACCCTCATCAAGTCCAAGCCTAAATTCTTGTTGTAATTTGGGACCAATGATATGTCATTAGGGTCCCATTGAACATTCCATTAAGTTTTTATCATTTTTGATTATCCCAACCAAGGTAGTCACTCCTCGTAGGGAGTGACATAGTTGGGTGACAGTAAAGAGAGTGGAATTTGATTCAATCATTGGCCTTTAAGAGTTTTTTACAAGGCCAAATACTTGTTAATATGTGATATTGTAGGTACAATTGAACTCGATAGGGAAAAGAAAAGAGGGAAACAAAGAAAAAAACTCAACAAAATAAAAATTTGGTGATGCATCAAAAGATACGCTAAGATCTTCCTTAAAAAATAAGCTTGAACGCAATGTGTGAACAATGAACGCTTTCTCTCCTCAACATAATTAAGCATGGATGAGAGTAATCAACATAGGCATGCATAAAGAGGTAGGTCCACAAGAGATCCATATATGGCTAGTCCAAAAAGAGACATAGGCCCCTCACACATGTCAATAAAACCTAGAGTAGGTAAAAAATCACAAACATGCACATACACATAGAAATAGGGCTATAGGGAGTCACATATGACTAGAAAAAAAATTGACGTAGATATCTATATATATGTGCAAGAAATTTGTATACAAATATTGTGCCAAAAGTGGGGGTTTGATTTTTCCACAATCCAGACAAGAGCCAACTACTCTTACAAAAATAAATGAAAGGAAAGCTTATGAATGACTACAATTGCAAACTTGTTTATCCTTGGCATAACCTAAACTACTGCTATTTATATGTTATAATAGGAAAGTTTTCCCTCCAAAACTTGCAAGATGATTTGACATTCTTAGATACCCTCTTTTGGGGGATTCTAAATATTGAATGAATATACCTTTCACCATTGCTTCTATTAGTCCACAACTATCATGAATACAAGTTCCATTCCTTCATCTTTAATGGCTTAACTACCTTCTCTTTACTTGTTGGGTTGAAATATCCTTGGTAGGTAATCCATATTTTCTTAATAATTGCATTATATCATGTATAATCTACTTCTTTTGGAAATTTATGTGCCATAACTCATACCTACCCCATTTGGTACCAATATTAATGTGCTTTTTTTTGTCTTAGTGGTTGCTTGCCTTTAAAAAAATTATTGTTAGAAGCTTTATCGATTCATTGGGAATTTTGCCTAGTATTTTTTGCTAGGAATTATATGAATTTTAAAAAGAAACTCCATAAAATATTCTTTCATCATAATTTTATTCCTTTACCTTGGCCTTTTTCCATAAAAAATCTAATCATCATTTCCTCTACTTTTCACTTCAAATGTTATACCAATTTTTTACCTCTTGGTCAAATATTTTTCTTCTTTTCTTCTAAGGCAAGATCTTTTGGAGTTATCTATGATGTGAGCTATAAATGACAACATCCATCCCTCAAGGCTTTATATCAGTAAACTTCCATGTCAATAAATTTTCTATCATCTTGACTTGCACCTCTTACTAGAAAAGTTATTGGTGTAGAGAAGCCTCACCCTGTTGGCTCCTTACTGGATATGGGGAAGTAGATGTCTTATGTTATCTCTTGATGCATATATTGCCATAAGTTCTTGTCTTTTTTCCCAAATTTTTATTTTTTCTCATCCATTCCCCTTTATTAGATATTATTTTTAAATCCTAGTGGAGGGATGAGACATGGAGGGCCTAAAGATATGGCCCCAAATAGATGTAAGTGAGAATCAATTTTGTTGGCTCATTAGTGACCGCTATTTGGGTTGAATTTCTACAATTGATGGGGATTTTTTAGTTATCACTAAAAAGGCTCATTAGCCACCATCCATTCTAGAATCCAAATTAGATATCACCAAAAAAGCTAGGTAAAATCATTGTGGGTCATCATTTTGCAATGTTTTTATGGTCAACTTGTTTGCATAATGTGAGGGTTTCTACACCTATCCTTACCCTTTGGAGATATCTATTTGGTGATATTTGAAATGGAATATATAGAATTTGGTGATTATTATGACCCACTTATCTCTACTTTAGACCTCACATCATCTTTGAGGTGCAATATAACCAAGTTATAGTGATTTATTACAACAATTTCTATTCAAAATGAATAATTTCGCTAGTATCTTTATCTCCCCTAAGGTTCACATTAAGTTTTGTAAAATCCAAGTGTATCTTAATGTCAATTGACTCTAGAATATCAATAGGCCCCTTAGAATCGATAATATATTCAAATGCAACTAGATGAACTCAAGTTCATGTTCACAATCCTTTAGTTATTTCATATGTTGGATATGTTAACAAGAAAATATGATAAACTTGAAAAGGAACAAAGCAACATGGTAAATATAAATTTAGAATTGTACACCTTGGTGCTTCATTTTTAATGTGGGATAAGATCCAAAAAACTATGCTCTAGCCATACGACATGCCTAGATAATGAATTTACATGCGGTGAACTGTCATTTAGTGATTAATTAACTGATAGTGATGATTAGCTTGCTATAGCAAATTAATAAATGGTTAATCATATTAATATAGAACTAGTGGTAAACAAATTTTTTTACCTCAAGTAAATATGACATAAGCCTATGCAATACTTGAAACACTTGAAATGTGCAAATGTTACCCATTTATCCAAAGTGTAGTAGTGTATAATCCTCATTTTAATAAAATGATGATTATATTAGAGGATTCTCTTTCTACTCATTAGGAATCATTCTCACCTCAATAAGAGAGAGAACTTGAGATGATAAAGGAAGATTCAAATAATGATAGGTTTATATTTCCTTTAGAAGAGCCCCAATCCTCTCATTCAGAGTCATGTCTATCATTTTATGAGGAAATAATTTAGATTGAAAGTAATTATTATGAAGAAAAAAGAGTAACATTTATATAGGAACATGAGATTTGCAGATCTACCTTAGATGAAGGGTCATTGGTTATAAAATATTTTGAAAACTGTGACCTTAAATAAAGAGTCTTGTAGAAGAATGTGAGCTTTTTAGCTTTTCCCTAGAGGGAGAAAAGACCATAATGGGGTCAAGGATCAAGTCTAAATATGAAGTATTTAGGTACCATATAGAAGAATAATATATCATTAAGGAAATAGATGGAAGTTTATAATAAAAATATGAGGTGCTAATGATTTTATTATATAGTGAATCAAAGCCTACAAGAGTAATAAAAAAAGAAATTGAGCCAATATATGAAATGAATAACTTTGCCTTAGAAATGAAAAAGGTAAAAGGCTTGAAGAGTTTACATGGGAGCACTCTTTCATATAATTATTGCACATCTATGAAGAGGAAATCATAGAAGCATACACCACTTAATAAATAGAAAATAATTTATCTATAGATCCTAATATTGTTGAGGTTATTTCAAATGAAGGGGCTACATTGAGCATAGAGAGGCCATGACTCTAAATACAAGGTATTTTCCTATAATCTTAAGGAGTAAAACTAGGATAAAATATACATTTGAACAATATGGTGTCTAAAGGAATATTTGAAATTAGTCAAGGAAAAATAATAAAAGGAATCACAATTGTTGAGTATGGTTGCATAAAGATAAGATTCAAAACTAGTGACCAATGTCAAATTCATCATGCAATGATTTAATAAAGTTGTTTTTAATATCCATGAGACCATAGGCTATATGAAACCCTCATAGAGGATTTTATTTATCCAATATATGTTTATCATACCAATTTTTTACTATCAAAGTATGATGTACAACCCTACTCTTAGTGGCTTATAACATTGAACCACCTGTTTGAAGATACCATAGATATAGAAAATCTAGAACCCATACATGCTCTCATATAGTTTTGGGATAAAAGAGAGTATCATTGCCAAGGTGGTTGGCATAAAAAGTTATATCAAGAAGAAATAGAAAGGGGGAAAGCTATTCTAACTACCTAGATCTTGGCATTCACCCATGGTCCTTCTTACTGATTTAATTGAGAAACATACTAACCTCCCAAATGCAACCATAAAGACCTAAACTGGGGAAGACCCATTAAAAAAGGTCCTTCATATACACCATTAATGTTATGACTTACTATATCTACATAGGTGTTAGAAAATCATGATATATAACATTAGCATTAGAAGGGAGGAAAATTATTTCCCAAGTTTGTAAATGGGATTATCCCCTTCATGAAATAACTACTAAAATATATACTTCTATAAATGATCACTTCTTATTCTCCCATATTTGAAATCCCTATTATTCTAAAGTGAAAATATCACAATAAATACTCAAGTTTTCATTTCTTCTCATCCCTTTCTTACCAATATTGGTTTAAAATATCTCCAAAATTAATGACTTCATTATAGATATCATAAAGATAATGTGGTAACCTAGGAAATGGTAACAATAGTTAACAAAGGAGTTGGTGAATGTGGATTATTGTTTGAAACAATAATGCCAAGGGAAAATGAGAATGAGTTTGTGAGACCTTTGATGGATTACAGAAAAGAAGGATACAAGAATTTAAAGAAATAATGGATAACTCGAGAGAGAATGGATCTAGAAGAGAAGAAGGTTCACATATTAGGAAAAGAGTAGCAAGAATAGAAGTCACTGATCTAGAATTATATTACTTCCACCATCTTCCCCATGACCATGTTCACTCCACTTCCACCCCCATTCTTCTATTCCAACTTCTAATATTTCTTCCCCTATTATTTATTTTATTCTTATTTCTCAAATTCCCTCTCACTTCTTCTATTGCACCCATACCACCTCAAAGAAATGCATCCCTAGTCTTATTGTTATGAAAAAGTGTCATTCCACACACCATATCCACCCTAGTTTGACCTATTACCATGATTATCTATTCAATCACCATCCATATTTTCTTAGTCTACCATACCACAAGTGTCATTACATCATCCCATGTGTTTGTGCCTCAACCCATATTATCACCCACCCCCACCTAGTTTGTGCCATTATCCATGTTGTTGTGTCAAACTAGTCTCCTAAACCTTATAGGTCCATAGGTTATTTCATGTATAATGACTTTCTTATCTCTAAAAACAATAATAATGAGTGAGGTAACCCATGCTACTCTGAATAAACCAAGGGTAAATCTATTATATATGGTATAAATAACAAGTTAATCATGACAAGAAATGGTTATCATATGTGCTAAAATATTTAAAGTTAAAATATTTAAGAAGAAATACCTAGATAATAAAATCACTAAACAACTAAAAGAAGACATGAAAATACAAGTGATGCAACTAAAACATGAATTGAAAGCATTGAAAAAAGAAAGCAATGATTTGAGAGGGTATGTATCCATAGAGGAGGGAATTAGGAAACAATTATCCAAGATAAAAAGGTAGTTGGCATAAGGGAAATATGAGTTGAAGCAACAAGAGATAAAAGACTTATAGTCTCAACTTGATCAATAAAAAGTGATAGTGTAAAGGTGAAGATAGTGTTGTATTTGATGCTTCAAATAATATCACAAAGTAAGAGTACCTATTATACATGTTAAAGATAATTACATATCAATGAAAGATCCTCTCAAAGGGCCAGTATGAGAAGTATACATTAGAGGGAGAGATGTTGGATGATTTGGACCTACCTTCTATTGTAAACTAGTAGGCATTTTTTGAATTTATTCCCAAGAATAAGGTGTCATACGATATCTCTTGCCAATCTATCTTAGTGCCCATGAAGTCACCATAAATGTAGTAGTTTGGATACTACCTTCAAATTCATATAAGAAATTAGTCAATGGATGAAAAAGGAGAAGGATTTTATAGCCCTATAAGAAATGATAATAATTATAAATTTTATAAAATTTTAAATAAATAAAAAAGCTAATTATGAAAATTGGTGAGTCATCAACAAACTTCCTATTCATCAACAAACTCCCAATTTATTGACAAACTCCCAATTCATCAACAAGCTTCTAACTTGTTAGCCTCCCTTCTAACATCAACATCACACATCTAAATTTGTAAAATGGATAAGTCTAGAAAGCTTTGATTCATTGACCAGATGATAATCCTTAGCTAGCTAGTGGTTTAATAATCAACAAGAAGAATAGTGAGGTATAACAACTTGAAATCAAAATTTTTATCTTTTACAGTAAATGTAAATATAAACTAGATTTACTTAAAAGAAAAAGAGGGTTAAACCTTTGCTATAATTAAGTTCCACTAGTTCATGTGTAATATATTTTAGCTATTTTGGGAAATACTAGAGCTACACTACATGATTAAGTATTGTAATCCCTTTATTTTTAATACTAATAAAAAACTATGCATGATGCTTTTATTCCAACTCTCTTTCTTACTGTCTCTCTCTTTGAACTCTTGGTGCATAAGTAAGTTTTGTTTGAGGCCCTAACTTATCAACCCTTATTAGTTCCTTTTTTCCCATGAATTTATGCTACATTGACATGTGATCACACTGTTGTTATTCAATCACATCAAAGTGATCCAATTGATCACACACATTAGCATTGCTATGGTCTTGGATATATTTAATTTTCCATACTTTGTTTTGATCTCTCATACCCTTACCTTCACTAATTATTTTTCTTACACTTAATATAGGTTAGTGGGGAGTTGAATCAAATCTAGAGGTTGGAAAGGATTCATCCTTTCCTTCCAATTGTTGAAATACAACCTTATAGGTGCATACCATTTATGTGGATCATTATAAATGAATGATGATGTTTCCTATATGGCATGGATGGAATCTATACATGTTATAGTTAAATAGTTCCATGGAATGTGAAAATATAAACTACATTTTAATTATGTCACCTAGGGATGTCCTATTGATTTTTTATCTATGGAAGGACTATAAAAATCTTAACCATATCATAAAATACTTAGCATATCCACATGCACCTATTACTAAGGGTATATATAAATAATGGACACTAAGTTCATATGCTTGATAAATTGATATTGCATTTGATATATTAAAGACCATCCTAACTAGATAGAGGGAAGATCCAATATGATGACCTTTGAACCATGAACTAGGGATAATACAACGGTTTGTACATTCATGGGAGACTTATTTTATCATTGGGAGGGTTGATTATATGTTAGGGTGCAAATATATATGAATATTATAAACACATAGTAGTTGTATTACTTAAGTATAGGTTGATCATTGTACTAAAATCTAAATCTAGTTGTGAGTTTATACTCATAAGTTCTTTGAAAAATTGCTACATGTATGAGTGATGCATGAGTAATTTGCACTACGTGTGTCTCTCTATCTAGATTGGTTCCATGTATCTATCTATTAATGAAGAGGAGAAACTTCCTATGTGAATTTGAGATAGGGGAATTCAATAGAATGTCATTTGGTTGGGCAATAAAGTGTTATGGTATATTTGCCCTCCAAAATTTGATAGAAAACAATTAAAAACCTCTATTTTAAAGTCCATTTCACCTTATTACAATATTTGGTCCTTTGTACTATTATGGAAATTGTATTTTCCTTTTAAATATAATATGTTGTATAGTGAACTAATCTAGTGTAAAAAACTCATTATGACATGTTAAAATATTTTTTAAAATTATGCATGTACTTCTATAATAAAAAAACTTGTATCATGTATGTTATAGTTTGAGGTTTATGAATAGAGGTGAATAGTACATACTCTAGTTGGAATCCATTATGTAAAATTATAATAGTTGAAAGAAAACCTTTTAGAAGTTAGGATGAAAATTATTCAATTTATTCATCTAGATGGAATTTAATGTGATTATGTAAATAAATCAATCATGTGAAACTTGTATGGTTGTTCTCTTTTAAGAATTATAAAGAATATAATTTTCACTATTCATGAACTAGAACTCAAAAGTAGCTAAATTTTTAGCTATAGGTGAAAAATATATTTGCTTATTCAAGCAAGAGGTATGAAAATTGTTCATGTTAATAAGGAAATGATATCAACCTAGACAATTTATAACTTTTAAAATATACCAACTAAATATTAGACTAGATGCTTTCCATGGTTTCCTATATTGCTACTAATATTGCCAATTAGAATCTTATGCAAAGATATGATTATATTGTCTCATATTCAAAGTAGTAAATAAAATTTCCAATTCTTGAACTTAAAGTTATTGAATATGATTATACCTAGAAAACAATGACTAAAGCAACAAGTCTTGATTCCTTATTTTTAAATAAAAGTTATAAGGTAGAGAAATAGAATGAAACAATAAAATATTAATAGTTAGGGGAAGAAATTTTTTTAGCAACTCACTAGTCTTAAGCAAGGACATGTAGGTAGCAAATCCACCTCCCAGAAAAACAAGTGACAAGAGGATTTGCCCAATTTGATAATTTTGACAAGTTTTGTAAATTGTACAGGTAGGAGTAAACCGTACAAGTAGGAGGCAAACCATACAAACTGAAGGTCAAACCATACAATGTGCAATGAAATGAAATGAAATACAAGGGAAATGTAATTTGAGTTGTAATTGCACATGAATTTGATAAATAAGGTGTTTAGACTTAGTAAAAGTTATAATTATGCATTTTGTTATGCATGGTAAGTTGTGAATAATAAATTTCCTTAGGAACCACTTTGGAATGGCCTAGGCAATGTTATATAAGGCCCCATTTTTCATTTTTTATAGTTTGGTTAGTTTGGGAATGCTTGTGAGTTTTGGCTATGTTTTGGAGTGAAGTATTGATGCATACCTATGATTGTTGAATACCTTTAGTGATTGTATGATATTGTTGATAAATAATGAATAATAATCATAATTCATAGTTTTCTCTCACGTATGGTACGATCCTAGAATGGTGGAATAATGTTTTGCAGTTTATCTCTATTGCATGTACTTTTTGGTCGTTATTGCTACTTAATGCATTACTATGGAAGAATTGGATTAAACCAGCATTGGTGTAAACTTGATAAATGATCTATGATGAGTATGATATCAAGGAATATGTATTGAGGGCTACTGTACAATTTTTGGGCATTGCCATTGGAGATAGAACTCCCTCAAACCCTAATGATGGAACTAGTATGTTGGTAGAAATAGGTAAATTGCCATGTTAAACCCTTAAACAAATTAGTTGAGAGAGATTTGTCCAAGGGAATATCCAATTTGACACTTTTTTGTACTTTTTTTGTACAAATTGTACACCAGAGCTCTTAAAAATTGTACAAAATAAACTTACTCGATTTGGCATTTTATGCAATTGAGGAAAATTTACCTGATTTAGCAGGATTGGAAAATCAAACGGTTTAGTTACAAAACTATGCACGGTAGCTTGCAAAACCAAATCTAAAAGATTGATTGAGCTTGAAATCATACAATATCTATCACTGTACAATTGGATCATACAGTGGTATGATTTGGGATTCGTACTAGCTGTTTTGTTGTCGTAAATTGATAGTGTAAAGACTATACGATTGTACGATTTGGTCCATCGATTAGGAATAGCAAATTGATCATTCCAAAACCTTGAAAACCACATACCCAATAGGAATACTACAACCCTATGTTAAATTTGGTGTCATTGCCTTATTGAACTTGGCATTTTTTTTAAAATAGGTCAAATTAACAAATAAGAAGATTACGAAATTGGAGGTGAATGACAAACACCAGTGTGCAAAGGTGTAGGAGATAAGAAGTATGAGAGAAAATTATAGTAATAAGAAGCATGAGAATTTATTGAAGAGATAATGCAAGTAACTCCGACCATAGTACACATGAACAAAAAATAGAGCAAGTTTGGGTATTTGAAGAAGTTTTTGAAACATTATTGATAGAGACAGAAGAGAAAGTACCAGAACCACCTAGCATAGAGGAGCGAGTTGATAGAGAAGTAGTGCACAAGTAAGGAGAGTGGATGGTGACACCTGAGAAAGCAATGAAATGGTTGCAAGGGAGTGTAGGGGATGGGAGTCAAGCACCAGGGAAATAGGGCACGAGGTCTTAGGAGGAAGGACCAAGACCATCTCCCTCAAATCAGTGAAGAAAGTCGTGGAGTGAAGATGCACGTTAGTTTGGTCAATGATTGGTGGGATATAATAAGATACCTCGAATAGAAATTTATAATGATTATTGTAGTAAAACACCCCCAAGGAGGAATTATACAAATATTCCATAAGATACCTCAAGTGACAAGGATGATTCTTTAAAGATGGCTAAGAAGGTAGCCAAGCATAGATATCTACCTTTTACACGTGAGGGTAAAGAATATCCCACAAGATATATCAGAACCTGTATAACCATTTGGAGGATAAATGGTGTAGACCATCCAAATGATTGGGTAACTTTATTTTTTGCTACCTTGAGATGATTGGTGATGGTTTGGTATCTGAAAGGGGAAAATATAGTAGATTTACAAACTTGGAATCAATAGAAGGATAAATTCATTGAGAAATTTTACCCTTTGAAGGATGATGGCGATATTGTTACTAAAATTTGTATGATGAAACAAAATTCTAATGAAGATGTAAAATCATACAACCATAGGCTAAAGAAGTTAGTAGATAATATGCAGATGCCTTTGGTAGATGTATTGGTGAAGTGGTGGTTTGTAGATGGATTTCTACCAAAATATAAGAAAAATATGAAGGTAGTACCATCAAAAATGTATGAGAAAGATGTACAGTATGCAAAGAATTTTGAAAGTGAATTAAAATAGATATACACAGGAATTATATCTCATCCCAAGTCCAATGATTCAGATTATGGAGAATATGATACTATACAAAGAACAATAGCATCATTTTGTAAGGAGTTCAAAAATATCATGAAATAACAAAGAAGCAAACATGACAAGAATGACATTTGATGCACATAATTCAAAATTGAGGGTCATACAAATGTAAAGTATCCATGAAATAATTAATGTAATATTTGTAACTTGATGGGACACAAGGTGATGCTATATATGTATAATGCAAGAGTAAATCCATAGGTCGTAGAAATCTAGGAGCAAGAAGAGAAAATAAATACCCTAGGAAGCGGGTAATAAGCAACAAGTGGTGGTTATAAAAATAGTCGATGAGATGGAAGTCCAAAATAGGGCAATCAATAAGGAGGACAAAGCCACTTGCAGTATGATTCGGAAGGGAGGCCGATCATACGATGTCGCAATTACCAAGAATCGGGGCATTTCACAAAAAAATGTCCACCTCAGAGACAAGAAATGCAACAAATGAAAATTACACATATGTGTAGGTGGTGTGGTCTGAGTAACCACAAGGAAGCAAATTGCCCTAAGTAGGTGAGTTCAAGTAACCCATAGAATGTAAATTATCTAGATATCATGGTTACTCAAGTTAATGAGGAAACCCAGGAAGTTTTAGCTATGACAAATAATCAAGATAAAAAGGATAAGTATCCAATTCCAACAAAGGAAAAGCAATGTTGATAAGTAGCAAAGAAAATACTACAAGATGAAGCATAAAAAGCTAAACAAGTGAAGTTAGAAGAAGAAAAAGAACTAAAAAACCATCAGATGAGAAGGTAATTGTGTATAGTCTAGAAGCATAGGTTTTGGACACCACAGTAGAGATCAAAGTAGCTAACCTTTTGGAAGCTCTCCCATCATTACAGAAAGTGATGGTGGAAAAGATACAACCGCATAAGATGATGGAAGTACAGAGTCAACCAATTCAGGAAAGAAACAAAAAGACCAATTTATGGATCTTACTATATTGATTATTGATTTAGGAAAGAAACCTAAATTAGTTCATATGGATATACTAGAGCACAAAATGACACAAGTTATTATGGATGGAGGATCCAATGTTAATGTGCTACCTGAAAGGACCTAGCTAAAATTGGGCACTCCATATCTATGGACACCGAGATTTCAATTATATGGTGCTGAATAGTATGGTATCGAGACAAAGAGAGTCTTGACATCATAAGTGGTGATAGCTAAACAAGAGTTTGTCTTCGATTTTGTTGTTATTACTATGCAGAAGCCTGCATACAATGATCTATTGGGAATAGGATGGCTGCATATAGCCAAAGTTAATCACAAATAGGGAAAGAATCAGATCATTTTAAATAAGGTACAACACAAATATATGATAAATCTGACTAATAAAAATGTCACTGATGATGTATCTACGATCAACGAATCAAAAAATTCCTTAGGAGATGAAGGATATGAACCATATGGAGAAGGAATGTTGTACTTGGATGAATGTAGTGAAGATGAAGCTAGATATGATAGTAGAATTATTCATTGGAAAATGGAGTATAAATGTTTTTAGCCCAACTACCTCTGTATTGACTCAGAGAAGATTAAGGAAAAGCAAGATAAAATGAAAGTCAGCCAGGAACCTAAGAAAGAGACGGAAGAGAAATGGACATTTCCAAAGATTTTTGTAGAATATACAGTAGGAGATGCCAAAATTGATGCAAGAAGACACACCCAAAGAATGTTGAGAAAGTAGCAAGTGATCCAAAGAATATCAAATATGAAGGACCTCAGACAGTGGATATCAATATAGATTTAGAGGATGAACCTAGGATGATTCACTATGGTGATGATTGGAACCCTATACTAAAAGCGATAACTTTTAATATATTCTCAAAATATAAGGATGTCTTTGTATGTACATACAAGGACTTGAAGGGAGTACCACCTGAGTTATGTGTCCACAAGATTACACTAATATCGAGAGCACACCAAGTAAGGAGGAGACCATATAGAATGAACCTAAAATATGTTGCATTAGTGAATACAGAGATAGATAAGATGTTGGAGGTAGGAATTATTTTTAGGATTACAACTAGTGAGTGGGTATCACCTATAGTGGTCACTTTGAAGAAGGAAGTGGAAAAAATTAGAATATGTGTGGACTTTAGGAGTCTAAACATAGTAACTATTAAGGACCCCTTCCCTATTCCATTCACAGATTCCATACTGGAGGAAGTCATAGGACATGAGATATATTCATTTTTGGATGAAGTTTTGGGTTATAATCAAATAAGTATAGCTGAGAAGGATAAGCTAAAGACCACATTTATTATGGATAATGACATCTATGCATACAATCGAATGCCATTCAATATTTGTAATTCCCCAACTACATTTCAGTGCATCATACTATATATATTTTATCAGTTGGCAACAAGGAACTTCAAAGCATTTTTGGATGATTGGTCCTGTTGACAATTCTATCACATTGCACAAGGGGTAGAAAAGAAATCAAAATTTTGTATAGTGTTTTTGTAAAGTATTTCTTTTTTGTTTTTTTATTTGCAAAATTGCAGCAATTTTGGCTTTCCCTGCCACCCCCTTGTACATAAAAATAAAAAGAAAGAGCTTTGTCGAAAGAAAATGAGAAGAGCTTCACACTCGAGGCATTTCCAGCACTACTTCAGGTAAAAAACTTTACAAAGTGGTGTCGCAAAAGAAGAATACAAGGGAAGCAATAAAAAAGGACTTCGGGCCTAAAACGCTTCAAACCACTACTTCGGGCGAAAGTTGTGCGAAGCGGCTTTCGAAAGAACAACTTCATTGAAGAAGGAAATTCCAGACCACTATCCGAATTGGCTAAGGTAGGAAAGTTACATTAGGCCCGAAGTGTCTCAAGTAGCTACTTCGGGCAAGAATTTTATGAAGCGGTGTTGTCGAAGTAAAATACAAAGGAAGAAGAATGAAACTACTTTGCACCCAAAGTATTTCAAAAGGCTACTTCAGGAAAAATTTTTGCGAAGCGGGATTTGAAGGAGTGCGATACTGAAAACACTTAGCCAAAAACTTTCCGAAGCGCCCACTTCGGGCTACCACACCAGTGAACCATTTCTACTTCATCGAAATTCATTGCGAAGCATTTGCTTTGGCAAAATTTCGTGCGAAGTACTTTCACCCGAAGTAGAAGATGCATTTTGAAGGCAAATATGCACTTTGGTCGAAACATCCCCGAACCACAGTTTTGAAGAAGGATCACGGTGAAGCATTTCAAGGACTCATCAGTGAAGTATCTACTTCAGGAAAATGATCTCACTGAAGAATTTTTGGAATAATGAATCAGTGAGAAGTGAAGGCCCCATTTTGTGAAGGAAATCTACTTCGGTACTCACCTCCCCTGAAGTAGTTTTGCGAAGTGAAGTTTTGTGAATTACAAATCAAAGAGGAGTTTTTGCTTCAGATCAAGTCCATAGAAAAGTGAAGTTAAAAAAATAGTGAAGTACTTCAAAGGTATGCGTTCCAAGCTATGTATTTTCTCGAGGCGATCAAGCGCCTCATAAATGCATTTTTACATGCCAAGAAAACTAGCTGCGCATTTTTGGCAATTGGAAACAAAGTATCAGGCCATGATGAAGAGCCTGGAGAGCATGGCGGCCACTCGAGAATCACACATGGAGACCAAGGATGTCCAAAAAACTCATCAATGCACCTTTCCATGGTTGACCCGGTCACAGTTGCCAGTTTTGGTAATATATTTGAGAGATCGATCACGAGAGCCTCGGGAAGCCAACTTCTCAAGGCTCGAGGGCGTACTTCTCCTTTTTGTGTAATTATGACTCAGAGGGCTGGGTCCTCTATAAAACCTAGACATTGTAATGGAAAAATGGGGGGAACTATCTACTAGAAAGCTACTATAACTTGATTTCTTGCGATTAATACTAAAGAGCTTTGGGCTCAATTCCTTTATTTTATGTTGCCTCCTGTGCTTGATTCTTTTGTCTTTCTTCAATTGTATACTGAGAATCTGAATCTTGAATCCAGTGTGCGATTGGGGACTGTACCATGAAACTCACCTGAAGGATACATAGGAAAGGAAAAATGCTATATTGGTCTTCTTTTATGCTACCTGGTGGGTTGTGGTTTCTGTTACATTCGCTTGTCCTAATTGTCTTTACTCTAAACCCTGAATTTTGATGAAAGGGAGAAGGAGAATCCCTGTGAGCTTGCCCAGAGGATACATAGGAAGGTTAATGTAGCATTTATTTCATTTATTCTTGGTGTTCCTTGTTGCTATTCAAGTTTTTAGTTAGTGATCATGCTTCCTGTTCTCTCCCACCTTAAATCACCGATCTCTTCCCTTACCCATTTTTATTTCTTTCTCTAACACTAACTCATTTTTCTCTTTCCTAAATCCCTTATATCAAAATGCCAAAGTAGATTAGCATAGGAGCCAGTATTTCTTCAGATATTGGCATGAGGGGCATATCTTCCATTCAACCTTTCAATGTTGGTCCAGGTCTAGGGTGCATACACTTACCCAGATCATTTCCTAGGGATATTTGATGACCAACAGTTTCTGGCATGCCCGGTGGGACCAAGGTCCCATATTTTAAGCACAAATCTCAAACCCGTCTTCACCAGGGCCAATAGTTCTAACCAATTCTTGGTGTGACCTGGTCAGTCCCACCTGACTAGTGGTAGTGAGAACCGATGCTCTCATTACCAAAATACTCTTAGCATATGGCGACTCTATTTACCCAAGAATATTTAAGTTGAAAAGACCGATACCAAAGTCTGTGTATTTATGCAAACGAGATGGAGAGTTAAGAATAGAGGAGAGGAGACCGAGTTCTTTGAGCTAGATATTGACACATTTGGGGAGCGATCAAGGTTGGTCCCCCTGAATCACTGTTACCCGAAACATCCTCATAAGAGGTTGTTGTTGACGAATAAGGCCTGAATTTTGATAGCATAACATCTAGTTTTCCTCCCAATCCTCCTAACTCATTGAAGCATCCTAGTGCCTCCATTCCTATTAGTCATCCTATTAGCAATCAAGGAGGAGCTTCGGGGATTCCTATTTCTCAAAATCCATGAGCAAGTATGGCACAACAACAACAACAACAACAACAACAACAAATGCAGCAACAACCACTGCCCAGGTAGTTCCTGGCATGGGATTATTTGTCACCACTGAATCTAGCGGGACAAGGGCAAGTGCCGCCTGCTACTGTAAAGAAGATACCAACATTCTATGGCACTGGGAAGACTGCTATGGAGAACATCCAGGACATAATATCTCTGGCGATGATTCATGACATCACAGAGGAGCAAGTTATGGTAAATTTGTTGGTTCTTTCCCTTAGAGGAAAACTCCTCTACTGGTATAGATCTTTACCACCTAGTACTATTATGGGGTGGGACCAGTTAGCTGGATAGTTGATGGGAAACTTCAATGAGTCTTTCGACCCTACCTCTCTCTTGCATCAATTCACTTAAATCCAGAGACATCCACAAGAAGAGATCACAGACTTCAATGTTAGGTTCATTCAAAACTGGCAGAGAGTACCAATTGGACTTCAGCCAATCGACGAAGCTACATCATATTATTTCATTCAGGCTTTCAACCCTAATATCAGTATCATGGTAAGGTATTCTAACATCAATACTTTTCCCAAATTATATGGGTTGGCCAAGAAGGCAAAAATAGATTTGATAGCTATGGGCAAGCTTCCACAGAGAATGTTGATGATAATACTTCCCGAGTTTCCTCAATCCTAGTATGCAAGCACATCCACTTCATAGATATCTGTAACCCCTGCACTCCCGATCTCACCTTGGAACCTGAATCCTATTGTGTCTCAAATCACCGCTCCACAAATTCATTTTACCACATTTTCAACTCTGTATCCCACTATCACGACATTCCTTGTACTGCCAGCAGCATTTCAACCCCCTGCCCTACCCCCAATACTGATGATGACTTCATTGCCAATCATTTCAAAAGTCGATGATATGCAAGCTAAAATCCTACAAGAGATGCACTCTCTGAACTCCATAGTTCAGAAATTATCTAATGACATGACCATTGTGAAGAAGAAGCAAGTGCAACAAGAATTCCTACCAAGAAGGTCTTATCCTAAACCTGTGCTTACCAAAGATCAAGCAGTCCAACAAGGGAAAGCTTCGACGAGAAATGCTGTGATTGATGAAGCTTTGAGAACTTCCGATTATGTATATTGGTGCTCTATGTGCAATGATCCTCATGAAGAGAATACCTGTATGATGCACCAACACTATGTAAAAATGCTGGCGAGTAGTAGTCATGGTGGTCAAGTCAACGTCATCATGCAAACGAGTCAAAACCTGGCGATTGGCGAAGGAGAGCCGGTCGCAGTGCTTACCAGAGGGGGGAAAAAATGCGATAGAAGTGGATACTACCTAGATGGCTCCCTTGAAAGTGCAAACTAAACATGATAATGGAAAACCATCTTCTTTGGCCCCAAACGAAGCTCCTCCACCTGCACCAAACAAAGAAAAAGCTCAAGAGTCCTCTGCTGAACCACCTCAGATAGAAACTAAGGAACAAACTAGGGAAAAGCTCAAGTTCCCTTCACTAAGTGACAAAGAGTTGAAGCTATAGAGTAGTACCACACTAGATATGAGCTAAGAAGGGAACCTGAGGTGCTGAGTTCCCTAATGTACAACATTGTAGAGGAGTTAAAGAGGATTCTATCCAAGATCAGCTTGTACGATGCACTGTAACTACCTGGACAAGTGGACTTACTGCAATAATCAGTGAAGATGACTAAAGCAAAAAAGGCAGCACCGTTTGCTCTTGTGCAGACCCTATCCACATCCATTACGGGGAAGAATAGACCACCTCCATTCTACCTGTCTCTACATATGGAAGGATATATTGTACATAACTGTATGATCGACTTTGGAGCCACTACAACAGTCATGCCGAGAGCAATCTATGAAGAAATAGGGATAGAATATACGTGAAACAACCAAGGTGTACTCCAGTTGGATGGAACCCTAGTGAAGACTATAGGAGTGATAAAGGAAATTCCTATCTGATTACATAATATGCATCAGATCATGGTCATACAAGAGGTAGTGGTCGTCGACCTGGAGCCATACTTCAGTATGTGTCTATCAAGAGAATTCATAGAAAAGTTGGGCGGATATCTGTCTATGGATTACTATCATCTGGAGATTCCATTCAAAGGAAAGAAGGTGAAAATATACAATGAAAAGCCTTCCTCATTCCTTGTACAGAATATGTCCGAAGAAGAAAGCAACGATCCAGTGAATACAATAGTGGAGGAAGTAGAGTAGGTGGACTTGGTCGGGAAAGCTCTTGCACAAGTAGGTTATGAAGATGAGTTCTCATTAGTAGACTTTAATGCCATGGTAGATACTGAGATGGGGTGTTATGCTATCACCAAGCCTAAGAAATGCACCCAACCAGATAATAGAACAAGTGCCCAAGAAGGACTATGGAAGTTGTTCTTCGATGACACCCAATGTAAAAAAGGCACTAGGGTAGGGATTCTTCTAGTTTCACCATCCAGAGAGCAAAAGGAGTATTGCTATCGGTTTCTATGGAGCTGCACCATCAATGTAGTAGAATATGAAGAATTATGCCTAGGACTCAAGAAAGCTGACAAGTTAGGCATAAAGCACCTCCAAATATTCAGAGATTTTGAACTGGTATGCAACCAGGTCAAAAATAGGTGCACTTCAAAGAAGCATTATCTAAAGTTGTATCGTAATAGGGTATGGGACCTATGTGACCAGTTCGAGTCTCTCAATCTATAGTTTATCCCATGAGAAAAGAATCGACATCCTGACGTTCTGGCATCTATCGCAGCCAAGTATTCTCCCATAGAAGACATGGTGCACAAGACCAAAGCTATGAGGATGATCTATAGACCCTATGTCCTGGACAGAGACCTACATTGGCAAGTTTTTGACAATGATGAGCAGATTGTAAATTTCATGATTCAAGAAGCCGCCACAATCGAATATAGAATCCCTGATGAAGAAGAATATGAAGGGCTGGTCCAATTAAAGAATAACCACATTCCCAAGGGACTGATCACCCTTGAAAGCCTTTTTGATTAGAATGATCGAGCACTAACTCACATGATTAAGGTCAATGAAAATTAGTATCAAGATTTAAAGCTTGAACCTAGAAAAGCAATAAAAGTTGGGACCAAATACACTTCGGAAGAAATATAACAGATCCAGACTCTGTGCAGGAAGTATCCTGACATAATTGATTGGTATTATCAAGACCTCAGGGGATACAATCGACAACTGATCCAAATTACAATTGAATTACAGGAGGGAGTCAAACCATTTTGACAAAAGAAAAGGTTGGTTAACCCTAAGATCGAGGTCCTAATGAAGGCCAAACTCCTGAAGATGCTCGAGGTGAATATCATTTATCCCATCAAGCATTCTTCATGGGTAGCAAACCTAGTCCCTGTCAGAAAAGAGAACAAAAATATACGTCTATGCATGGACTTTCACAACCTGAACCAGGCTTCTCTCAAAGATCACTATCCTCTTCTAAAAATTGATTAGATCTTGCACTCGGTGGCTGGGGCTCAATGCTTCTCCTTGCTCCACGGTTTCTCAGGGTATAATCAGATCTGGGTCAGGAATGAAGACCAACATAAAACAACATTCACCACCAAGTGGGGGACATTTTCTTACCAGCGAATGCCATTTGGCCTTTCAAATGCTAGTGCCACTTTCTATAGGGCTGTGGATCTAGCTTTTGGCGAGCTTCTGAATAATGTAATCATCATCTATCTAGATGACATGACCATTTTCTCCTAAAGAAGGGAGGATCAACCTGTACACCTGCAACAAATTTTGGAAAAATAACGAGAGTTTGGCATCTCAATTAATCTGAAGAATTCCATATTTGTAGTCAGCGAAGGAAAGTTGCTGGGACATACAATATCTAAAAAGGGCCTCACTGTAAATCTCGACAGAGCCGAGGCTCTAAAAAAGCTCCCACTACCAGTAGATAAGAAAGGACTCCAATCCTTCTTTGGCCAGATCAACTTCATAAGGAAGTTTGTCCCCAATTTCGCCCAAGTCATCAAGTCGATGTCTAAACTTTTTAATAAGGGCACCGAATTCATCTAGATGGAAGAAAGGAAGGAGGCATTCAAAGATATTAAGGCTCGAATCGCTCAAGTGTTGGTCTTGATCAACCCTAACTATAGTCAAGATTTTATCCTGTATGCCATAGGGGAGCCCAAAAGCTATGCCACGGTCCTAACACAAAAGGGGGAAGACGATGAAGAGCATCCCATCGTGTTTCTGATCTAGGTGATCAATCCCCATGAAGAGAGATACAATTTCATAGAATATCAAGTGCATGTAGTAATGAAGTCTCTGAGGAAGTTCAAGCAATTTATCTCCCAAAGTTGGGTCACAGTCTTTGTCATTCACCCTAACATGCATAATTTCATCATCCAAGGGGAATTCAGAAGTAAGAGATCCGGTTGGGTGAACAAGATATAGGAATTTGACATTGAGATCAAGCCCACAAAATTGGTTCACGGTCGTGCACTTTGTCAAGAATTGGCAAAAAATGCAGCAGCCCAAGCAACATAATATCAAGGGGATAACTCGTCAGTCAAAGGATGCTTCGTGAACCAGGATGAAGACGAGAAGGATTGGGTTAGTGAAATAGTTTATTAATTCAACATTGGCAGATGTCCTTCACATATAAATGCATCATAGCAAAGACATTTTAGAATGCGATCCTTTCGATACACTCTGTGCCCCAAAGGCCTTTTTTTCAGAAACATTGATGGTGTTCTTCTTAAGTGCATAAAATATGATGATAAAAGGAGAGTCTTGGGAGAATTTCATTCAGGACTATCTAGAGGTCACTTCCCAGGGAGAAAAACAACATTGAAGATCATCAAGGTGGGTTATTATTGGCCCACACTCTTTGCCGATGACTTCGTAGTTTGTCGCAGGTGCGAGCAGTGTCAAAAGTTTGTCAATTGAAGCAGAAATTCTTCAATGCCTCTCCAAACGATACAAGTAGAGATGCCCTTTCAAAAATGGGGGCTGGATTTCATGGGGGTCATATTGCCAAACTCCTCCACTGGGCATAAGTTCATATTGACTGCAACTGACTACTTCACCAGGTGGTTCGAAGCGATCCCCATGAAGCATGCAGATCAAGAGACTGTAATCAATTTCCTAGAAGGTTTGATCACCAAGTTTGGCATTCCTAAATCAATCATCATGGACAATGGTCTTGGATTCATAGGCACCAAGATTAATGACTTCTTCTACAAGTATGGGATATATCATAAAGTATCCTCCAATTACTATCCGTAGGGCAATGGATTGGTGAAATCCACCAAAAAGACCTTATTGAGGGTGCTAAGGAAGCTCATACAGAAAAAAAAAGGACTTGGCATCTTCTTCTAGATAGCGCCTTGTGGTCTGATTGAATTTCTATCAAGAATTCAATCAAGACTTCACCTTATGCCCTGGTCTACGATAAGGAGGCCATCTTGCCCACCCATGTGGAGATCCCTACACTGTAGCTATTAGTAGAAGAATATGGAGTTAGCCCAATGAGAAACAGATTATCTCAGCTATTGTAGCCAAAGGAAGATCACGAGAAAGCCTACCAAAGCTTCACTAAGCATGCTCAAATCACCCGAGACTAGTTCAAAAGGAAATCATCTGATCGCATGTTCAAAGTGGGAGATATGGTATGGAAGTGGGACTCCTAGAAGGCAAATCCTGGGAATCACAACAAGCTGGATGCCTTCTGGGATGGGCCATTCAAAATTGTAAAGGTGAACTCGGCCAAATCTTTCATCCTCAAAGATGCACATGGCCAGGTTTTGCCAATCTCTGTCAATGGTCTTCATATGAAGACTTTTCATCGCTGAGGTAAAACTCTTGTAAAAAAAAAAAAAAAATGTATGTATATGTGCCTTTGTATATATCTATTTTCATTTGTGTATATACATCCTTTTTCGAGATGCAAAAGCCAAGAAATACACTCCAAAATCTCCTTCGAGGATTTTTAATCCAAAGTAGCAGTTGCAAGGAGGTTCGTAGCACTTTACCCCCAAAAGGGCCAAACCAAAATTCAAACAAAGGCACAAAAGAGCTTCGCACCCGAAGCATTTCCAGTAGCTACTTTGGGTAGAAATTTTGCCAAGTAAATTTTGAAAGGGGCTTTGGCGAAGTAATTTTCAAGAACACAAGCTTCGGTAGGTGGTCCTTGTGAAGCATGGCAAAGAAAAAGTACTTCGGGCCTGAAGTGTTGAAAAGTGGCCCACACCAAAGGTTCATCGCGAAGCATTTTCAATGTTGTTTTTTTTACTTCGTCGAACCAATAAAGCATGAGATGGGAGAATTTAAAATGTGCCTCGAATAATGTGCAATAAACAATAATGAAAAGGGTTTGAAGTGGGTGAATTTAAGGCAAAAGTTATGGGGCACATCCCGAGGTAATTTGGTTAGAAAGAAAAAGTGCACGCTCAGGTACGAGGTGGCAGTAGGTTGCTTCTCCAACACAAAGTGTAATCATCAAAGCATGTGGCCCTACGTACCACGTCGATGCAGAACCAATTAAAGGATACAGTAACCTCCTCTGTCTAAGGTGTAAATTTAATTTTAGTAGGTTCCATACATTCAGGTGTTTGCCTTTTTAGGTTATAAAACGCGAAGTCCTAGCAAGAAGGAGGTTATTTATCCATCAGTTCAAGCTAGACTAAGAGCCTTCAATTACTCTGCAATTCTCCTACCATTTGCATCTAAGTCTTTCACATCAAGCCTTTGTATCAAGGACTTTGCTGCCATCATGGGGAAAAATAATTCCAAAGAAAATGGGAAAGAGCCTGAACCTGCAGGCCCTGAAAAAACAAAGAAGGGCAAGGAAGAGAAAAAGTGAACTCCAAAGAATCTAAGTCTCACCCCTTGCTCCGAAAAGTAGCCAATAGAAGAATGGGATGATTCAAAGGAGGAAAAACTTTTAGAACCACCAATTGATGGGTGGGAGAAGATTAGAGACACACAACTCTCTAAGGGTGTGTCCGACCTTCGATGCACCATAGAGTTTATGACAAGCAGACTCACCCTAGAGAATAAGAGAGTCGCTGCATATTACTGTATCACTCCAAATTTTTTGCACCCTTACCTTCAGGCTATAGGATCCGTGCCCGAAAGGGGGATGTGAAAAGGATGGGACAATACCTCGGACTGAGAGGCCCTTTGAAGGTCCCGCCTCTCGGGGGAGGTGTATAAGGGTGAATTTTTGATGGATGGTGGGTTCACCAGGAAACTTTTGAATGGCAGTTTCCACGCCTAGGTTGATAGTGTGTTTGATGTGTTCATTTTTATGCTTGATCATTCAACTCCTAGGTTTGGCCGATATGAATCTAAACTATTCTATATGCCAATGCTGATTTAAATGAATACAAAAAATAGAAATGGATGCAAATAACAGAGAATATGCTAACTAGAAGGTGTCATACCTGATCTCGGATGTCTGATGGAGATTCTGAGTCTTGTAGCAGTTCAGATCATCTCAGTTTGTACGTAATCATCTGATATTTCTCGGGATCATCCCAAATCATAGAAGGTCATCTGAAATCAGACAGAATCGTCTGAAATCTGATGAATTCGTCAGACGAATTCGTCAAAAACCTGCAATCACAAAAATAGACGCAAAATACCAAATATGCAAATGCAGAAGCAAGGGATAATGGTAGAAATAACAGCAAACATGCCTAAATAATAGATTCTAATAACAAATAAGGAAATGCAATAGATTTAATGATTGATTTTAACTTTATCATGCGATTATGCTAAATGAGGTGAACTCCAAGATGCATAAAACATAATAACTTAAAACAGTGCAGAGATATGATATGAAAAATGTAGAAAAAGCTAAGAAAATGCAAACTCTAAACTCGGACTGCCCTCAATCTGGACTACAGTCAGGATCGCCTCCAATCGTACGAGATCGTCCGCAATCGTCCGAGATCGTCCGCGACGATCCAAGCTAGCTTCGACTGAAAAATAGTAGAGTTCCTGCAATAAAAATACAAAAATACCGAATGCAAGCAAAATAGTGCGAGGGAATAAGGAGCTAACTCTGCAATGAAATCCGTCAACTAAGGGGTTGGGGGTTCAGGGAGAATCAGCCAGCCAGCCAGGGGGAATCAGGGGGATAAACTAGAAAAATCCTAGTTTATATAGGATTAGGAAGAGGTTTGGGAGGTTGGGGATCATCCCAATCTGGGAGATCTCCAACAGGGAAATCTCCAACTATGCAGAAGACACGCTTTTGCCCGAGTTGGAGAGGCTGTTGAAATAGAAGCTAATTATGAAAATTTGGTTTTGGGATGAAATCGTCTAGACGTTCTGTTCCAGACGAATTCGTCAGATCGGGGACGATTTCGTCTAATCTGAGACGATATCGTCCAACGGTCAAAACAAATCCTAAAAATGGCACGAAAAATGGGGAAAGCGGGTAAAAGGCGGTTTAACGGGCAGTTTGGGGTTGAAATTCAAATTTTAATATTTTATCTTTTTACTAATGTTTTAACCATGCCAATTTTAGGGTGCTACATTTTGCCCCCTCTTTAGCGAATTTTTCGAAGAAAATGCGTTAAAGACGAGTTTTTCCCATTTTACGAGAAAGCAAAAATATACTCAATTTTTTAGACGACGATTCTTGGTCGAATCGTACGAATGCTGACTATGGTGCCCCCTCCGTGTTTTTACCCAAATCGAACGTTTGAGGTAAAAATGTGAAAAAGCAAAAATTTAAAATGTTGATTTTTAAATAAATTAAAGAAAATAGGGAAAACCCTAATTCATTTGTACTATTCACTTTTACTGTTCCAGAGCTCTGTAGAGAAGAAACATGGTGGAGACAGTGCACAGAGCGACAGAGGTCCGATGCGGGCTACGGGTAAGGATCTAATCCTAGTAGATTAGGTTTAATTTAACTTTGTGCAATTTTTTTGATTTAAATTTTGATTGTTTGGGGCATCGCGGCCGTTTTTAGGCCGTCGACGTCGTCGGGACAAAATCGTCCCGATTTCATCGAAATCGTCCCTAGATCGTCGATTTCGTCTGATGGTGAAATCGATGAATTAGGGGCGATTTCGTCCAACAAGGGGCGATTCCCAAGTTGCGAAATCGGAGATGATTTCATCCTCACAAAGGACGATTTTGCCCAATTGGGGACGATATCATCCAATGGTGGACGATATCATTTTAAATTTGATTTTAAGTTGTTTAATTTGATGTTAATGATTGGTTTATTAATGATTTTGTTGTTTTATTGTTTGTTTTGCAGAAGGGATTACTAAAGAGCCGAGAATGGAAATACGATGGGCTAAGAGATGACATAGCCATGCTTGACCAGGCAGAGCATGACCGACTTGGACAGGTCGGTCTGCAGCATGTGGCAGAGATGCCACAAGTACCGACTGACATGGGGCTACTGACAGCCCTAGCAGAGAGGTGGTATCCAGGGTCATCCTGCTTTCGGTTACCGATAGGGGAGATGGCTCCCACTCTAGAGGACGTATGGAGGATCATGAGGATCCCCATACAAGGACGGCTGATGATGCCTATGGCCAATCAGGGCCAGGCGATGATGAGGCTCACTGGAGACCCGAGCTTCACCCTGGAGAAGGGCGGAGTGAACATCGAGTCGCTACGGTAGATGCCTGGGGCATCTAGGCTGACATGGGTTTTGGTAGGAGTTGTCGGTGGCTTACTGCTGTGCCACCAGAGCGGATGCAGACTACCGTGGGTGCTCTCAGACATAGTCTACGACATGAGAGACCACGGGTACAGATTTGCATGGGGCAGCTTTGTTCTTTGCCGCTTGTATAGGATCCTGTATGGGGTCGTATACAAGGGAGGTCGATGTCTGGTTTTGACATCGCTGCTGTAGGTTTGGTGCTGGGAGCACATTGCGGTGCGGAGGCCGATAGGGCTCCCATTGATAGGGGTTGACCGAGAGAGGCCCCAAGTTTTCTATTGGTGGCTACAATAGGGGTCACAATGGTGGATAGATCTGTCGATGTCACGGAGGTTGCTAGATGACCTCATCCCAGACCTAGATCACCTAGAGGCCATGGTGAGAGCACCCCAGGTGGGCGAGAGGATGGGCAGGAGGCGGCTCACATCAGGTGAGTCTGCTGGCTGAGGATGGAGCGGGGAGAGGTAGAGCTCCACCGCTATGATCGAGTACTATGATAGTTCGGTCTACAGTAGGGGATCCCTTCTCTCAGGGATTACGAGTACTCCCAGACTATTTGAGATAGTACTACACTGAGCGGGGCTCCAGATATGCAATGATTCTAGAGTCAAGACATGGACGATGCCCCCATCCAGCCAGTGGATGGTGACGACATCGAGGTTGCGGATGGCTACGATGCCTGGTACATAGGCATCCACCCTCCTCGGATGATGAGGGCGTAGGGTCCAATGCATGCTGTGGTGCGCCAGATGGGGAGGCGATGACAGGCTGCTATTGAGGCAGCACGAGGTCACAGGGGGAGAGAGCAATGATGGATCCCATAGGAGAGATGCCAGAGGATGGCACGGGCTCCACAGAGGCCATGGGAGATAGGGCGGAGGGAGGAGAGACTCCCTTCATAGTAGGGGGAGAGACCACCATCGCCTGATAAGGGCAAGGGTGTTGACACAGGGGAGAGCAGCGAGACGATGGCTCTTCGAGCTGAGGTTGCCCGCCTTCGGGCTTAGGTGCAGACATTGCAGGATGAGGCTACATGGCTCAGAGCTCGGGGTGGAGGAGTGAGCAGGGATGATCTAGTGTGGTCCATGATGCAGACTACATTTTACCAGGGTGTATACTATCACATGGTTCCAGAGAACCAGAGGGTACAACTGCCAACCAACATTGCTAGAACCGGTCATGATGGGATCGACGAGGACATCCTCACGATCGACGATGAGGACCCGAGATACATCCCGGACCTCTATGGGACCACCTCCTCCACGTCAGGGTGGGGGAGGAGATGAGGCTGAGAGCTCGAGGGCTTCTCGAGGCTAGGTGTCTATGGACTATAGATTTTGTAGAGATTGTTGAGAGGATTGAGTATGCCGGGGTATAGATTGTGGCATACCAATCCAGTTTTGATATGATGTATATAATTTTTTGTATATATATATATGATCTGTGTTTGATGATATGACTTGTTCATATGTTTTTATGATGCTTTAATGTTTGAATTGTTTGCTTATTGGATTGAGGATTCATGTAATTATGTCATGTTGAAATATTATAATTTGATGTCATTTTGTAAGATTTTAAATGAAATAATCTGATGTAAACAATTGGTTGTGGTGGTGTGATTTGATAAAAAATAAAAGAGAGACTTCTAACAATAATTTCAAAGGACATTGTCATTGTTATAGACCATTTCATGGAGTCGCCGCTCACTCGGTCGTCAAGCTAATCCCAGTATAGAAATATTGTTAAAAGTAAAAGAGTGCTTAAGAGACTGTCTTAAGACTTTGTGTTGTAATGATGGAGATAATGATGGTTTGATGATTTGTTTTCAGATTTTCATAAAAATAGTATGCATGAGATATGAAAAGAAATATGATTTTGCTAGGCATAAATTCCTAAGTGTGATAAAATTTTGAACAATTCCTTAGAATTTATACCATGGTTGCAAAATTGAATTTGAACATAATGACATGAAATAGAATAAGTGTTCGTTTGTTTGTAAAGCATAATTGTGTAACATAATGATGCAAGTCATATGTTTTGATGAATTTGTTTTAAAATAAATGGAAAATAAAATTAGAACAATGGTTTGCGCTAGGCATAGAATTATAGGTATAGACTTATACCATCATCGTGAAATCCAAAGAAGAAAATAGATTGTTGGTTTTATTGCAAGATGAATTTTTTGACTTTTGATAAATAGAAAAATAATAATATGAAAATTTTGTTTGAAATTATTTTTAAGATTTTGTGAGAAGATGTATATAATTGCTCTTATACAAACAACAAATTCTGAAATAAAAGGATAAAATTATTTCGAAAAGAGTTACAGAAATATTTTAAATTATCTCAAAGAGAAATATAGATTTATAAAGAATCCTCATGTGCAAATGTGAGTTCATTACCGATCTTGATTTATCATAATGATACAAAATCTCTCAAATACAAATGTGTGTGCGATTGTATTGTTCATTCACCAATTTTGAGCAAGATAATTTGATACAAGTAATTTGCCTTGACCAAATGAATGTTCGTTGACCATGATTTATATGCATGTAACCATACCAGACTACTATGTAAGTTAGGTTATCAAGAGCTAGCTAATCCATAAGCTGACAGAGGTCTATACAAAAGAAGGTCGCTAATGTGACAGACATATCGCCACGCTAGGGATTACCCAAGGCCAAGCGGGTTGGGCACAAACCACCTGTTATGGGGCTTACCTCACAGTTTTCGAATAATTGAGAATTCCAGGGATTCAAGCTCATTCACCCTTCTTTTCTTTTCAAGGGGTAGGGAAAGGATTTTATTGCATTTTTGCTTTTGCGTTTCTCTTTTGCTTTTTTTTTTTTTTTTTGTACTTTTGTATTTTTGCTTGATATTTGAGAAAATACTGAAATATTGTGGTGATGATACAAAATAACCTTTTTCTTTTTCTCTTTTTCTTGAACTTTTCTTTTTCTTCCTATGCTAGGGATACTTGCTCGGATTAGCTGTAGAGCAAGGGATTTTTATTCTGGGTAGGGGTGAGCTTGTCCTTTTGTCAATTCTCAAAGATTCTAGACCATGTGCATGATAGGATAGCAGGGGAAACTTTTCGCTCAGGAAACCATTTCTACTATGTAGCATCATATCGAATTTGCAATGAAATCATTTTAATGTGAAAAGATATACTTAGTTCAAGTAAATAACAAGATCAGTTCTCTATGCTCAAAACTTTATTTAATTCAACTGTGGACTTTGATATAAGAGAGATGAATAATCATACCAAATAAAATCAAGATATTTATTCATGTGAATGTGAAAGTGCGGGATTCCAAATAAATGCTAATTTATCCAAAATAACTGAAAATATAACTGCAATACTTCACAATTTGAGAGGTACAAAATAAAAGATGTTTTTGAAGATTTTGATGATTTGGATGTTTTTAATTTTAAGTTATGAATTGAAAGAAATACAAGATAATTGTTTTTTTGAAATGTTTTAAATAAGTGACTAAAAAGGAAATAATATGCAAAACAAATATATACAATGATGAAATGACCAATTTTTATGCATAGTAACGTTTAAGATGCATAATGTTCATAGGTTCTTTAAGTTCTTTACCATCCAAGGTAGATAATTTGTATGCTCCTGATCCAAATTTAGCGGTGATGACATATGGTCCAAGCCAGTTGGGCTCAAATTTACCTTTAAGGTTTTTAGTTGCATTAGTATTTTTTTGATTTTCTTTTAAGACAAGGTCACCGATCTCAAAAGATCGAGGATGAACTTTCTTAAGATATGCTCTCTTAAGCTTGTTTTGGTAGGCGCGAAGATGCTCCAAAGCATTGATGCGCTTTTCATCGAGAAGTTCTAGTTGACTAAATCTGCCAGCACGATATTCATCCCCTACTTCAGTATCTTGAAGTAGTAGAGCTAAAGAAGGAACTTCTAATTCAAAGGGAAAAATGGCTTCAGCACCATAAACCAAGACAAAAGGTGAAGTTCCAGTGGGGGTTCGAACACTAGTTCGATAGGCCCACAAAGCAGGATATAACTGAATGTGCCAATCTCGACCGGATTTATTAACCAATTTTTTGAGAATTTTGATTAAGGTTTTATTAGATGCTTCCGCTTGACCATTACCCTGAGGATAATAGGGAGTGGACCAGCGATGTTGAATTTTATATTTTTGACATAATTTCTTGACATCTTTATTTTTGAAACAAGTTCCATTATCAGAAATGAGATTGGCAAGAATTCCAAACCTACAAATAATTTGATTAAAAATAAACTTGGAAACTTGTGTTCCGGTGCAAGAAGCTAATGGCATAGCTTCAACCCACTTCATGAAATACTCGAGTGGCGGTTATGATGAATTTGTGTCCATCGGATGACACAAGGTTGATTTTTCCAATGATGTCTAGGCCCCATTTTGAAAAGGGCCAAGGAGATGAAATAGCCTGTAGTTCTTGTGCAGGCGCATGGACAAGGTCAGCGTGTTTCTGGCACTTGTCGCAATGTCGCACATAATTATGTGCATCATTTTCCATGGTAGGCCAAAAATATCCTATCCGAAGGAGTTTCTTAGCAATGGCGCTACCACTAAAATGTCCCCCACAAGATCCATTGTGGGCTTCATTCAAAGCTGATCTAGATTCTTCTAGATTCAAACATCTCAATAAGATGCCTTCAAAAGATCTTCTATACAAGGTATTACCAATAATCACAAAGCGACTTGCTTGTCTACGTAATAACCTACGCTGGTTGCTAGTACAACCATCAGGGAAGGTTCCTTTCTACAAAAAATTAAATATATCAGTATACCATGGTTCAGGAGTTGTTTCATTGATGAGAAACACATCCAAAGGTTCTAAGCATGATTTTCTTGAAGCGGGTTCCTAGAGTCGATGAATAATTATGGTAGCATATTCATCGTCTAACTCCAAGGGTAAAAGAGATGCAGTTGCAACCATAGCGTCAACCGCACGATTGCTAGTTCGAGGAATAGCTTCCAAAGTAACTTGATCAAACAAGGATAATAACTACAAAACATATGCTTTATATGGGCGTAATTTATCATCTCTGGTCTGATAAACATCATTGATTTGATTTATGACAAGTTGGGAGTCACCGAAAACCAATAAAATTTTAATTTTCAATGCCAAGGCAGCTCGTAATCCAAGGATAAGAGCTTCATATTCAAAGATGTTATTGGTGCAAGCAAATGTTAATTTGAAGGATAGAGGTATAAGATGTTTTTGTGGAGATATTAAAATAATACCCGCACCAGCCCCACTCATGCATCGGGCTCCATCAAAGTATAGGGACCATTGCTCGGAATGGTCTGCCTCTAGTTTAAGGCATTCATCAGGAAACTCAATGATGAGGGGATGAGTAGATTCTAAGGGTGCAACAACTAATTGATCTGCTATGATTTGACCTTTAACAGACTTTTGTCCTATGAAGGTGAGTTCAAATTCGCTTAGCGCAAGAACCCACTTGGATGTGCGACCAGATAAATACGGTCGACTCATGAGATATCGCAAAGGGTCGAATTTGGCAATAACATACGTTTTTTGACTGAGCATATAATGTCATAGTTTTTGTGTAGAAAATATGACTGCTAGGCATAATTTCTCTAATATGGTATAGCGAGTTTCATAACTGATTAAGGTTCTGCTGATGTAATAATTAGCATGTTCTTTCTTCTCATCGTCAAGCTGAGCTAACATAGCTCCTAAGGCAGAATCGGAAGCAGAAATGTACAAGATAAAAGGACGATCAGATCTAGGTGGGGAAAGCACTGGTGGTTTGAGGAGATATTGCTTAAGGAGTTCAAATGCTTCTTGGCATTCTTCATCCCAATGAAAAGAGACATCTTTCTTAAGAAGCTTAAGAAAGGGTCCAGTTTTGTCTGCCAACTTGTCGATGAAGCGGCGAATAGCTTGAAGCTTACCTTGTAAACTTCGTAATTCTGATATATTGGTGGGTGCGGGCATATCTGTGATAGCCGCGATCTTGAGAGGGTCAATTTCAATGCCACGTAAAGAAACTATAACCCCTAATAATTTATCGGACTTAACTCCGAATATGCATTTAGCTAGATTTAGTCGGATAAGATATTCCCTTAACCGATCAAATACTTTCCTTAAGTCATTTAAATGATCATCTTCTTTGATGGAACGAGCTATGATATCATCTACATAATCATGTAGGATATCATGCATCATATCATGAAAAATATAAGTCATAGCTCGTTGATAGGTTGCACCTGCATTCTTTAAGCCAAATGGCATCACTTTCCAACAAAAGGTTCCCCAAGGGGTAATAAAGGTTGTTTTGGCCTGATCTTCAGGAGCTATCCTGATCTGATTATAACCGGAAAATCCATCCATTAAGGATATCATTCCACTTCCAGAAGTAAAGTCAATGATCTGATCCATGTTGGGAAGAGGAAAATCATCTTTAGGGCATGCAACATTAATGTCTCTGAAATCGGTGCAAACCCTAACTTTAGTGGCTTCTTTCTTAGTTACTGGAACTACATTAGAGATCCATTCGGCATAATCAATGGCTTGTATAAAAATGACTTTCAACAGTTTTTCTAGTTCTCCTTTGACTAGTAAGGCCACTTTAGGATGCATTTTTCGAAGTTTTTGTTTAACAGGTTTAGCATCTGGATGGACTACTAGATGATGCATAACTACAGAAGGGTCCAAACCTGGCATGTCTTCATATGTCCAAGCAAAGACATCTTCATAGTCTTTAAGAAATGAAATGTATTTATCTTGTTTTTCTTGACTCAATTCTGATCCAATATTGATTATGTGAGGGTTATGTTCGGTTCCAATGTTAATTTTTATAACGTTTTCAACTTCCATATGTAAATCTCTCTCAAAATTAGGTGGGGCGGATGAAACACCTAATTCTTGTAATTCTTCCAAGGTTAACTTGGATAATTCATCTTGAGAAGTCGTAGCTTCAAGGCTGGGCTATATTCGGGATAGAGCCATCAAAATAAAATTCATTATATAACAATTCCTCAATGGAAACATCATGAAAGATATCTCCCTCCAACTCATCGTCGGATTCGGCAATCATTTCAGGGTAGGCTATGGATAGCATATTGCAGGTAAAAGAATTATTCTTTAGACACAAAGAATCTTGTTTATCTAGATAATCTTGATAACATACGAGATGGTCATCATCCTCAAATGGAAAGGGCTGACCTTTACTAGAAAATAGGCCCACACCACAGCGGGAAGGCCACGGTTCTACCTCAAAAGGTTCTTTCATACCATTTTGGAAAGGTCCCAAACCTTTCCCTTTATATCCCAATTTAAGCATTATGGGCTTAGCTTTAAGATAATCATTAGCAAAATAGCATCTAGCATATCCATCACAATGTGTCTTAATGTTTTTGGGTATTCTTCCCCAATCATATCCTTTATAAATAAAAGCACAACTCCCGACTTGGTAGATACTTCCCATAGGTTGTGGGAGACCCAAGGTACGAGGAGAGGGTGGGAGTTTATTTAAAAGGAGGGAAGTCTGCATGGCAGTGTTGGCTTCCTCAGATATAAGAATTGTAGATAAATCGGGTAAGAGCTCATCAGTAAGAGCATAAGAGGTAGAAGGAACATTTCCTACATCGTCGGGTGTAGAAAGGATGCCTGTAGTGGATGTAGATGTCATAGGGATATTGATGGGTGAGTCTATAGGTATGGAAGATATAGGAGTAAAACAAGAAGCATTGGTTGTAGGTTTAGGATCTTTTCGAGGTCCTAATGTGGTTTGTTCAGAAGATGGTTGAGCTATATGTATAGGTGTAGTTGAAAGAGTAGATGATGTTATGGGTGTGTGTTTTACATGTTTGGATGGATGATAAGAATTAGGATGTGTGGATGATAGGGCAGGGCAAAATTGAACTCCAACAGGTTCTGCCAAAGCGCACATATCAAAGGGTCTAGGATCACCATGAATGGTAACCAACTGGTTTTTAAATTCGAATTTAACACACTGATGTAAAGTGGAGGGAACCGCTCGCATCGCATTGATCCAAGGGTGACCCAAAAGTATATTGTACGATGCAGGGCAATGTACAATAAACACGGTCGTATCTAGGGTTCTAGGACCAACTTGCAAGGGTATAGTAATGACTCCACACGTTTCTTGTGTCTCGTCATTGAAGGCTTTTATAATCATATCAGTTCTTTTCATTTCATCACTTCTAAACCCAAATCGTTGGTAGAAGTCAAAAGTGCAGATGTTTAAAGATGAACCATTATCAATCAAGACTCGTTTAACGACTACATCTCCAATTAAGGCAGTAATATATAAGGGGTTATCCTTATGTAAACTATGTTGCGGGATATCTTTATCTCGAAAGTCAATACAATCGACTTCTCGAGTGATGATAGTATTGGACATGGCTTCAGGTTGAATATTTTGTGGTACCATCATTTGGCTTAATGTAAGCATTAATTCATCCCTATGGGTAGGAGAAGATCTTAACGAGGTCCAAAAGGGAAATTCTAGCTGTAGTATTGGATAATTGTTCATTAATATTGTAAGGAGGTTTAGGTTGAACATTAGATGCATAATTCCCTTTATTGGGATTTTTCAAAACAAATGGGGCTGATCCATCGTTCTGAGTTTGATCCTGTTGAGAGGTTTGAGCCTGTTGTCTAGTAATGGCTCCGATGGTTCCTACAATATTATTTTGCAAGTGATGAATAGGTCTTGGTCTAGCATTTATGGCTTGTTCATTAGAAACTATTTGGTGAGAAGATGGTCTAGTAGTGACTCTTCGAGGAAATGGTTCTTCTGGAACCATAGAACTGGTGATAGGTTGAATAGGATCTGATTCATCTTCAGAACTATTCGATTGATTTGAGGTGATTTCCATGTCACTTTCAGTCTCATATTCGGTGTCACTAAGATCAAGTATCCGAATATTATGTAGAGGTCTAGTCGTAACTATGGATAAAGTTGTGTCAAATATTTGAGGATCATGAACAGGTAATTGTCCACTAATAGTCCCTACATATCGGGTAGGAGGAGGAACATTGTGATGCTCAATTTGATTGGCCACCTCTTTACCATGTTTTGGTAAAGGATGTTGAAATATGTCCAATGATTGATTGGCATTCTGATTCTGATTTTGGGGAATGTTCTTTTGAGCGTTATTAGAAGGATTTTGTTTAGGTTGGAAGGCTTGCACCTCCATCTCATTATTATCAATCAAATCTTGTATTTTATGTTTTAATATTTTACAAGAGTTGGTAGCGTGTCCAGGTCCTCTATGAAAATCACAATATAAATCAGCTCTGTATCCGGGTATGGTTGGATCAGGTTCCCGGATAGCTGGTAATTGGATCAAGCCTCGTGCTAGTAATTGCGGGAGAATGGTTGATAAAGGTTGATTTAACCTAGTAAATTCTCGGGGTGGTTTATCAGGAGGTTTCAATATAAACTTCTCTATTGTTTTCGTAGTATTAACATTAGCAATGTTTCTGCTATCGATGACTCCGTCACCCACAACTTGTTTATTTTTATATTGATTTCTGGATGTTTTCTCATCATCTTTCTTTTTGAGCTGACCTCTTCTAATGAGAGCATCTTCCACCCTTCGAGCTAAGTCTATAGCTTGATCGAAGGTGGTCAAGGTAGCGATTGATAATTCATAGGATAGTTGTTCTTGTAAATTATTGATAAAAATATCCAACATCTCCCGATAAGGTAACACAAAGTGTAATTTTCCTATCAACTGTCTCCATCGAGCTAAGAAGTCAGAAAAACACTCATCTTTGTCTTGTTTTAGGTTGTACAAATATTTAATGGTTACATGCCTTTCGATATAGGCACTAAATTGATGCACAAAAGACTCAGCGGTCTCTTCAAAATTTCTCAAAGAATGAGTAGGTAGTTGATAATACCATTCCAATGCCATCCCCCCTAAGCTTTTCGGGAACATTTTTAGTAATAGCAAATCATCATGTGATATGTCATGACATGCTATCCTAAACATACGAAGATGCTCTATGGGATCTTCGGTTCCTTTATATATAGGTAGGACAGGCATAGGAAAGTGTTTGGGATATGGTTGTGCTACAACTATAGGATCTAGAGGTTGACTACACATCTCTCGATAATTGTACGAGGGACGGTAGGGATCTATCTGGTCCATGCGAGAGACTAACTGTTTCACCATGGCTTCCAAATTACCAGTTTGTCCACCATATTGGTTTGGTGGTACATGAGTATGGGATTTGTGACCGTAGGAAGGCGGGACATAAGGATTAGATGCTATATTGTTGTTATGCAAATGGTTGGTAGGAAGAGTATTATGAAGAAGATTTGTTGTAGCATTATGTTGTATCCCAGATTGTTGGAAATTGGTATTTGGTTTTGTTTTAGGCTTTTGTTGATTTGAGGTATATTGATCAATAGCTTGGCGAAATAAAGTAGTGAATGAAGGTTTCTTTTGTGTGGGGATAACCCTTGGCTTGGTAACAAGCACTCTAGGTGGTTGGGTAGCCTCGTTGTTGTTGCATGTTTTGGATTATAGCAGCCATGTCCAAATTGGACGGTCCAGATTGATCACTCTCTTGATCAACAAAGGACAAAGGATTAGTGCGTGTGTGATATATGTCTTCTAGGGTTGCTTGAGTATCACTAATTTGATCTTTATCCATATGAACTGCTCTATTAAGGGTGCCAATATTATTATTGAGAAATTTCCAAAAATGGTCCATGTTCTCAAAAGTAATAGCTCCTTCTGGAGTTATTTTAGGAGATGAGGATCCTTCCTCTCTATCATTTTCTTTTTGTTCATTTGCGTCCACAAATTCTTCTTCTTGTTGGTTTAAGGTTACTTCTTCCTGAATTGGGTCTTCAAGAAGGGCATCTGGTTTATTTGTGGTTTTTCCTAACCAATCTTCTTCTACTTCAATTTGTTTTCCATTCCTGAGTCTAGTCATTGTGTCTAAATTTGGGTTTTAGCAAATATATATTAATATATTTGCAACAGATCTTGGGAGGTATATATTTTAATTATATACCTACTATAATACTTAAAAGAAAATGTTTTGATTTTTTTTGTTATGATTTTATTTTGTTTTTGTTTTTGTTTTTATGCTTATAAAGACAATAAACAACACACTAAATACAAGAAATAACAATAATAAAATAATAACTTAGTTTTCTATAAATAGTTTATAGATATCATTGATAGGATCAAGTTCATCAGGAGTCATAAAGTGCTCCTCTTCAAATTGGAAATTGTTTTTCAAGAAGTCAACAAAGTGTGCTATGGTGATATTATCTGTTTCAGATTCTGTTTTGTAAAAATAAATCTCATGGCAATATTCTCGATATAACACAGCTCTGGGAACTCTATTCCATATTTTTCTATCCGTAAGAACGACCTCTTGGTCCTCTACACGAGACAAAAATTTATGTACTACGGCTGCATTCTCAAGGTATTCCTCAAAGGTATACAACTCAGAAGACACAAGGGCTCTTTTATCTGCTAACCACCTATGGCAAGCTCTCTGAAGTTCATGATACAAAATCACTTGATCGGGATCCAAGATTCTATCTAGGACAAACCTCTTGATTTGCCTAAGTTCGGTTGCTCTAGATGAAATGAGATCCAATCTCCTATCAAGTTCGTCCCACAAAGGTTGAACCCTATTTGTTTGAGGTACTCTAAGCACAGAAGTAATCTCTATAGCTGCTAATTGATTTTCAACATTAATGGTGACAACTCGTCTTTTATTATAGTCTACCATCTAAATATGACATGCAAATTTTCTTAAGTCTAAATGCATTTATGTTTTGGTTTCTTATTATTTTTATTTTTAGAAAGGTTTTTGTTTTCAAAAGGTTTCTGTTTCACGTCGGGTTCACCAAAATGTATCGCTCCAAATTTTTCGCACCCTTACCTTCCAGGCTATAGGATCCGCGCCCGGAAGGGGGATGTGAAAAGGATGGGACAATACCTCGGACTGAGAGGCCCTTTGAAGGTCCCGCCTCTCGGGGGAGGTGTATAAGGGTGAATTTTCGATGGATGGTGGGTTCACCAAGAAACTTTTGAATGGCAGTTTCCATGCCTAGGTTGATAGTGTGTTTGATGTGTTCATTTTTATGCTTGATCATTCAACTCCTAGGTTTGGCCGATATGAATCTAAACTATTCTATATGCCAATGCTGATTTAAATGAATACAAAAAATAGAAATGGATGCAAATAACAGAGAATATGCTAACTAGAAGGTGTCATACCTGATTCCGGATGTCTGATGGAGATTCTGAGTCTTGTAGCAGTTCAGATCATCTCAGTTTGTACGTAATCATCTGATATTTCTTAGGATCATCCCAAATCATAGAAGGTCATCTGAAATCAGACAGAATCATCTAAAATCTAATGAATTCGTCAGACGAATTCGTCAGAAACCTGCAATCACAAAAATAGACGCAAAATACCAAATATGCAAATGCAGAAGCAAGGGATAATGGTAGAAATAACAGCAAACATGCCTAAATAATAGATTATAATAACAAATAAGGAAATGCAATAAATTTAATGATTGATTTTAACTTTATCATGCGATTATGCTAAATGAGGTGAACTCCAAGATGCATAAAACATAATAACTTAAAACAGTGCAGAGATATGATATGAAAAATGCAGAAAAAGCTAAGAAAATGCAAACTCTAAACTCGGACTGCCCTCAATCTGGACTACAGTCAGGATCGCCTCCAATCGTACGAGATCGTCCGCAATCATCCGAGATCGTCCGCGACGATCCAAGCTAGCTTCGACTGAAAAATAGTAGAGTTCCTGCAATAAAAATACAAAAATACCGAATGCAAGCAAAATAGTGCGAGGGAATAAGGAGCTAACTCTGCAATGAAATCCGTCAACTAAGGGGTTGGGGGTTCAGGGAGAATCAGCCAGCCAGCCAGGGGGAATCAGGGGGATAAACTAGAAAAATCCTAGTTTATATAGGATTAGGAAGAGGTTTGGGAGGTTGGGGATCATCCCAATCTGGGAGATCTCCAACAGGGAAATCTCCAACTGCGCAGACACGCTTCTGCCCGAGTTGGAGAGGTTGTTGAAACAGAAGCTAATTATGAAAATTTGGTTTTGGGATGAAATCGTCTGGACGTTCTGTTCCAGACGAATTCGTCAGATCGGGGATGATTTCGTCTAATCTGAGACGATATCGTCCAACGGTCAAAACAAATCCTAAAAATGGCATGGAAAATGGGGAAAGTGGGTAAAAGGTGGTTTAACGGGCAGTTTGGGGTTGAAATTCAAATTTTAATATTTTATCTTTTTACTAAGGTTTTAACCGTGCCAATTTTAGGGTGCTACAATTAGTCTCAAATTTTTTGGTTTTTAACCCTGCCTGCTCACCATTGTCCTGAGGTAATCTATGCTATCACGCAAAATTACCAGCCTGCATCCAGGAAAGTGTTGGATGCTTCAGGTCACAAATTGTTTTCCATCCTGAAGGAAGATGTACAAGCAACCTTCATGCCACAGCAAGGTTTGCCCAAGGGCTATTTTGTTCGCAATGTCATCTTAAGTGAACAAATGGAGAGTTTCACCTCTAACAGCTACATATTGAAATTCTTGTGCGAGAATATCAAGGGCAGGCTACCTTCAAACAAGCTACCCCAGATGCCCTTATCCTTGGCGGCATTCAAAAAAATCAATATTTTCTCCATCATTGCATGGGTGGCGGGCCTGTCAACAAATGCTTCAGTGCAACCCTGGCAAGTATCTTTGGCTGAATGTATTTTGAGAGGGGAATTCTATGCCCTTGATGCTTCAAGACCAAACACCAACCCAGTATTCTTCGACTGGGCAGAATGGGTGGCCTGAACCTTGCATACAAGGCTCACCAACATGAAGAATTTGGCAACATGCCAGTCCTTCGCACCCTACTCTTTCCTTTTTTGGTTTTTTTTATACCAGGTTCATAAGTGATTCCCCCATATCACCATTACTCCAAGCGATGAGGATGGAAATCCTCTATCGGTGTACCAGTGGACTCCCCTCCTATTAATGACAGAGTCCTATTATTCTTTTAACCAACAATTTTTGGGACCCACTATGCATTTTTTGAAGGATTCTTATCCTCGGGTCCCCCTCAGTTTGAGAGATAGAGTGGTACAAGAAAAAATAGGAGATGTTTTCCAATTGACACAGGGCCTGGTGATTCACCTGTTCGGTTTCATAGGGAAGCCCTTCCTGTTACCAGTATACCCCTTTGAATATCATTTCACATTGGAAGTCGCTCGACAGAGTGACTCTACAAATGTAGTATACGGTCATGGCCAAAAATGGGCACATACCTGTGACTTCCCCTTTAGGATGGGTGTAATTGAAGTCTTTGCCCTAAAATAGAATGTTTTCCTGGAGGAAAATCTTGCCAATTTTGGCCTACTCCAGATTCCTCAACAATGGCTCTATGATCCCTTGGGAGTGATGAGGGATCATTTAAAATTCAAGAATTTCCACATCTACCTCCACCCTGAAATTGTGGAACAAAGGAATAACCCCAATGGGAAAGATCTGGAGTGGAATTTGGAGAGAATGAGGACATTACCTCCTTGGCATGAGTTCTACCCCATGGAGGTCAAGTTCGACCCTGATCAGTACCCCCTCCCAACTCCAAGCTCCACATTTTGGAGAAAGGCAAAGGACAATTTAAAGGAGGAATTGAAGAATTGGAGCGAGGAAAATCTTTAGAAGTGGTGGATAATGAGAGTCCATCGCCAAAAAATGAACTCTTATGGACTTTTGGCATCAGATAAAGACTTCGTGATTCTTTATGACACTAATATTGAAACTTGGAAATCTATATACTTTATAGATTTTGTTCCCCCAGCTACCCCAGGATCAGGTGAAAGCCCAGGAGGAGCTAAAGATGCCTCAAAAGAAGAGGAAGAGGTAGAGGCTAAAGCTACGCCAATGACACTACCACAAGGACCAACAGAAATCCATGACACAAGCACCGAAGAGGTAGAGCAACCATTGTAAAGGAAGAAAATAGAGGCAAGAGCAAATTTAAGTGCCTCCGAGCCACCCAAAGTGACCTCGCACGAAGCTCGCAAGTACTCCTACCGAACCACCTGCATCAGGCCCGGTTGAAGAAAATATCGAACATGCAGGGCCACCAAGTGCTGAGATGGTCCCTGATATAGACATCATTGATGTGGAGAAGATTCTACAACAAGAAGGAGACCATGAAGTAGAAGTTGTGGAGGTCGGGAGTGTTGAAGCCCAAAAAGAATAAGAGCCAATCACCCAAGTTGTCACCATGGCCGCTCTGTCAGGAGGGCACACAAGTATGCACTCTCTTCCTTTCGCATTGGTCTTTGACATGTCCGCTGTGGTCTTTATTGAAGGTCCCCATCAATCTCTCCCTCTACCACAAGGTCAATCACCCACTCAGGTATTGCACGTTGCCAGTCCAACCCTGCATAGCTCCACTCCACCCGAGTCGTCTGACCAGGGCAAGCCTGTTGAAACCACTTCACCCACCCATGCTGTTGTTCCTTGAGTCCTAAGTCAAGGTGAAGGTAGTGTCCCAATGCCAAGCCCCATAGCCCACTCTCCCATCGCTCATAGCATAGTCCCGCTTGCCAAAGCCCCTGCTACGCCCATATCTGAACCGTCTAGGGAATCATTCCCCGTTAATTATTTGTATTTGTTCACACCTTTGGCTGGAGATCCAGCATTTTATAAAATAGATATATCTTTAATAAAGGAACGCCCCTTAGCTGAGAAGCTACTCTTAGCTCAAAAAAACATAAAGAAAATGCTAAAGGAGGTAAGGAAGAAAAGAGGGTGATCTCTGGCCTAGGTTGAAAAATGTGTTGTCTTCGACTTGAAGGGTGGAAAGTTACATAAGGTTAAGAAGGTCCCTAAGGTCCATAAGCCTCTGGATAAAATGAATCCAGCTAACTATGATTGAGGACCTAGAGAATTTGAATATAGATAATGAATCTGCATCCATGCATGTCAGGATCAAGACTTTTCGAGTGCATGCAAATATTGCCAATCAGCGCAGGTTTGAAGCAGAGAGTGCCAACATCAAGTTGGTGGAAGAGCTGGCTAGAATCTGCTCTGAGCTGGAGGATTCACAAGAGCAATGTAAACTAATGAAGAAAGAAACACATGCCCTAAAATAGTAGATACTACAATTGCAGTCTTCGACTGAGCACCAAGCACAGAAATAGGCCGAAAATGAGCTAAAATCCAAAGAGCTCAAAAGCAAGATCTTGCAAGCTCAGCATAAATTGTTTGAAAAAGCAAACCTGGAGCTGTTCGACAAATGCAGAATCAAGGAAATCTGCTCACACTTGCTCAAAGGTTTTAGATCGCGGGCCTCCAGTGCCCTGTCAACTTTAATTTATGTCATCGAAGCCCAGCATGCCATTGCTAAGAAAGGGCCAATAGTAGATGAAGTTATCCAAAAAATCAAAAGGTGACTCAAGCTGGATTTTGAAGTCCAAAGTATTAGATATCAGGATCTACAGGTTGCTGCTATGAATCGAACGGCTAGGGATTGGTCTACTGCCCAAGCCACTATTCACGCCTTCTTCTCCAAGGTGAAGAAAGTGCAGAAGGTGAAGGACCTCCTAGATATATTTGAGCAAGAGCAACACACATCAATGGGTTACTTCGAGGACCTTTCTTCCTTAGGTTTCCCGAGTTTCACATACGATGATGGGAACCTTCTCACTCGAGAAGAACTCAAGCCGACGTGGCTTCATTTTGAAAGTGACGTCTCCAAAATAGACAAGTGGGAAGAGCCAATCATAGAAGGATAGGTCACCGACTTCATCCTGAGACACTGCAAAATTGCAACTTGCCTGAATGACCTAAGTGTAAGAATCAAACATGTCAACATTGGGTAGATTGATCGGTTCCATGTTTTGGTCAAGGCACTCAAAGACCAAGAGCCATTTTAGAAAGGGTTCTGGGCTCACATCCGTCGAACCATGAGGAAAATCGGTGATCATCTTGTCCCATCACCATAGTAGGATGCCATGCCAGCAGAAGGAGTAGAAGAGGAAGAAGGGGCAAAAGAGGAAGGAGAAGGAGCAGAAGAATAAGGAGAACCAGTTGCAGAGGTGCTCCCAAAGGGAGAAGGTGGAGACAGATATGGAGATGACTCTGGCCAAATGGATCAAAGCTAAGGGTTCTCCCACCGATATGAGCTCGTTGCCCCACAAGCCACCAAGAATGTTGACAATTCTATCACATTGCACAAGGGGTAGAAAAGAAATAAAAATTTTGCATAGTGTTTTTGTAAAGAATTTCTTTGTTGTTTTTTTATTTGCAAAGTTGCAGCAATTTTGGCTTTCCCTACCACCCCCTTGTACATAAAAAGAAAAAGAAAGAGCTTCATCGAAAGAAAATGAGAAGAGCTTCGCACCCGAGGCATTTCCAGCACTACTTTGGGTAAAAAAATTTGTGAAGTAGTGTCACTGAAGAAGAATACAAGGGAAGCGATAAAAAAGGACTTTGGGCCCAAAACACTTCAAACCACTACTTCGGGAAAAAGTTGTGTGAAGCGGCATTCGAAAGAACAATTTTGCCGAAGAAGGAAAGTCCAGACCGCTATCCGAATTGGCTAAGGTAGGAAAGTTACTTTAGGCCTGAAGCGTCTCAAGTAGCTACTTTGGGCAAGAATTTTGTGAAGTGGTGTTGCCGAAGTAAGATACAAAGGAAGAAGAATGAAACTACTTCGCACCCGAAGTATTTCAAAAGGCTACTTCAGGAAAAAGTTTTACGAAGAGGGATTTGAAGGAGCGCGGTACTGAAAACACTTAGCCGAAAACCCATCAAAGTGCCCACTTCGGGCTCCCACACCAGCGAACCATTTCTACTTCATCGAAAGTCATTGCAAAGCATCTGCTTCGGTAAAATTTTGTGCAAAGTACTTTCACCCAAAGTAGAAGATGCATTTTGAAGGTAAAGATGCACTTCGGTCGAAACATCCCCGAACCACAGTTTTTAAGAAGGATCATGGTGAAGCATTTCAAGGAATCATTAGTGAAGTATCTACTTTGGGAAAAGGATCTCGCTGAAGCATTTTTGGAATAACGAAGCAGCGAGAAGTGAAGGCCTCGATTTGTGAAGGAAATCTACTTCGACACTCACCTCCCCCGAAGCAGTTTTGCAAAGTACAAATCAAAGAGGAGTTTTTGCTTCAGCTCAAGTCCATAGCAAAGTGAAGTTAAGAAACTAGCAAAGTACTTCAAATGCATGCATTCCAAGTCGGGTATTTTCTCAAGGCAATCAAGTGCCTCATAAATGCATTTTTATGTGCCTAAAAAAATAGTGCATTTTTGGCAATTGGAAATGAAGTATCAGGCCATGATGAAGAGCTCGGTGAGCATGGCAGCCACTTGAGCACCACACCCAAATACCAAGGACGTCTAGACGGCTCATCAATGCACCTTTCCATGGTTCACTCGGTCACAGTTGCCAGTTTTGGTAACGGATTTGAGAGCTCGATCACGAGAGCCTCGGGAAGCTGACTTCTCAGGGCTCGAGGGCATACTTCTCCTTTCTATGTAATTATGACTCAGAGAGTTGGGTCCTCTATAAAACCCAGGAATTGTAATGGAAAAATGGGGGGAACTATCTGCTAGAAAGTTGCTGTAACTTGATGTCCTGCAATTAATACTAAAGAGCTTTGGGCTCAATTCCTTTCTTTTATGCTGCCTCCTATGCTTGATTCTTTTGTCTTTCTTCAATTGTATACTGAGACTTTGAATCCTGAATCCGATGTGCGATTGGGTACTGTACCCTGAAACTCACCTGAAGGATACATAGGAAAGGAAAAATTCTATATTGGTCTTCTTTTATGCTGCCTGGTGGGTTGTGGTTTCTGTTACATTTGCTTGTCCTAATTGTCTTTACTCTGAACCCTAAATTTCAATGAAAGGGAGAAGGAGAATCCCTATGAGCTCACCCAGAGGATACATAGGAAGGTTAATGTAGCGTTTCTTTCATTTATTCTTGGTGTTCCTTGCTACTATTCAAGTTGTTAGTTAGTGATCATGCTTCCTGTTCTCTCCCACATTAAATCACCGATCTCTTCCCTTACCCCTTTTTATTTCTTTCTCTAACCCTAACTCCTTTATCTCTTTCCTGCATCCCTTATATCAAAACACAAAAGTAGATTAGCATAGGAGCCATAATTTCTCCAGAGATTGGCATGAGGGGCATCTCTTCCCTTCGGCCTTTCAATGTTTGTCTAGGTCTAGGGTGCATACACTTACCCAGATCCTTTCCTAGGCAGATTTGATGACCAACGAGGTCCATTTATGGAAAGATCAAGAGCTTCTTCTTTCCCTCTATGAATGCATTAGTAGGTGCATAAATTCATAGATCTCATTAAACCTTAGGAAGTATTATTTTATGGTACCATATGGAAAATTGTTGGGACACATAGTGTGCAATGAGGGATTAAAAATAGATCCTGATAAGATCCGTGTGATATTGCACATGGAAGAACCATATGATGTGAGTTCACTTAAAACCTTCCTTGGATCGATGGGATATTATCGATTTTTTATCAGGAATTATGCACATGTATCCTATCCATTGGATTCATTGATGAAGAAGATTAATTATTTTATATGGATAGAGGAGCACCAAGAAGCCTTTGAGGAGTTGAAGGCTAAACTTGTTAGTAGCCCGATTTTAGTGTTCTTGAATTGGGATAAGGAATTCCATGTCCATAATGATGCTTTGAATTTTGCAATCGAATGTGGTTTGGCACAAGAAGGACAATTCAGACTAGATCAACCTATTTTCTTTGCTCGTCACCTATTGTCAAGGGTGGAGAAAAATTATAGTACAATAGAAAGAGAAGATTTGGGTATGGTATATGCAATCCAAAAGTTTAGGCATTACCTACTGATGAATTTCTTTGATTTTTATGTAGATCACCAAGCCTTGTTGTACTTGATAAACAAATTGGTAATACAAGGATGGTTCAGCAGGTGGCTTGTTGCCCTATAGGAGTTTGTATTTTGAGTTGTAGTAAGATTTGGTAAGAAGCATGTAATTGCAAACCAGCTATCTCGAATATGATTAGGAGAGCCTGCAGGAATAGGGGTTTCAAATGAATTCCTTGATGCATAGTTATTTACCATTAATGTTGTTCTGTAATGGTACAAGTTGATTGGAAAATACCTTTCCACAAAATATTTACCACAAGAAATGATAGAAACTAAGAAAAGGAAAGTCATTATGAAGTCGTTTCCAGTTAATAGCAAGATTGCTGTATAAAATGGGAAGTGATGGTATCTTTCGAAGATGTGTGATGGAGGAAGAAGTCAAAGTGGCATTGAAATAATCTCATGAAGGCTTAGCAAGAGGACACATGGGACCATATGTGATCGCTAGAAAAATACTACTAGTAGGATTATGGTGGCCCACATTGTATAGCGATGCAAAAGAGTATGTGAAAGCATGCAATACTTGTCAAAGGACATGGAAGCCAGTAAAGAGGGACTTTATGCCATTGAATTCATCACAACCCTAGGAATTATTTGAAATATGGGGATTGGAATTCATATAACCTTTAAAAACATCTCAAAGAAGAAGGTACAGGTATATTGTGGTAGCAATAGAGTACTTGACAAAGCAGGTCAAAGCGAGAGCATTACCTGACAACTCAACTAAAAGTACAAGATTCTTGTACGATCAGGTAATTACAAGATTTGGTATTCCACTACAGATAACAAGTGACTGATGAGGACACTTAGTCAATGAAATCATCAAGATGCTGACAAAGGAATTCAATATTTTACACTCATTTTCTAGTCCATACTATCCTAGAGAAAATGGGTAGGTGAAAGCAACAAACAAAGTCCTGGTATCTACTTTGTATAAAACATGTGGAATAGAAGAAGCAAATTGGGAGGAAAGGTTACCTTCTATTTTGTGAGCATATAGAACAAATTTCAAACTAAAAATAGAGCATACACCTTTCCAGTTAATGTATTGACAGGAGGCAGTGGTGCCAGTTGAATTCTTGATACCAAGTTTGAGAGTCACAATGGATAATCACTTGGGTGATCAAGAAAGTTTGGAAGAGTGTCTGATAGCACTGATCAAGTTGGATGAAATAAGAGTTATGGCACAATGGGAAATTGAGGTAGCTTAGAAAATAAGGAAGTCATGGCATGACAAACACTTGAGGAAGTTAGAAGTTAGTCCTAGTGACTTGGTTCTAAAGTTTAATGGAAAGTGAGAAATAAAGCTTGGCAATTTGAAAAAATTATGGATTGGTCCCTACAAAGTGGTAGAAGTAATGAATAATGGAGCAGTCAAGTTGCAAAATTTGAATGGGAATGAGGTACCCGAAACTGTAAATAGATCAAAGTTGAAGCCTTACAAAGTACAATGCATATTCATTTCTTTAGAAGATATCAAAAAAATAATATGAGTAGAAGCTCAACAGAGGATACAAAAGTGAGGAAAATAGCATAGGAAGTAGCAGCTACTACTCAAGAGGACAAAGAGAAAGCTGAGGTGAGAGTGGAAGCCTAAGAGGAATAGTCTAGAGAAAATAATAAGCCTCACTTCAAATTCATGATGGAAGGAGGCACGAGTCAAAATAATCAAAGTGATGCACAAGAAGATATGAAGGCATCATAGGAACAAGAAGAACCTATTGTTGAACAATTCATGATAATGGAAATCCAGAAGAATAAGGAGGAAGAGCAGGTGACTGAAGAGCAACATGTGGGATTTACTAAATAAAAATAAGCCTAGGAATCATTAGAATAATAGTAATCTCAATAGGATATTGTGAATGTGGAAGAATATGTGGAGGTGGAGAGGACTGTGGAACAGACTCCACCATAGGAAAATATAAACATAGAAAGAGCACTAATAGAGCTTGGGGGAAGCTCTGGTCACCACTTGGAAGAAGAGGAAGAACAAACTCCTATAGAGGAAGAACTATGGAGAATGCAAACAAGATACCTCTTGGAGGTACCATAGTTTGCAAAAGTTGAAACTAAAGAGGATGTGAAGAGGGTAGAAGACTAGGTGGAATACTTATTATCTCAGATAGGTAATGTTGTGGCTACCATAAAATTACATTTTTGTATTGGATGCATGGGAGAGTTGAAGTTGTGGGAAGAACAAGTGTTTATCAAGTTGAAGATCACAAAATGGGTGATTAGTGAGGAATGTACAAGGAAAATTGTAGATATTCATGTACAACACCCATGGAAGCTACCCAGGGAAGAGGTAAAAATGATGTTGGGAAGAGATGACTTGCTAGATGGAGTGAGAACCAATTAAATGCAACATTTGATGTTGTACCTGGATAGAGCCAATTATCTAGCTTATCCCATGAATACAACGGAGTTGGAACATAAGAGGGTCACTACGAGATTGGCTATCACTTTGAGGAAGTTGAACTTCCTAACAAATTGGATAGAGTGGTTGAGCATAGGATTGGAGCAGATCTATCAGCTCAAGGAAGCTCAGAAAGAGGAGATAGAGACCACTCAAAAATAAATGGTTGCAATGAAGGAAGAATTGTAGAAGAGTAAGGTTATGGTAAAAGAGAAATTAAAGAAAGTGGAAGAATTGCTAAGCAACAGGGTTGATTTTGAGGCCAAAATTAGTTCACTTGAAGAGAAGTGATAGTTTTCACAAACGATAGAAGATAATATTAAGGAGTTGGAATCTCAACTCAGTAAAGGATGAACAATTGAGAACACAGTTGGATGAGAAATATGAGAAACTAGCAATACAGGCTAAGAAGATAGAAGAGCTCACACATGACAATAAATGGTATAATGATATAGTCCTAGATAAGCAAGTATAGTTGAGTTCTAAGGAGGAGACTGTTCATGCTTTGGAGGTAGATATTAATCACCATTTGTAGACCATTATAAATAAGAATGAAGAATTACCAGTAATAGCTCAAATAGAAGCACATTTACAAGATAAGCCGAAGAAGAGTGCCATCGATCATGAAAAATAATTGAGGGAACTCCTAAAGACTACTGAAGAGAAATACAATCAACATGGGATGAAAGTAGTAGAAATGGACAATTACGCAGTCAAGTTGAAGAATCAACATGTAATTCTTTGCACATATGTGGAAGAAATGAAATCTATAGTCATAGATTATGAGGTGTAGCTAAAATAAAAATATGAGTTTGCGAGGACACCAACCAAAGTAAAGGTAAGGGTAGATGTAGGTAGCAAATCCACCTCCTAGAAGAAGTTACAAGAGGATTTGCCCATTTTGACAATTTTGACATGTTTTATAAATTGTACAGGTAGGAGTAAACCATACAATCAGGAGGTAAACCGTACAAACTGAAGGGCAAACCACACAATGTGCAATGAAATGCAAGGAAAATGTAATTTGAGTTGTAATTGCACATGAATTTGATAAATAAGGTGTTTTGACTTAGTAAAAGTCATAATTATATATTCCGTTATGCATGGGTAGTTGTGAATAATGAATTACCTTAGGAACCACTTTGGAATGGCTTGGGCAATGTTATATAAGGTCCCCTTTTCATTTTTGATAGTCTGGTTAGTCTGGGAATGCTTGCGAGTTTTGGCTATGTTCTAGAGTGAAGTATTGATGCATATCTATGGTTTTTGAATACCTTTAGTGGTTGTATGAATTTTTTTATTAGTAATAAAGAATAATCACAATTCATAGTTTTCTCTCACGTACTGTATGATCTTGGAATGGTGGAATAGTGTTTTGTAGTTTATCTCTATTGCATGTATTTTTTGGTTGTTATTGCTACTTAATGCATTGCTATGGAAGAATTTGATTAAACCAACATTGGTGTGAACTTGATAAATGATATATGATGAGGATGATATCAAGGAAGACATATTTAGGGCTATTTTATAATTTTTGGACATTGCCATTGGAGATAGAACTCTCTCAAACCCTGATGATGAAACTAGCATGTTGGTAGAAATGGATTAATTGCCATGTTAAACCCTTAAAAAAATTAGTTGAGAGAGATTGATCTAGAGTAATATCTAATTTGGCACTTTTTTGTACATTAGTTTTGTACAAATTGTACACTAGAGCTCTTGCAAATCATACAAAACAAATTTACCCTATTTGGCAGTTTATACGATTGAGGAAAACTTACCCGATTTGGCAACATTGGGAAATCAAATAGTTTAGTTACAAAACTATGAATGGCAGCTTGTAAAACCAAAAATTAAATATTGGATGAGTATGAAATCATACAAGCTCTGTCACTGTATGATTTGGGATCGTATAGTGGTATAATTTGGGATCCGTACAAGCTGTTTTGTTGTCATAAATTGATAGTGTAAATATTGTACGATCGTACGATTTGGTCCATTTATTGAGAATAGAAAATTGATCATTCCAAGCCTTGAAAACCACCTCACCATTAGGAATACTACACCCCTGTGCTACAGGACATAGATGAGAGTATTAAAAAATCATACGCATTGGTCCTAAATAGGTCATTGAAGGAGAACCAAATTCCAGAAAAAGAAAAGAGAATTATACTTTGATGGTTCTTCAATGGACATAGGAATGAAGTATCTATACACTATTAGTCAATACAAATACATGGAAGGAAGAATTTGGAATAAGTGTCATTGTCCTACACCAAATAGTAATCAACCTAGCCATTAGTCAATTGACTAGATGTAGAAGGTGGAGACTTGATGAGAGGATAAAAGGAAGTTGAACAGTTTGACTCATTCGATCTATTTTATAATTAAATGGAATTAGACATCTTCATAGTCCTAATAGGAACATAAAATGTAGGAAAGAAATTTAGACATGCTATATAACTAGAAGTGAGGTTATGATAAGATATTGGTCTATAGAGTAAGTTATAAGCATGGAATAATGCATGATAAAAAAAATTCTAGAAGTATTTTTGGATCAAAAATTAAAAATAGGATCCAATTGTACTTCTATGGAATTATAATTATTATTTTTTAATATTGCTATTTTTTGAAACTCTAGGAAATGATATGTTACATATAGAGGAAATAAAAGTGTGCAAAGCATCAACGAGAGCTCTGAAGGAACTTGGTAACAAGTATAAAAATAAAAATTTATATGGATGATATTGAAAGCAAGAAAAATGAGGAGTATGTAAGTGCAAGATGAAAATAAATAATTTATTTAAGAATAACTTAGTTATTTTGGAAGGATATTTAGTAGGAAAGACAAACACAAAATATCATTACAACAATCCAATGGTTGGAATATGCAAAATAATTGTATTAATGAGAGCAACAAGAAGAGGCACCTCTCATAATCATGATAGCAACAAATTTATTTATGTTAAGGGAGGTCAAGGAAGGTATTAAAAAACTAGGAATAGGTAAAAAATGTTTCATGAATAGGCTATAGTTGGAATACTTAAAATGGGAAGTAGAGGGCTCAGTACACACATTGAGAGGATATTCAACAACACCATCTTGCATAATTTCCAAGGGATTGGACAAATCTAATAATACATATCTTCAAGAGTGGATATGTAGAAAATCCCTCAAATTATCAAATAATTATGGTTAAAACCTATTTGCAAATATGTTTAAAAGAATGGTTGAGAGTAGAATTAGTAATTGGGTAGAAGAAAAAGGAAAGAGGACAAAAGGATAATCAAGTTTCAAATTAAAACACTTAAGAACAGACCATATCATCAATTTGAGACATATCGTTGAAAAATATGGAATGAAAAAGGAGAAGACTATTTTTATTTTATAGCCTTCAAGAAATATTTTGACATAGTTCCTAAAAGTAAACTATAGAGTAGAGTGGAATACTTAGGCATATTAAAAAAGTATAGAGTAACAATTCATAAACTATATGAGGAAGTTTGAGCTAAAATCAAAATGCAAGTAGATCTTTCAAAGTTCTTTACAAATGACATAGGGATTAAACAAGGATGGCCATTGTCTTCTAGTTTATTTGATTTACATATTAACAAATTTGAAGAATGAATAAATCTAAGTGGAAAGGATATTGTTCATTTAGGAAGATATGTGGCAAGGCTTGCTTTATATGCAAATGATCTCATTATGATTACAATATCAACATATGCTTTAAAAGAGCATTTAAAGGCCTTAGAGAAATTTTTCAAGGAGGTAGGCATGTAAATACCAATAAAACCAAGATTATGATATTCTCAAATCAAAAGAATATGAATCAAATAAATTTTTATTTTGAATGGATCTTTTAGAAGAAGTATTAGAGTAAAAATATCTTGGGATAGAATTCATTAATAAGATCATTTTTTTTTAATCGAAAAACCCCTTGCAGGGCTGCCTTGGTCTAAGAGACCATGAACAGGGGGTTCTACACCATCAAAGTCACCCGGGAGTCACACCCAACCCTGCCCACACTAACATTATCAATTGGATTTTGGGTACCCAATTAAAATTTTTAGTAGGGTGGAGATTCGAACCTGGGACCTCCCTTGGAGGATTGCCCTCTCCTTTCCAACTCACCTACAACACCTGGGTTAAAACTAATTTATAGTGGAAAACACCCCTTTAGAGGTGCCACTTTCAACAGGTTGGGCATAGGAGGAATGGAGCATTTTCGGTCTCTACCAGCACATAGGGCATTCCTAACTATACCATATATCTGTAGGATGGAGACAAGGGGAATGGAACCTGGGTCGGCCTCTACCAGCACCCAGGGTATTTACCATTGCACCATAACAAGAAGATATTAATAAGATCATTTGGAAAACATGTAGAATGAAGAGAATATTTGGAGGATAGAGAGCACTTTTTGCATTACAAAATACAAAAAGAGGTCAAAATATATGATTGGAAAACTATACATGTTTTATTTGGGCTGCTATGGTACTAGTGATATTACATGGCTATGAATTTTGGGCTAGAAACATATCAGACTCAAAATGAAGATAATTATAGAGGATCTAGAAATATCTGATTATAAACAAATTCAGAAATAAAAAAAATTAGTTTAATATAAGGATTTTCTAGCAAAAACATGTACCTTTCCTATAGAGGTAGTTGTTACACTTTGTATTTTAAGATATCCAAAAAAAAAAAAATGGATACAAAAAATAACCTAGTTATATACAATAAGAAGATTTAAATAAAAGAAAGAAAACTTAGATGAATCAAATGAGTGAATGAACAAATAGAATATCAATTTTTATGAATGCCCAAATAATAAAAATGACAAAGGGATTTGTTGAGGAGAATTTCATAGCAACTATGTGGGAAAAGAAGAAAAAAATAAATATATAACAATATCTTATTGAAGTTAACCCTACATACAATTAATAACCAAGATGAGCAAAGAATGAAGGCAATTTTTTTTTGAAAAAATGTCTCATATTTTAGGAGCCATATCTTCACAAAGGGTTGTCCGATTCAGCTGATTCTTGGACCACTTTGTGTGGAATTTAAATATATTTAAAATTGTAACAACTCACCAACTCGACCCAAGAGAGAGAGATATTTTTTATTTTTACAAGGAATAAATCATAAAAAAGTCCCAATATTTTTTTAGCATTGTAAGGCATAACCACATTTTGAGTTCAATATCATTGCAGTTGACACTCAAGTGGAAAGGAGTGGCCAACTTCATGTGCTTATAGGGTTCACTTTTCTAAACCTCACCATATAAAAAAGATGCCATAAGTGCTCCCCCACTTTTCCTATACCCTCATTGGGATAGGACAACTTGACCATGGCATAAGATTATCCTTCAAGGCCCATTACACTTAAAGGGGGATTCCTATTCCCTAACCCTATACAAGTTTGTCTTTGTAGAAAAAATTTGGTGTAATTACTTAGTGCTTAGTTACCACACCTTTATGGCATAACTAAGTCAATTACCATTCACCTAGTAATGACCATGGTCACCCATGTAACAACCCAAAAATACCAACCTTTTTTTCTAAAAATGAACCCTTACAAGCAAAGTTTTGCAAGGGAGAAACCCTTCTTTTAATTATCTCCACATTCAAGGCTTCACCACATTTGAGTTCCAAGTCACTGAAGATGAAACTTAGTGGATAGGAGTGGTCAAATACCATAGTTTCTTGGGTTCACCTTGCAAAACCTATACATTTAGGACACCAGAAGTGGTCCTCCCACTTTTTCCATATCCTCTTTAGCATAGGACCATATGACCATGGTGTAGGGATTATCCTTTAAATATCATAAAACTTAAAGGGGTATGCATATTCCCTAATATTACTCTAAGTCCATATAGGTAGATTACTCAAGTGTATAGCCTTGGTGCTTAGTTACCAAACCTTCGTGGGCTAACTAAGGTCATTGCCACTTTGTCGAAAACTAACATGGTCATACTATTATTTACCACACCTCTATGGGTTAACTAAGGGATCACCATTGCTATCTTGTGAATGGTACCGCAAATTTATATGGAGTACACTTGAGCCTTCTTATTTAAGTTGCAATGATTCACACGAAAACCTGGTTATTGTATTCGTACAACTCCTAGGTTAATGAGTTCCTAACTATTGCATTCTCACAACTCCTTCTAGAATCATGACTACTTGGGTATTGCATTAACACAAATCCTTGTAGGATTGAGTTTAATATTATTGACTCAGCTCCATAAAATATTCTAACTAGCCCAAGACAATCATAAAATAATTCTTGCACTTTAAAACATAATTCTAAAGTAAAGAAACATGCATCGCATCATATCAAAAACTCATTAAATCAAGTCAATCCACCTAATTTAAATTCTATAATAGTTAAACAAGGATGCCTCTTAAATAAAGCACATTTTCTTAACTCAAATGCTTGACATAAGCTTCAAAAGACATATTCCTATATCATAAATGCTATAACATAATTAACCAAGCATTTAACATAAAGATGCATTCCTTTAACATAAATGCTACCACATAATAAACCAAGAATTTAACATAAAGATGCATTATTGCAATTGATAGAACTCAATACTAACTATCTAAATAAGAGATTACTAAAATCACTTTAATATACAAAACCCAAGATATCATTAAAGCAACATAATCTTTCAGTTTGTACAATAATCAAGTTTACAAAAATCATTGAACAAACATTCTTTTACAAAGATTTTATTTTTAAAGTACTAGGAAGACATTTTACCATGATCTTCAAGCCATCCATATATCTGCAACTTCTTCATGATAGTGAAATCCACCCATAGCTTATGAGGAATACTTAGGGATCTCTATATGCAATGCAACTTAAAACATGTCATTTTCTATTATGCAAACAACCATGCATAAAATATAAGCAAGCTACAAGAAGAGAATCCCATACTTCTCTTTATAATAATCCCTTAACTCACAATAGTATTAAGAATCATTATATTAGTTTCTCTTTCATTCAAATAAAAAAAAACAAAAAATACAAACAATACATCTAATAAAAAAGAATCCTATACTTCTCTTTATAATGATCCTTTATCTTACCAAAGTCATCAGGGATCTTTATGAAAGTTTATATTTCAAAACTAACAAACAACATTACATTTTATAACCAAGAATACCATACTTCTCATTATAATGATCCCTTAACCTACAAAAGTCTCAATAATAATTATAATAGTTTCTCACTTATTTCAAAATATACATGCAATAATCAAACCAAAATTATAAAGGATCTAACTTTCTTTAACAACATAATGCTTAAACATTTCTTAGACATACTTACAATAGTACATCTTATAAAAAAGAATCCCATACTTCTCTTTATAATGATTCCTTAACTCACATAAGTCTCAGGAACCATTATATAGTTTCCATTTTCAAACCAATCATACAATAAAATAACTTATAGAAGATAATCCCATACTTCTCTTCATAATGATTCCATAACTCACATAAGTCTTAGGAACCATTATATAGTTTCCATTTCAAAATAAAATATAAAATTAACTTCATAATTCATAATTATCATAAATAATTAAATCATCAACTCAATATACCCTAACCTTAGAGATACACTTCTTAAAAATAAATGAACTAGCTAATAATATATAAGGGACTTTTATTACCATAAATGTTTCCCTTAACAAGAAGATAATTTTTTTTTTAAGAAATCTTACCTCTAAAGTTATTATCCCTTTAATTAAAATTTAAGAAGTAGCATACAATAATAAAAAATATTACAAAAATAAAACTTTCTAAGGTTTGCTTAGCAACCAAATCTAAATATCAAAAACTCTAGCGTGCTACCTATGAAAAACCATGCATAGGTCGATGCAAGAAATGATGGCAACAAAAGCCAACATAGGGAAGATCACAACACACACAAGGAAGGCAATTCTATTTAGTCCTCAAACTTAGATGACTAAAGCAAAGCAAAATACATGAGCACCCTACATAGATATAAAAGTCCTAATACACAAGCACACTAGATTTAACTTTGTGATAGGTAGGAGGGGAGATAAAGGCCACACACACATACCACAAGCATAGAAATGAAGACAAACCACCCAAGGCAAAAGAACTCAACAAAGAAGGAACAAAACAACCTTTATGTGCACAAAAACAATAGGCACACCACAAAGGTGCAACATAGGTCTATATTACAAGACTCATAAGTGGTTCTAGAGGCAACCAAAAATGAATAGCAAGGCAAAAGAACATAACTATATGTAGGTTGAAGGGTAGGAAAAGTCTGAAAGTCATGACAACTCCACACAACACCAACCAAGGCACATTCAAAATAGGTTGCCATTACAACCACAAAAGAAAACCAATATAGGTCTATTAAAACAACCACAAATAACACAAATCCAAATCAAAGCAAGAATAATTATGAGCAAAACTAAGATCAAACCATAACCAAATTCAACATTAATAATCTACCTTTGTAACTCTATGTCCTCTACTTGTGGTTTGCACTTCAAAAATGCTCCTTCCCCCAAGCCTATAGCTCCCTTAACTAAAAACCATCCTCCCCTTCTCTTATTGCCATCCACTTTTACTAATACCCAAGGCTAGGTGTGACCACCATAATTGCCAAGATAATGCTTGGGGAAGGTGTTACTAAGCAAACATTCCAAGAATTTCTACCCTTAAAATCTTGGAAGTCAAATATTAAAACTCATGAAGAATATACAAAGTATTACCATGTTGATGCATTATTATCATTTTGCAACCTTTACAAAAAATATTAATATTACTTATTAAAGCATTAATACACCAAGCATGCCATTCTAACTTAAATTGCTTCTATGCTTACCACACACAAGCATATATTTTCACACCCACCATGTTTCACACCATTATTTTATCCCTAAGAAGGTGATCTCCTTTAAAATAGTCTATTACTATCGCCAACCTATTAAGGAGACTTATTGCACAAGAAACTTCTTGGTCCAATGGTATAAATATGAGGATAAACAAAATGTAATGCATCTACATAAAGGACATTATGGTTATCCTGAGCTATCGATGAACAAATCATCACCATAATTTCCTAAAATATCTCTCTTTGTAGGTGGTTCACCCATATGATACCACCAGAGAGGGCACCTAGTCCTACACCCACAAATTCATCAATAGTACCATATTCTAAGGTCAAAATAATCTAATCATTCCATCATATAGATATTATAAAAGAAAATATGCCATTAAAAATTCACACCCATAAATAGTTCATTATCCATAACAAGTTTTTCTAAGGAGGGGTGTTACAACCCAAGCCTCACCATTCAAGGTGCCACCATTATATTATCTTGTGAATGATTCCTAGATCTCACCACTAGGAATATATCCAAAGCCTCACTACTTAGGATAATCCAAAAGCCTCACCACTTTGTAACACCCAAAACTCATAGTTCAAGGCGTATTATTAAAAATTATCTAGTAATTGCATCACTACGACTCCTCCTAGATTCACAACTACCTGGTTATTACGTCATTGCAACTACTCTGGGTTCATCTTGACTCAAGGATTTTCTAATATGGCTCTAGATTCATTCCCAAAACCACTTCGAAACCCAAGAGTCTTGACATTTATAATATCTCTCAAAAAGGAAATAAGTGCTATATTTAAACATAATAAAATGCATCATAGAACCTTACTAAAGACTAGATACTTTCAAAACATAATACTAGAATTTAGCATTTCCCATTTTACAATGAAGAATATCATAATATAATTGATTAGACAATAAAATATCTCATTATTTCAGTACTAAATCACATAAATTTGTGTATTTTGCCTAAATTACTATAGTTTAATTTCAATTAGTTTAAATTTTATTTATGTTTATGTTAATGTTAACATGTTAAATTGATAAAATGCTATATTGTTGTTTGGATAGGTTTTCTGTAGTTTTTATGGTTATTTTACATGATTTCAACATTTATTAGGTATGTAATAAAGTGAAATAAAAGGTGTCATAAGTGGAAAATTTTATCATAGGGTTTGAAGACATTGCATTCATATGTTTGAACTATTTTTCGCTTAAATTTGATATTTTTATGAAAATCTAGGTCAAACTGTGCAATCTGTACAAAAGTTGAAAAATTGTAGAAAAACTGTAGGTTGTTCCAAAACATTTGAGCAACAACCTGCAAGATAATAGGAGTATGAGATTGCACATCTAATTTTGGATCTAAAACACCTTGGGAGCATGAAATAAGAAAAGGGAGATATGAAAAATCATCAAAAGTTAACCCAACACTTAATTTTCAATGCATTTGTACAAATCACATTTTCAACCATGTTTTGGAGCTCTTGTAGGTTTTTCTACACTAAAAATATAATTTATTTTACCTATTTGAGGGTGCAAATGGTGAGCTGACAAGATGAAATTTGGCACAAATATTCCTAATATTATTTCAAAGCATCCCACAACAATTGGACACACAAAAATGAGGGAATCTACCTATTCTAGCTCATTGTCTTAAAATTGGAAAAGTCATTTAACTACAGAATTGTTTGCACATAACTGTTTTGACTAATCTAAAGGAGGAAAAAGAAAGCTGGCACATTGGTAATCAATATAAAATATTTTATAACTATTCTAAGCCTTATCCATAGTATTTAAAAGGTGAGGAAAATAGGACAATTGGTTGTAGCAAAATTCTATTATAATTCTAGATAGAATTTGTTGACTGTAGCACAACAAGGAACCAAAGGAAAACAAGGCAATCATGATGTAATTTTCAACCATAGGCAAGATAAGTGGAAGAATTTGTATAAATATTCTTGTATACCTACATTGAAAGGTAATAGAGAAATAGGAAAATGGACTTCATTAGGAATCTGGACTTTGTCAACTTTTGTTGTAATAAAACAGTAAAGTCAAATAAAGTGCAGTTTTTAGAATTAGTTTATATGTTAATTTGAATTCATAGTTTATCTTATATTTGGTGATATTATTCCTTCTACTGGACTTGGAGCAAGGGCCCATTTTTAGGGTTGTGGAGGGAAAAATATAACATCAAATTGTAGGTTTTATTTGTTGTTTTTACTGTCATTTTCTATAGTAGACTAGATACCCTATTCTTCCCCTATTTTTGCCTTGTTTTCCCCCTTTCCACAGGTGCATGTTGTGTTATGTTTTTCAGCTAGTTGATATTCATTCATTTTTATTTATGTCATTTCTATCATAGGTATTTTTGTTGAGCATTAGTTTTACTATTTTTAACAACTTAGTTTAGCAACATTTATTTCTAGCATTTTTGTATTTCTATCATTTAAATTCAAGTACCTTCTATTTCTATCATTTAAATTTAGCAAGAGTAATTAGTTTCATTATTTCTTCAACAATTTAATTTATACAAAGTAGTTAGTTTCCTTCATGCAGAAGTGTGCAAATTAACATAGTTTTCTTTCTCCAAATATGTTTAGCTTTCATAAAATAGTCTAGTATCTTAATATCTAAGTTGTAGTTCCAAGGTCTCTAATGTATACAGTCTTAGGATGCCTCCCTAAATTTGATAAATTAAATTAAATTATGATAATTAATGATACCCATAAATTATAATCATAATTCATGATTAATCATAATATTCTCAAGACCTTACATTAGAGAATTTCAATACTTAAAATTCCATTCTCAAAATAATATAACAAGAACATCATATACTATAATATTTATGAAAACTCATTATAGTCCTCATTCCAAAGTATTACATTTCAATATTTAAGAACATAAATAATCATTCCTCTTTTCTTCAAGGTCTCCACTTGTTGAGTCTTCATCAATGAACTTGAAGTATTTAGGGATCATGACAGCTCTTAGAATGCATATACAAGCTAAACATGCACTATGAAAGAAAACACATACAACAATGCAACAAACAATAACATGCATAAAATATTAAGGGAAACCTATACTTCCCTCAACCATGGATTCCTTAGCTACTCTAGCCTCGTCCATTTAATCCTTCAAAAGACATCTCATAATGTATCTTCTAAACATTGCTCAAGTCTTAATTTACCAAATTTATGTTAGAATTAGAGTATAATACATCATTTGGGTGATATTATGTAAATGTACCAAAGGCAAATAGATATAACTTTAGATTACTTCAAGGGGAAGTTATCTAGTTACTTGAGGAACAAGCAACATATGCACAAATGTTAGTATGCATGCGTGCAACGTATCTCATTATACAACTAGATGAAGTGTTGGAAAATGAACCCTTATTTCTATATGAAGGGGGTCATGGCTCACCTCATTTTTTATAACTTCTATTTTCACCCAATAATATGTTCTATTGCTTTCATATTTGTCTCATAGTTTAATGCAATGCTTCTAAAGCCATTAGTGGTATCAGAGCTACGATCGTTCCTAGGGAGGAATAATGAAAGTCATTGCTATAGGGTTTTACAAAATAAACACACCTTTGGACCCACCACTTGAAAATTCCATTGCTTTGAGAATGTGTGAAGAGATAAAAAAGAATAAGGAGATCAAAGAAGTTTATGATAAGTAGAATATTTGGGATAATTATCACCATCCAACAACAAGCCCAAAAAGAAGAAGGTAGAAGACTAGAAGGAGATCTACCAAGTATCTAGAAGAGAAGAACAAGGCAAGAAGTGTCAAAGAATATACATGAGCAAAAAAAGAGCTACAAAAATCTTAAAAAGGTACACAATACCTAGTGCAAATAGATTTGTTAATTAGATTTATTAAAGCACCTTATTTTGGATTAAAAGTTGCAAGAAGAAAATTAGATTACAGTATTCTAAAAGTGCAAAAGGAAACAAATTATTTTTAAGGATTTATTTGCACATTTATTAGGAGTTCAGATTTTATATTAGCCTCTATCAACTACCTATTATCTACTTTTGAAAAAGAAGACTAATTCCTACAACATCAATTGTAGTGAAATTACATAATAACTCTTTAAATATTCATTTTAGGTTATTCTTGATTAGTTGTAGAAAAGTATTAGTGCATGAATTTGAGAGTTCATTGGAGTGATAAGGTGTAATATTAGTGCATTAAAAGTGAAGATCTTGTACTACTATATCACTCTCAAAAAGAAAATTAGTTTTGTGTTTCTTGAAAGACACAAAATCTGATTTGTATCAAGTGTCTAAAGATACTATTGAAGCACAAAAATCTACTCATAGTTGCCAATAGAAGCCACCAAAAGGGTTAGAATCCTACAAAATTTGGAGAAGAACCTAACTAACCAAAAATAGAAATATAATCTTATGAAAGTGAGACTTGGTGAGTCTCAAAATAAAAAAGAATTGCAAAGTTGAATGTAAGGAAAGAAAGTGCAGAAAATTGCATCAATTAAAAAAGCTTCTATCTACTGTTATTGAAGCTTGGATTTTTTATCAAAAGTGTCCAAGAAAAAAAGGGAATATGTGTCTACTTTTTAAAGACAACTTCAAACCCTTGTATTGCAGGAAAAATCTACCACAAAACCAGAATTTCAGATCTGGAAATAGAGTGCAAAATAAGGTATATTAAAAAGCCTTATTATAATACATTATATGCACTAATCTAATCTGGTTTTTTACAGCATAAGGACAGATTTTGAAGTGCCACAAAAAGGTACATTTACTATAGGGAAAAATAGCCAACAAAGTTCAGAAATCAGAACTCTTATTCCCAAGCTAGAAGGAGCCACTCAAGGGCTCATCTTGGATGTACGTACTTGTAGAAATAAAGCTCATTTCAAATCATTCAAAAGCTACATTTATGTAGACAATCAAATGCATATCAATTTCTAGAAGACATCAAAAAAATTCTACAAGGGATTCAACATGATTGGAGGTATAAAAGAAAGAGGTAAAGATGTTACATTTTTGGTCTCTAACTTGGAGAAGACCATCCATAGAAGGAAGCTCCAAATCATCTTCCAAGATCCATAGTGCATCATCTATCCACCTATAAGAACATATCTTGCTTTCTACCCAAGAAACATCGCAAAGCAAAGGGATTGTGGATTTATAATATCCATCCTTGAATATTTTACAAGAATGGACTTCATGTAGGAATAAAATTTGGTATTATTGTCATCATTCCTCTATCAACGTTATAGAAAATTCCATGCAAGAGTTACAAGCAAAGCACTGACACTTGGTATTCTCCACCAGCTTCACATGAGTGTTCATACATTTTTGGATTTCTTTAAGAATGTTGAAAAAAGGACTTAGAGCATTACATAAAAAGGAACGCTCTCTTGTAACTGACATGAAACATATCACAAGGTTTATGATTAACTATCAATGACATTTGACATGTAATGAGGGAGTGAAGCACAATCAAGGAAGGAGTGTAGCATAGAAAAAATGTTTGAAGTGTAGCGTGGAAGATAAGAGGAAGGAGCATTAAAGGCTCCATCATTTGTGAAGGTCAAACATTTAATGCCTATGTACCAGCATTCAAGATTAGCTACTTCAAGGAATATCCTTAAATTTAAGTCCCTAAGGTACCATTTATATGTTGTTATACTCAATTGCAGAAAGCATCAAATATTGAGGAGATATTGCATATAAAAAGGTAAGGTCGAAATACCGTTTATTATTGCTTTCATAAGCTGGAGATATAAGGGTTATAAAATAATGTTAAAACTTAAATTTTGAAAGCAGAAGGGGTGACTTATCTTATTAAATTAATATTTGCAATATTAGGAGGAATAAGGAATTCAATTTGGATTAAATTATTTTTCAAATATTATTATCATTTCTCTAATTTTCCAAACTTGGGAGCCACAAGGATTACTCCATCAAATTTATTTTATCAGAAATTAGAAATAATCCAAGGGATATAAAAGAGGTTATTAGGGTTTTAATTAAGGTTGGATAGTTTTCTATTAGATCTCTACAAAACTTGTACAAATCAACCAAAATTATAGCACTATATCATGGAGTATTAGTATATAGATTCAGGTGCAAACAAGCATATGATAGGAAACATACTTTAGTTTAACTCTTTGAGAAAAATAAATGAAAAATTAGTTGCAGTAGCAGACAAAAAAACATATGAAGTGAAAGGAATCAAGGATATTCTAGTAAATCTTAAAGGTGGAATTTGTATGTTCTAGGATTAACCACCAATCTCATTATTGTCTCTCAAATTATGAATCGATACTTAACTATTGAGTTCAAAGTTCTCACTGGGAGAAAAAAATGTCACATCTCAAGACATGAAAGAATGATAGCATCCAAATCATATAAAAATGGCCTATTTATCTTGGATACTAGTATTCACTCAGCTCTTTCAGTCAATTCTTCAAAAATTTGGTATAAAGCATCAGGATATACTAATGAGACATCAATGAAGGAATTATTCAAATATCAAATGGTGGAAGGATTACCCAACCTATCTCCGGAAACCACTGTATGTGCATAATGTTTAGCAGGAAAACAACACAAAATTCCTTTTGAACTACGTCAACACAGAGCTCAACAACCCTTAGAGATAATATATATATATATATATATATATATATATATATATATATATTTATGTGGGCCCATGAAGGTTGACAGTGTTGGAGGACATAAATATTTTTAGTTGTTTGTTGATGATCACACAAGGAAAATGTGGGTATACTTCATTAAATACAAGTCATATACATTTGGTTATCTCAAAGTTCAAACTTGAAGAACACAAGATTATACTGAGAGGGGGTGAACAATATAGCACCCACTTTTTACTTTCTTTCCAAACCAATATAAATTAGTGTCCTTAATTGCACTAACAAAATATAGCAGTGTGCATTGATGACATAGATAGCAATAGTAAGCAAGTGCACAAATCACCACACACAATTGATACACAAGATTTAATGTGGTTCCCCCAATATGGGGTAGTCCACAAGATAATATCCTTATAATATTTCACAAAGAAATAGGGATCCTTATCCCAATATAAATAATTACTTTGATCTGCTCAAAGCTAGGCTATCCTAATTTACTTAGGTGGGCTCCACTGATCTGCTCAGCTAGGCTATCCACTGATCTGCTCAGCTAGGCTATCCACTGATCTACTCAACTAGGCAATCCACTGATCTAATCAACTAGGCTGTCCACTAATTTGCTCACCTAGGCAATTGACTGATCTTTGTAGATAGGAAATACACTGATCTACTCAGCTAGGCAATCATGATATGCTTAGGTGGGCTCTTCACTAATCTGCTTAGCTAGGCAACTAGTGTTGGTATATTTTTCTATTTTTTTTCTATCTCTTTCACTGCTCATAAATCTGCCTCAATGCCTTCTATCAAGGCTCAAACAATCCTGCTAAAATGCTATCCCAAATATATACTCAAGTCCTTCACAAAAAGGCTCAAACAATCCTACTCAAATATTGTCCCAAATCTATACTCAAGGCTGTCCCAAAATACTTCTCAAAGGCTGACTCAATCATACACAAAAGCTGCCTCAAATCTGTCCAAAAATTCTATCCCAAAAGCCTTCTCAAAGGCTCAATCAATCATGCTCAAGTAGCACTCAAATCTCATTCACAAATCAATGAAGGCAAGGGTGAATGATGAAATCAATAATGAATGACACTATACTCTTCAATGGATGACAACAATGATCCATAATAATCTCAACAATGTATGATAAATACTCTCTCAAATGGATGATAACAATGCTCAACAATGAAATCAACAATGTATGAAAAATACTCTCTTAAATGGATGATAACAATGCTCAAAAATGAAATCAACCATGTATGACAAATACTTTCTCAAATGGATGATAACAATGCTTAACAATGAACTTTCAAATATATGGTAAATGAGCTCTCTAATGAAAACCTCTCCAAGCAATAACAATGAGGACTTTAGCCAACCAAGGACAATCTCCACAAGTGATAGCAATAGGTTCTCAATAATATCTCCCTCATGCAATGTCAATAAGCTCTTCAAGAAACAAGCACAACTCCCTCAAGCAAAGAGCTCTCAAATAGCCAACAATGATCTCCTCAAATGAAATATAAATGTATCCACAAGTGACTACAAAATGATTTCCTCAATGGTCTCAAATAGTGGCAATGTACTCAATAAGTAACCAACAATAATCTCCTCAAGCAATGGCAAAAACCTCCTCAATAATGGCAATACTATCAATGAACTCCACTAAAGCAATAATGAACTCAAGCATCAATTTTATCCACAAAATTGATTTTCTAATCCATCCACTTCTTCTTAGTATCCAAGGAATATAATCAAGCAATTTGTATTCAAATTCAAACCTTGACTCATGTGCATATCTTCTAACTCAAGGTAGTAATTAACTAGGTCTGAAGTTCCTAGTTTAATTTCATAATTAAATCATGCACTAGAACATATAACAAATTCAACACTTTTCAACCTTATGACTCCATAATTTTATTAATACATACAAAAAACACCTATGATTTTTATTTTTAATTTCACACCTTATAACTCCACATACAACAATCACAAATATTTAACTTCAAACCTTATAACTACCTAAGCACATACATCAATCATTTATTTTTACTAAATACCTTATAACTCCCTAGTTATAATAGAAATGATTTTAAATGCACCAAAAATTTGGCAATATCAAATATTACCATGCGCTAGAGATAAATACCTTTTTATAAAATTCGTAGCCTTTGCAACCTTCAAAATTAATAATGCCTTTGCCAAAATTAATGCGCCTTTGCCATCTTCAAAATATTTAATGCCTTGCCAAAAATAATGGACCTTCACACAATTGTGGGAGTCAAACTTTGTTCCTCTCACTTAGCGCTGTGAAGTGCTTACCACATGGGTGTTAGCCTACATTGGGATTTAATCCCAAACACCCAACATTGACTATGCTCAAATCTAAAAAACTCAAATTGCCTTCCTTAGCAAAACACTTTGCCCTTGGCTAGATTCGAACATCGAACCTGCCTTGCGCAAATTTTGTGTGCTACCAACTGTGCTAAAGGCTCCTGCATGACGTAACTTTCCTACGCTATCTCCTTGACCTTGCTCTCAAATGCAATTTATTTTTCTTTATTTCTTCACTACTCCCCTTCTGATGATTATCACTCATGCACAATTTTCCCAATCTCTTATAAATAAAGGTTTTACCTTTTATATATATGCACCTCCATGCCTTCGAATGACGTCGATAGATTTTATTAATCTCCCCAACCATTGCATGTCGGCGAATAATAAGATTCAACTTTAGACCTTTAGAATTATTAAATAAGAATTTAATAATTCACCTCTTAACTTTGAATTGGGATATCTCCTTCATTCTTTTGAATTTTTCCATGAAAATTTTTGCACCTAGGTTTTATTTGAAAAACCTTTTCATCCATAATTATTTTGAGAAGTCTTAGCATAGTGGTTTTAATGAAAAACCCTTTCCAATGATTTAAAAAAAAACCCTTTCCATTGGTTTAAATAAAAACCTTTACCATTTGTTTTAATAAAAACCCTTGCCATTGGTTTTAATTAAAAACCTTTGCCATTGGTTTTAATATAAACCATTAATATAATATTTAAAAATTAAATATTATATGCCTCTTGTGCCACAAAACCCTGTATACATCTATGCTCTCCAAAATATCATAAATGATTATTTATGAAGTGATTTTGCCACCAAAACTCAATGTGATCCATGTGACATCAATAATCCATGTGATACCAATGACAACACAAAATAACTCAAATTGCCAACAAAAATCAAAGTAGAGAAAGAATCAAGAAAGACTATAAAAGAACTTCATTCAGATAGAGGAGGAGAATTTGTTTCTAAATATTTTGAATTATTTTTAGAAGAAAATGGATTTAAAAGACAAATCACTACAACATATTCACCTCAATAGAATGGAATTGTAAAAATAAGAAATAGGTCAATAATGGAAATGGTTAGATGCATGCTAAAAGAAGCACAACTTGATCACCATTTTTGGTCAGAAGCAGTACAAACAATAGTCTACATACAAAATAGGCTACCTATAAGAGTACTCAAACATATTACACCAGAAGAAGCATGGTCAGGATAAAATCCCAATATAGAGAAATTGAATTTTTTTGGATGTAAAGCCTATATGCATATCTCAAAGCAGAAGAGGACTAAACTAGATAACAAAACCATGGTAGGGATATTTTTTGGTTATGAAAATGAATCTATAGGATACAAAATACTATATCAATATACACAAAAAGTCTACATTAGTAGAGATATAGTATTTGATGATAAAGTTAAAGTTGACATAGGAAAATCTAGTGATGACACAAAATTTCTTTTAGATATGTCCGAAGAAGATACAAGAAGTGAAGAGTCAGAATCATAATCTCAAGAGCAGGGAATATAATCTCCTAGAAGAGAACTGATATGGCTCAGAGAAATATTCAGAGAGGTAAATCTAGAAAGGATGCTAGATCTTACTACTACAAGACCTCAGACTCATAGCATAACCATAATGAACAAAGGGATGTTGAGTAATATAGTAGAACCAACATCAACACTACAGAAACTAAATGATTCACACTAGAAAGAAACAATGGAATATGAATTTCTATCACTTCAAAAGAATAAAACATGGAATCTAGTGGAACTACCCCTTGGAAAAAATGTAGTAGGATGTAAATGGATTTACAAGGTCAAATATAAAGTAGATGGAACACTAGACAAATGCAAGGCTCGATTAGTAGAAAAATGATATACTCAAACAAAAGGAATAGACTATGAAGAAAAATTTGCACCAATAGTAAGGATGACTACTATTAGAACATTCTACGCTCTAGAAGCACATTAGGTATGGAAACTTCATTAAATGAATGTAAAAAGTGCCTTTCTTAATGGTGATTTAGAAGAAGAAGTCTATATGTCGCAAAAAAAAGGCTTTATCACTAAGGGATAGGAAGATCAGGTATGTAGATTAAAAAAATATTTATATGATTTAAAGCAAGCTCCCAGAGCATGGAATATAAATATCAACAATCATCTACTGCAACATAACTTCAAAAGAAGTTCATCCAATCCTAGTTTTTATACTAAGAAAATTGGATTTGATATCTTGATTTTCATAGTATATATGTTGATGACATTGTGATTACTGGAAGCTCAAAAAAAATTATAAGAGATATCAAATAGGATCTAGAAAAGGCATTTGAAATGATATATCTAGGGTTAATGAGTTATTGTCTTGGTCTAGAAATTTATCAAGGAGAGGAAAGAATCGTGATCACTCAATCAAAATATGCTAAAGCCCTAATAGAAAAATATAGAATGATAGAATGCAAGCCCAAAGACACACCAATGGAACAAGGGATTCAACTATCTAATAATTATGGAATACGAATGGTTTTATCAATATTATATCAATATTTGATTGGAAGTCTTTAACCTAACAAACAGTCGATCAAATATTGCTTTTGCAATAAATTATCTATCGTGGTTCATGCAAGAACCACGAGAATATCATTGGAAAGATAAAAAAAGGATACTACAATATATTAATAAGACTATAGATTATGGACTAACATATCTAAAATATGTCAAAGGTTTTTGTCTACACGGGTTACTAAAATTTAGACTATGCTGAATTCATTAATGATAGAAAATGTACCTTAGGATGTCTTCTACCTCGGATCAAGACCCATATCTTGGCATAAAAATAAATAGCATATAGTAGCACAATCATAAACTAAAGTAGAATATTGAGAAACAAGAGATACCACTTGAAAAGCAATTTATCTACAATACATTCTAGTTGACATGGGAATTAAACAAACTCCAACCATGATATTCTGCAATAGTCAAGGAGTACTGAAACTGATCAAGAATCCGATCATACATGAAAGAACAAAACATATAGAAGCACAATGTCATTTCATAAAGGAATATTTTTATAATAAACACATCATCCTCAAATATGTCCCTACAGAATATCAGACAATATATATCTTTACAAAGGCACTTGGAGAGATCAAATTTCAAAATTTTAGAGATCATCTATGCAATTCAAAGGAATATCATACCCAAATAATATACTATAGGGGGATGTTAGAATTAGAGTATATTACATCATTTAGGTGATATTATGTAAATGTACAAAAGGTACATAGATAGGACTTTATATAACTTCAGGGGTAAGTTATATAGTTACTTGAGAAACAAGCAACATATGCACAAGTGTCAGTATGCATGTGTGCAAGGTATCTCATTGTACAACTATATGGAGTGTTGGAAAAGGAACCTTTATTCCCATATAATGGGGGTCATAGCTCACCTCATTTTGTATCACTTCTATTTTCATTCAATAAGATGTTCTATGTCTTTCATCTCGGTCTCATAGTGTAATGCCATGCTGCTAAAGCCATTATTTTATTTAAAAAGAAAAGCCTTCATTTTTAAATAAAAATATAATCCTCTTTCACTTCTAATATAGAACATTATCTTTAAATACCACACATCATTAATCCAACAAAAGAAAATATACATCAACATCCATTTAATTATAATTGACTAATAATAAAATCCTTAACCAACTTAGCTAAACAACATCTAAATAATAAATAGTTTTCTATAAATATTCATTATTTATTCCAAAAAATTTAACTAAAGGTTTTCTACACTATCTATTATGTAATATCAACAAACTAGGCAATGATTTAATTTCAAAAAACACACTATAAATCAATGTTGGCAGCAAACACCATATAAAATAGCATACACCATTAAAATTAATATATGCTCGATCATCCTTAAAAAAGAAAATACACATCGAGGAAACAACATGATTGCCAACATACAAAAATTCTTAGGCTTCAAAGTAATATACTACGATGCTTACTACCACAACCTAAGGTGGTGAAATGGTAGTTACCCCTAAAAAATGTCTCCTAAGCACAAAATTATAGCAACAATAAATTTTAACCTATCCAAGGAGACAAAAACCATATTTTTACAACATATAAATGATTAAGGTAGCCAGAGGTAAATGCTTAGCAAACTGTAGCTACCACCTCAAAACTTTGGTAAACCTACTAAAAAAGGTCTCAACTATCTATCTTATCACATTTGCACCTATGAAACTAAGAGATGCATAACTAGAACCTCTACAAGCTATAAAAAAATACCTTCAAAAAAGACACCAACATAGGTTTGGAATGAGCAAAACTCTTAGGGAAAGATTGTGCACAAGAAAAATAAGATACCTTCAGCTCTGACTAGAGTACAAAGGAAAACCATTGAAATCTTAAGGCACATAAGAAAAATTTCCTCCCAAACAAGGTTTGGGTCTCACATCCCATGCTGCTACAATAAAAATCAAGCAAAAAGGAAATGTCCATACTAAAACAAAACTCGAGCAAAACCCAAGTGAAAACACAATAATCCCATAGAATGTTTCTCTATTACAATACAAGATGATTAGATAGAAAAATATGTATTTACTTGATAGCACTTATTTCTTGATTTGCTTTAAAAATTGAATTCCAATTTCCTTTCACTTTCACCATATTTTAGCCTTAGACTCTCAACTTGGATTGCCCTCCTCGTTTACCTCCCTCTAACAGTTCAAAAATTAGAAATTCATCGACAACATATAGTTTTGGAAGGATATCAAAGGATAGGAGGTTTCTTCCATTTACCTCCCAAGAAAGTTGGCGATCCATTACCATGGCATTCTAACTTGTTAAAAAAGTAATATTTCTCAATGTATGTTACCAAGATTCAAAGGCCAATGCTTTCCCAAAATATTAACTTCCCTCTCTTTTGATTTTATTAAAAATATCTCCATGAAAAGGTTTACCCTTTAATTAATATTAGCCCACTAACTTTCACAAGGCCAAAAATAAAAAATAAAACCATTTTATTAAAAAAATATTATAAAATATTATCATTTTATTTTTAAAGCTATTAACATAATTAATTAAAGTAATTACTCACCTAATTAATTTAATTACTATCAAATGATAATATTAACCATTAACATCAACAATATCACATACAATAACATAGGGGCTCTTGCTAAGCCATCCTTGCTACACTAAGATGGAATTGATAATATGCATAACAAAGTTTTCCCTTAAGTAGGAGGTTTTATGATAACTAAGATGCTATCACCTACCTACTAAGAATGGCTCTTTTGCTTAAATAGCAACCTCCTTACCCAATGGTGCATTCAATAAAACATACACATATGCAATGCACCTACATGAAGGGTTTATTTTTACCCTTGATTTGTCGATAAGAATGTCATATATCATTTCCCTTTTTCTCTCAACTATGGTGGTTGTCCCATACAAATCAACCTGTGAGAGTACCTAGTCCTACAACCATAAATTTCATCAGTAGTGCCATATTCCAAAAGTAGTATAATTAAAGCATAAAATGCAACTATCAACATATCTTGATAACATAAAATGAGATTTTGTATTCGATATCCACACATCAATAAATAAATCAATTATCAAGAAAAAGTATTTCCAAGGAGGACCGTTACATACTCCCCCCTTGGACTAAACATAGTCCCTTGTGTTTTCTTAAAATAAGAAAATATTTTAGTCAAACAAATATAAGAATTGCTTCCTCATTTCCTCAACATATTTCCAAGTTGCACAGTTTTTAGAATAATGGTCTCATTGGACTTGACATTGATCTAGGGTTTATTTTATCAAAATATTAGAATAAAACCCTAGAATCATTACCAGAATTACATTAAAGGATGAGGGATATGCCATATACAATTTTAAAACATTCCAAACATGAGAAGGATCAACAACATACTTTCTAAGCAGGGGTATGTGGAAAGTATCATGGATCTTGGATAGGTTGGGTAGAAATGCATGCCTATAGGCTACTAGACTAATCTTATCAATGATATCAAAAGGTCTAACAAAACTAGGTTCCAACTTAGTTGACTTGATGGCACTTTTCATGGGTCTTAACCTTAAGAAGACTCTATCTCATATAGATAATTCTCTTGGTGTTCTTTTCAGATCAACATAGCTCTTCTGGTGATTGACTACTTAATCCTATGTTGAGTAACTTTGAGCCACCCCTACATATCTTTGATAGTGTTTGATATAATCACCGCCTAATCCTCTAGATTTTCCCATGATAGGGATGTTTTGCATATTTTATCATACAAGGCCTCAAACAGAGCCATTCCCAAGGATGCATGGTATCCATTATTATATGTAAATTCAACCATATGTAAAAAGTTTTCCCATTTGGACCTTTGATGTATGCAATACATGAGAAACATGTCTTCCAAAACTTGGTTAACCATATTTGTTTGCCCATCTATTCATGAATGGTATACAAAATTGATATTCAATATTGTGCCTACTACACAATGAAGAGCCTACCAATATTTTAACATAAACTTGGAATATCTATCTGATATGATCACCTCAAGAAAATCATGTAACATAAAAATTTCCTTAGCAAAACTACCATAATCAGTACATTATCCTTGATTTTCTCTAGTATAAAATGTGCAAATTCAGTCACTTGTGTACCACCACAAATATTGAATAATGTTGGTACCTTGTCTTAGGTAAACCCATAATAAAATCCATAGATATAACACGTAACTTATGAGTAGTTATATCATGTAGGTATAATTTTTCTATTGGATGTTGATGTTTTGCCTTAACCTTCTAGCATTCCAAACACATAGCAATGAAACTAGTAATATCCTATTTCATTCTAGAACAATAAAAGACATTTTTCATGTTTTCTTTCATCTTTACACCTCCAAGATGAGTAGAATAGGGAGAACTATGCACCTATTACACAATCATCGTCTTTAAATCACCAACCTTGGGTATGACAACCCTATCCTTGAAACATTAAAATTTATATTTTATGTTAAAATCCTAATTTTCCTCAATTTTTGCCCAAATTTCAATGCAATACTAATCTTGTAACTACATTTTCCTGACTTTTTCCATCAAGTCTACATGACTTCGAGTTAATGCTGCTATGTGCCTTCTCCTACTCAAGGTATCAATTTTTTTTTTTCATTTCCTTTGATATACTCTATACCAAAGTCATAATTTTATAGGAACTCTATCCACCTTCTTTGCCTCACATTTAACATTGGTTGGGTAAAGATATACCTTAGGATTTGGTGATTTGTCCTTAGCTCAAATGGTTTCCCCAACAAATAGTACCTCCAAACCTTAATAGCATGCACAACCATTGCTAAATATAAATCATGTATAGCATAATTCAACTCAAGATTTATATGCTACTATAGCCTCATTTTGGAATAAGACCCCTTCCAAACATTCTAAGGAAGCATTTTTACATACTGTAAAATTCCCAAGAGGATCCAGTATCTTAAGAATTGGCATTGTAGTTAGATTACTATTTAGAGTTTCAAAGGTGGCCTCACACTTATATGTCCATTTGAACTCTTTTCCTTTTATTTGAAGGTTGGTAATAGAGTAGGCAATTTTTGAATAGTCTTTCACAAAATGCCTATGATAACCAGTGATTCCCATTAACATTAGACACATTAGTGGTAGTAGGCCAACTCAAGATGGCTTTAATTTTCTTAAGATCTACAATAATCCCTTATATAGGTATAATATACGCCAAATACTGAACTTGCAAAGAATACAACTTACATTTTGACAACTTTCCATAAAGTTGATTCTTTCTTAACACCTCTAACACTAACCTCAAATGTTGGTCATGTTATTCTCTGGTGCAGGAATATATCAAGATATCATCTAAAAATATCAAAACAAAACAATCCAAATATTTTTTGAATACACTATTTATTAGATTCATAAAATCCATATGCACACAATTACAAGGATGAAAAGTTGCCAAAAATAGAAATGCAACCACCATAAACATGAATACATTGTAATTACACCAGTATCTTCAAAAAATTTATCTATTCATGAAGTAATTTTCCATACATTTGTAGTAATAACTAGGAGCCTCCAGAATAAAAAAATAAAAAAAATAAACCTATTCTAATGCTACTGCTAAGAGTATTCCAAGTTTTTTTCATATTTTTTTTGGGACCCTTTACAAATGAGCAAAAGTTTCTTTTATAAGCTAAGGAAAGCAATTTTCCCTCCATTTTCAAAGTTGGACTTCCATGAAATAATAATTTTAAATTGAAGCCCTTTTTCAAGTCTTCATAGATTACAATGACATAAATAATTTTGGCTCATTAAATCATGCATTTCCAGGTGGAAGGGGGACATTTGAATACTTTTTTAGCTGTTGGGTCCTCACATGGTGGAAGATAAAATTCATATCCAATAAAACAATTTTGCAAAAAATATCCATGCATATTTAACTCTAAATATATTTGGGTTGAGTAGAGCTCGTCGTAAGTTTTCCAATGTGTCTAGTTTGAGCTCAATCAGGGCTTTGGATGAAAATTTATGGCCTCCAAAATATTACCTACCAAAAAGTGGTAAAAAAATAGTTAACATGGAAAATATATTATTTAATAAATTACTATGGGTTTTAAATAGTCTTTGAATGAGATTTTGGAATTTTGATATTTTGAGGTTTTGGAATTTTGGAGTTTCAAAATTTGGAAAAATACATTTTGCCAAAAAAAACTTCAAAATTATGAAATTATGAAGAACGAACTCATCTAAGACTAAAGAATATTGGAAACATGACCAACAATTAGAAATGTTTTTTTTTCTAGGTTTTTTAGGAAGAACATAAAATTGAAAACAAAAAATCTACAAGATCCAGATCTAATCGAAACACCAAAAACATCAAAAAAATTGGAATTTATAAATATGAGCTTACTAATATTCATAGCCTTAAAGCTATACGATAAAATATAAAACTAACTCTAGCACACAAAAGAAAGAGGGCCCTATTTAGAGTGTAAAACAGGGGCATGTTGTTTAGGGACAACAAGATATTTCTTAAATATTTCTACATATCCATTATCACCCTTCTTGCCATTTATCTTAACTACATACAACATTCCACCTCTCTTGATTGCCTTCTTAGGATTCATAGCTGACAATAAATATGGTCAAAAAGACCCTTGCCTACTTTGAACCCTTAATGTTTTCTTATCCTTATTGGTATAATCCATCCACCTTTCTTGGAAATTGATTAGGGCTCTATGAGATTTTAACCAATCCATCCCTAGGATAATATAAAAGGCATGTAATGGTGCTATATATAAGTACAAAATAGTGGTAATCCATTGGGTAAGGTAATATTAGCCATAGGTAAGCATTGATACACTGAGTAATTCTATCTAGACCCATACTCAACTTTCCACCCTTGTGCCAAAAATCTAGTTTTTTCGACATATCCTCAATAATACTAGTGGAAATAAAACTATATATAGCTCCACTATCATTTAGAACTTTTAATTTCTTATTGAACAACTTTTTTTGGCTGCATATATTTGGTGAGATTGCTTTTTGGATCTGTTACTCAACTCCAGCCATTGGGGACACTTATTTGCACAATGAGGACCCCCACAAATGAAATAACCTATCCTGGGTTCCTAAGACCTTTCTTGTATTTTATCCTCTATTTCCTCCTTCTAAGCTGACTCATTCTACTTATGAGGTCAAGGTTTTGAATTTTTCCTCTTTTGGAAATTCTTCTTATAATTCCCTTGGTTCCCATTGTTATTATTTCTAAACTTTGGATTCCATTTACTTTTCTTATTTTGCTCCTTATCCCATTTCATAAACCCAACACTCTTCCTCTTCTTGAGTTCCTATTTATCTCCTTCTATTAACCCTCCATAGTTGAATAAGATATTGGTTTGTAAATTGGTCTCTTCCTATTGAGTTAAATCATATGCTTTCTAAAGGGTTTTGGGCTCGAGAAAATTAATAACCATTTGAATCTTAATATCCAACCCTAATATGAATTTATGCACCTTAAATTGTTTATTGATCTCATACTCAGAAATATATTTCAAAATTTTAATGAATCTTTCATAGTATACCTCCACAATCAATGCACCCTATTGGAGCATAGAGAACTCGAACTTCTCTACATAAAATTGAGATTATTTTCTTAAGTTCCCTTACAAAACTATACCATTTAAGGTCCATGTATTGGATTCCTCTACCTACCTTGAATGTGTTCCACCATTCCAGGTGACATCCTCAAGATGAAAGGTTGCTCAAATATTTTGAGTTTTGAGTGAGTAATTCTTCATGGAAAAGAAAGTTTCCAAATCATTCAACCAAGACTTTAATACATAACCCCATTATATTCCATTAAATTTAAATACCTTAACATTCTTAAGGTCCTTGGAAATATTAGCCTTGATCTGAGCTTACCTCTTAGATTCCTCTAGTAGGATTATATTCTTGTCTACCTTCTGAATCCTTATTATTGGATTCTTTATTAACTAGGATTTCCAACATTTTTTGTTGTTGCTCCATCTGATATTGAAACAACTTAACCATTGAAGTAATATTTTTCACCATTTCCCTTGGAGTCCATTGTTCTTCTAGACTTCTTACTAGAGTCCATTGTTCTTCCAATTTTTTTACCGGAGTCCATTGTTCTTTTAGATTTCGTGTTGGAGTCCATTGTTCTTCTAGAATTATTTTGGGGATGAACTAAAACTTCCTCCTATGTAGCTGAACCCATCTTCTTGGATGCTCCTTCTATTAAAATAGGTGCCATTTCCTATACAAAAAAGGAGCTGGATAAGATACAATTTCTCCAAAATTATACTTACAATCAGTTAATTTCATCTCTCCATAAATTAACCTAGACCATTATCACTCATATGATAATGATCATGGTCACACTTTCCTATATATAAGGTTTTATATTGGGTATGACCATTATAATTCACCCAATAATGATCATGGTCACACTTGCCTCACCACAAGGTGTTATTCCCAATAAGAAAATGTACTCTCTAGGATTTTTACACCTTGGTCCAATTGGTCAAGATGGCATGCAATACGTACCTTATCCCAAATCAACTTAAGGTCCCTAGAAGAGTAAGCCTCCCCAAATTAACACATCAAGTCAAGGCTCAACATAGGTTCTCTCCATGGAAGCTTCTAGTCCTACGACCTAAGGATATAATACCAACTATAACAACCCACCAACTCAACCAAGGGAGAGAATATTTTTACCTTCACAAGGAATAACTCATAAAACAATCCTAATATTTTCTTTAGCATTGTAAGGCATAGGCACATTTTGAGTGAAATGCCACTATTTATGACATTCAAGTGGATAGGAGTGGTCAAATTATCATGCTTTTAGGGTTCACATTTCTAAACCTCACCATTTAGAGAAGACGTCATCAGTGGTCCCTCCACTTTTTCTATACCCTCATCGATATAGGATAACTTGACCATGATGTAGGGATTATAATTTAAGGACCATACGCTTAAAGGGGGACACCTATTTACTAATTCTACATTATTTTGTCTATATAGGATTATTTTGAATTAATGCCTTAGTGCATAGTTACCACACCTCTATGGGCCAACTAAGGCCATTACGATTTACCTACTAATGAGCATGGACACCCAAGCCTCGTCATTATAGGTGCCACCACTATAATATCTTGTAAATGATTCCTAAAAATCACCACTAAAAATAAATCCAAGCCTTACTTCTTAGGACTACCCAAAAACCTCATCACTTTGGGACACCTGAGCCTCATTGTTCAAGGTGTATCATTCACAATTATCTAGTTACTGCATCACTGCAATTCCTACCAGATTCACAACTACCTAGTTATTTCATCATTGCAACTCCTCAAAGGATCTTGACTCAACGGTTTTCTAATATGGATCTAAATTAATTCCTAAAACCACTTTCCATCCCAATATTCTTAACATTTATAATATCTCTAAACAGGAAATAAGTGCTATATTTAAACATAATCAAATTTATCATAACACCTTGCTAAAGACTGGATACTTTCAAAACACAATACTAGTATTTAGCATTTTCTTATTTACAATGAAGAATAACATATCATTATAATATTATAATTGCAATACATGATTAATAATATTCTTCCATTATTCCATATAACCAAACGATTCTCAAGATATTACATTAAAGAATTTCAACACTTAAAATTCCATTCTCAAAATAATATAACAAGAACATAATATACAAAAATATTTATGAAAACTCATGATAATCCTCATCATAAAATATTACATTTAAATATTTAAGAATGCAAATAATCGCTCATATTTTTTTTAATGTCTCCATTTTTTGAGTCTTCATCAATGAACTTGCGCTATTTAAGGATTAGGACAACTCTTAGAATACATATGCAAGCTAAACATGCATTATGCAAGAAAATACATGCAACAATGCAACACACAATAACATGCATGAAACATTGAGGGAATCCCATACTTCCCTTAACCATGGATTCCTTAGCTACTCAAGCCTCATCCATTTAATCCTTAAAAAGACATATCATAACATATCCTCTATACATTTCTCAAATCTTAATTTACCAAATTTATGTGAAAATAAAAGCCTTGCTATTAAATCAAAATATAACCCTCTTTCACTTCTAGTATAGAACATTTTTTCTAAATACGAACCATCATTAATCGAACAAAAGAAAAGATACATCAACATCCATTTAACTATAATTGACTAATAACAAAACCCTTAGCTGACTTAACTAAGTGACATCCAAATAATTAATAGTTTTCTATAAATATTATTACAAATATTTATTATTTATCCCAAACCACTTAACCAAAGGTTTTCTACACTATCTATTATGTAATATCAACAAATTAGGCAATGATTTAATTTCTAAAAACATGCTATAAATCAACTTTGGAAGCAAAAACCATGTATAAGAGCATACAACATTAAAATTAACATATGGTCGATCATCATTAAAAAAACAAATACACGTTGAGAAAACAACATAATTGCCAACATAAAAAAATGCTCAGGCTTCAAATTAATAGACTATGACACTTACTACTGCAACCTAAGGTGGCATAAAGGGTAGATAACCCTAAAAAATGATCTCTTAAGCACAAAATGATAGTAGCAGGAAATTTTAACCTATCTAAGGAGGTAAAAAACTAGGTTTTTGCAACACACAACTAATTAAGGTAACCATAGGCAAATGCTTAGAAAACTATAGCTACCACCTCAAAACCTAGGTAAACCTTCTAATAAAGGCCTCAATATATATCTTAGCACATATGCACCTATGACACTAAGAGAGACAATAAAATTTGCAAGCTATAGAACAACACCTTCAATGAAGACACTAGCATAGGTTTGGAATGATCAAAAGTCTCAGGGAAATATTGTGCATAAGAAAAACAAGATACCTTTGGATCTCACTACAATACAAAGCAAATTCATTAAAATCTAAGGCACCTAACACAAAATTTCCCCCAAATAGGGTTTGGGTCTCACATCCCATATTGCTATAGCAAAAATCAAGTGAAAAGGAAATATCTATACTAAAACAAAACTTGACCAATCGTAAGCTCAAGCAACAACAATCCCATACAATATTTCTCTATTGCAATACAAGATGATTATATGGAAAAATATGTATTTAATTGATAGTGCTTCTTCCTTGACTTGCTTTAGAACTTGAATTTCAATTCATTTCCTCTTTCATCATCTTCTAGTATTAGACTCTCTGTTTTGATCATCCTCCTCTTTCCCTCCTGCTAATGGTCCAAAACTAGAATTCCATTGGCAATATATATCTTTGAAAGGATATCAAAGGATAGGAGGTTTCTTCCATTTTCTTCCCAAGCAAGTTGGCCACCCATTACCATGACATTCTAGTTCATTATAAAAGTAACATTCCTCAAATGCTAAGATTTAAAGGCAAAAGCTTCCCCAAAATATTAAATTCCCTCTCTTTTGATTTTATTAGCATGCTCTCCATGCAAAGGTTTACCCTTTAATTAATATTAGCCAACTAACTTTCTCAAGGGAAAAAATTAAAAATAAAACCATTCCCTTAAAACATTAGTAGAAAGCATTATCACATTCTTTCTAAAGCCACTAACATCATTAATTAAATTAATTACTTACCTAATTAATTTATTTACAATTGAATGCTAATATTAACCATTAGCATCGATATCAAACAATGTCACATGCACCAACACAGGGGCTCTTGCTAAGCCATATTGGCTCCACTAAGATGCAATTGAAAATATGCACAACAAAGTTTTTTCTTAAGTAGGGGGTTTTATGATAACTGGAACACTATCAACAACCTACTAAGAATGGCTCTTTTGCTTACATAGAAACCTCCTTGCCTAATGGTGCATTCAATCAAACATACACATATGCAATGCACCTACATGAAGGGTTTCTTTTTACCCTTGAGCTATCGATGAGAATTTCATCCATCATTTTTTTTTCTCTTAACTTTGGTGGTTGTCCCATACTAATCCACCCATGAGAGTACTTGGTATTGCAACCATGAATTTCATTAGTAGTACTATATTCCAAAGTAGTATGATCAAAGCATAAAGTGCAACTATCAACATATCTTGATAACCTAAAATGAGAATTTACATTTGATATCCACACATCAATACATAAAACAAGTATCAAGAACAAGTCCTACCAAGGAGGCCCATTACAAAAATGAGTGGTCATATGAATGAATCCAAGCAATATTGAGGGAGATACGACCTTGTAAAGCCAGCCATTCAAAACAAAGGTAATGATAATTTTTCAAGTTGCAAAAATTAAAACTACAAATATCTATTAGCCAGGATCTAGATGATGGGAGGATCAACAAAGAGCTAGGGCTTTAGTGAGGAAAAAAATTATTTCTAGGCATATAATTTTTTAGCTAAGTTTCTTTTTTCCTTCTTTATCTTAGAAATATTTCTTATAGGATATTCTAGTAAGTTTCAGTAGATTTTAAGTTTTAGTTTCCTTCCCATGGATTAATTTATAGCTAAATCTTTAGAATAATCTCTAGTAGTAGAGGTTAGTGAGAAAACCATAGAGGATCGATCCTTGCTACTCAATGATAGTATGGTTTTGGTAAATTTAATGGATATTTGCAAGGGGCTTCAACCTTGAGAAAATGGATTGATAGGAGTTGGAAGTCTCTAGGATTGATTCTATCATTTATTCTCAAAGGTTTCTTCCTATCCATTTTTTGTTCCATGGAAGAAAGATATAAAATCCTAAAATGGGGTCATTGGTTTATGGGAAGAGTAGGACTCTTCCTTACCCATGGATATGATTTTTCACCTAAAAATATAAGTCTATCCCTAGTACTATTTTGGGTTAGGATGTATGGTTTACCTATTGAGTTTTGGGAAATTGGTACCTTCAAGGAAATAGACAACACTCTAGGATGATTCCTTGAGATTTTAAAAACTATGAAAGATGGATTCTTGGCTATTTATGCTTAGATATTGGTCATGATTTATATAAGTATACCTTTACCATAATCAATTATTCTAAAGTATGGGGATAATATGTGGACCCAAAACATAGATTATGAAAACATATCTTCTAGATGTAGAAAATGTCATGAGGTGGAACATATTGATAGATGATGCCCTAAAAATAATCCAACATAATAATATGTAGAAAACTACAAGAAAACCTTATAAATGGATATGGATGAGGATAGTTTTCAACTTCCAAAAAATAGAAATAGATAAATAAATAGTGGAGACCAATACAAAAATATACTATAAGAAATACCAACTCTTTTGCAGCTTTAGCCTATGAATAAAAGTAGATCAAATCTTATAGGACATAGTACAACAAATTCAACATATTAAAAAGGAACCACCTATTTAGTATGATATTGATTTAGGGATGAACATTCTCGATGAACCTAAGGAATGTGTCAAATTAGATTTTGAAGATTTGTAACAACCCAAAAACTAACCAACCTAATATATATATATATATATATATATATATATAAACATTTAAAGAGCTCAACAAGGTTCATAGGAGTATCTATAGAATATATTTGTCTAGGCATATCTACATTTTGAGTCTATGATGCTACAGACGTCTCTCAAGTGGATAGGAGAGGCCAAAATCTCGTAGGTACTAGGGTTTACCTTGTATAGCTTTGAGGTATAAAGGATGCTTTTAAGAGGTCCCCGAACATTTTTGGTATTCTCCATGAATGGAAAATTCTTGACCTTAGTGTTAGGATTAGCCCTTATAAATATTTAGAGAGGGAGAAACACCAATTTCTTCCACCAACCATAAGTCAATCTATGCTGGATCCTTTAGGACGTAATGCCTTGAGTCTAGTTAAATGCACCTCTATGACTATCCCATAGACTTAATACTTTTCTTATCTCCATGATGAGTGACTAAGAATCAATCACTCTACATGATTATCTTCTCATGGACACATGAAACTAGGTGTTGCCACCCCGCAACAACCTCAAGTTTGACAAGGAGAGTTTTAGACAAGGTTACCTTTAGAGCCCTTTCCAAAGAAACCCCCAATCCCAAAGATTTAAGTCTCTCTCTCTCTCTCTCTCTCTCTCTCTCTCTTTCCAAATTCTAAAACAAGAGCCTCTTCCAAATTGGAAGTAAAATACTTTATTATCTGAATTTAACTTAAGCATGCAAATAAATCTAATAAAATATTTTATACCAAAGCATTAGTTCCAACAACATAGATAAGAGCCATGAAATAACAATATACAACATGACACTAAGCATAACCATTGATTTAAAGGTTTGGATTATACATATGAATAGTATTTGCTTCTATTACAATAAATCCTCTTTCACTAAGAGTGATTTCCAACTTAAACCTTCACAATATGCCAAGAAAAACCATTGAAGGATCTATTATCATGATTTGACATCTTCTTCCTTTGACCTCCATAGTGGATTGATAGGAAGGTAAGGATCAAAATATCTCATATATAGGCATTAATGCACTTCTATATGATTCATTGCATAACAACCACAAGCAAAAGAAGCCCATACTTACTTTCAAAATATTTTCCACAAATATTTTAAATATTTTTTCTATCAATTCCCAAGCCATGCATTTCTATATGATTCAATTCAATACAAAAAACACAAGTATAATAAGCCCATACTTCTTTTCCAAATATTTTCCACAAATATTTTTAGTTTCTTTTCTATCAATTCCCAAGCCATGCATTTCTATATGATTCAATTCAATACAACAAACACAAGAAGCCCATACTTATTTCCGTAGACACCTAAAACATGTCATGTTTAGGAGACTACTCATATGGGCACCTTTGCAGACCATATGAATGACCTTGGACCCTCCCAAGGCTAAGAAGTGATTCTAATCACTCATTTTAGGCATCCTAGGCCTATTCAGCCTTAGCCATTGATGACATCAATGGCTAAGATCTCAGCCATAGTTGAAAATAGTGACTAGGGTCCTAGCTGCATTGAGCAACAATGGCTAGCCCTATAACAAACTTGGGCTACCAGAGCCGAGAAAAATTGATTGTAACGGCCAAGTTGCAACTGATATCAAGTGATTTTGGATGAGGAAGCTTCTAGATGTTTCCTCCCAACTGCTCAAGCCAACAACTTCTTGATCTTGGCTTCCTTGAGAAGCCAAGATTAGGATTTGAGGAGTCTATTTATAGACCCCTCAAAGAGGCAATTAGGATCTGAATTTCATTGTAGCAAAGCCCTACCAAACTGGAGAGCCAATTACAACCTTTGAAGAGTATGGATATGCTACCCAATTCTAGTTTGACATCTACCTTTGCAACAATGGAGCTTCCAAAGGATTGAGAAGCAAACCTTACAATTCCACACCAATCCAAAATGAATTTGAGTGAAATCAATCACAAATTTGTGTCCAGACATGAAGGTGACCCTTGACCATCAATCACATAGAGGATTTGAGCATTCTCAACCTTGGTTTCAAGAGAAAAGATACTTTTCCCATGGTCGCTATTGTCAATAGTGGCCCACAGGCTTAGCTATAGCTATCAACCATGACTAATAGAGTCGACTACTTTGAGCACCCACGACTAGGGTTTGATGCCCTCATTTCTCTGTTTTAGCCGTAGATTCACTTTTCTTAATATGCATTTAGGTTAATCTAGCATAGATTAGTCTTATTTCAGGTATTTCTATGGTTAATTAGTAGCATCATAGGTAGCTTTACCTTCATTTATGTCATACATGCTTTCTTTCATAAGATTTCATAGATTAACTTCTTTTATGCTTAATACTTCAGATTACATGCAATATTAGCTTTCTTTACATGTTTCAAGCCATGCTTTGTGCTTATTTTTCAATATCTTAAGCATCTTTACATATATTCATGTTTTCTTTACATGTTTACTTCATTTCTTGCATTTCTTGGATAATAGCCTCATCATGAGAGGTTTCATATGCTTTTGATGTGTTTTGTTGTTTCATTGTACGCAGGTGACATATCCTTCCAAGATTCAAAGCACTATTCAAGATCATTCCTCTTGACAATGGAGAAGGAGGCATCCTAGTAAGTCCTCATGCAAAGTTGGTGGAGACCTAAAGAGCATTTAGAGTATATCACCCCCATTTAGGGGATCAAAACAATTGTAAACATTGTATCAAACTTGGTATCCCTAAGAGGGATGGATATGTAATCGAGTTTCACCATTTATTAATACAAAGGAGGTATTCTTTCTTGTAAATTTGGTTTCATACATATTCTTTGCTTTCAAATTTGATTATCATGTTGCAATTAGTGTAGATATACACTCTTTAAGCCTTTCTATAGTGGTGATCATGATGGAAACCCCACATTTTTTGTTGCTTTTGTTGATTTTCTCTATTTTTTGTGTACAGGTACTAGCTACATTTGAAAGCAGTGGTGCATAGTCTCAACCATGGTTAACAACAATGACTAGCATCCTAGCCGCCCTGAGCAACAACGACTAGAAAAAAATTGGGAAAAGTAGTAAGCAACCTACTTCTACTTTGAATGAGGATTTCCAGGTAGGTGTCCTCTTCTATGTTTCTTCATTTTTCTATGTTTTTCTCTGCATTCTAGGCTCTAATTAGGCCACATAGCAAAAATTTAAGGGAAAATATATGGAAAAATTTTACTTGTTGCTAGCCACTGCTAGCAACAATGACCAACTCTATTAGCTACTGTTGTCACCAATGGCTAAGATTCTTAGCTACTTTTCTATCCAACGATCGAGACTGTTGCCTGTTGTACAGAACAATGACTACTGGATTAAATAGTATGGTAGTGTTTGCTTGCTTGGGGCCTATCCAAAGGCCAATATCATCTTAATTTTGCATTGCATTCTCTGAAAGCAAAGAGCATCTAGACTTGCATATTTCTGAAAATAAAACATTATTTTCTAGGCATGTAGGAAAAGAATCATGAATGCTTTGTGATGCATATTTTATTTATGCAAAATTAAAAATAACCCACACACACCATGACTCAAAGTGAACATTAGCAACATTGGGCTCTCACATCCAACCCATTGATCGAGACCAATAGTGGAAGTCATTACCACTTGGTTGGCTCATCTGACATTGTACTATCAAGACCCGATCATGGCCAAGGCTGATTCAAGAACTATCCTATCCATGGAAAATAGCATGCATTCCTCTTCAGAGGGGTGTATCACTGACCATGGTGTGTTGGGTGAGAATCGATAGTACCTATGCTCCTTGTCTAGTTATGGATTTCATCTCCATATCTCAAGGGAAAGACTACCTGGATGTCATTACCGAGTTATGTCATTGTGAGTATATAGGTGAAAACCCTTTAACTATCTAAGAATATCATCAACAAATTGCAAAACATGATGAGATTTAGATTATATACTCAACAAACCAAAACACACTAAACAATTTTAGGATACACAAAGAATTTTTAAATGAGATAAACATTTTTGTATACTTTGTATTCTCTAAAACTTACATACGAGATAAGTTCACAAATCATGGTTAACACACGGAGAGGCCACCCTCGACACACAGTCGAGGTGGAAACCGAAGCTCCAAACCACACATAAAATAATGAGTTTGAACCTCCTACACAGAATGCTCTTGAATGACATTCAGCTAGTATTAGAGGTGATAACTCGACACATGGGGGTTCTCATCAGAATACCCCAATTAGAGGATGCAATACACACTCCTCTCATGATAGAACTGAGGGTGGCTCAAGGCCCCCATCATCACATGATAGGCATAGAGAAGATCCACCCAATCAGGGGTAAGAGGATAGGGTTGCATCAGAATGTAGACCCTTAAGGACTCCAAATCATAATGAACCTAGAAGGTTCACAATAGATCTCACCACTATTGGAGTCAATGGTATGCCTCCCAATGAACCTTGGAAGACTAGTCAACTCAATGGACTAGACCAAGTTTTAGGAAGACTAGGGTATAGGACCTCTACTGCTCACTCTCACTCCAAGAGCTCATGTAGTGAGGACATACAGAGGCATACCCATGAACCAGGAGAATTCTCAAAGTGCTCTCATAGTGAACGCACCCCATCTATGCATGTGGGAACATAGCACAGACAACAACACAACACAAATGTCATCTTCATAGACAAGGGCAAGAGTGTAGAAGATAAGTCTATTGGGGCCCATACTCATAAGGCCCCTCATACAGAGCTACAAAGTCAAAGGCCTTACACAGTCGATCTTGTAGATCGATCACATAGGTTGGCTTCAGAACAAAGATAATGCATATTCCAAGATCAATTGGAAGATGTGCGCATAGAGCGTGAGCACCTCAAGCATGAGGACTCTCAACATCAAATGTTGCTTCGATAATATTTATATGAGTAGCACCTATGAGAACAATGCATCCTTGATCAAGAGGAGCACGAAGAGAGAGAGGATAGACTAGCTCAAGCTAATCTACCTCCTCATAGTGAGTATAGGGAGCATCACCATAGATGTGCTGCATCACAGCCAGAACTATACCCTAAAAAAATTGAAAATTGTACTCGACATATACCCTAGCGTACTCCAAGGGAACAATAGTGCCAAGTGCTAGAACAACCTGGGCATAGTTAGTATGAAGAATCAGAGAGGGATGAGCAAGATCAACAATATCTCGAGCCCTCCTCTATAGATGTGGATGATGAGCACAATCATCCACCTCGATCTAAAAGGAATCTACCTTCGCTAGCTCCATAGAGATCTCTTAGAGAAGAGGAAATATTATCCTCTCAAGCGTACAAAGCCCTTGCTGAAAAGGTTAAAGCTATTGAGAAATAGGGAATAACTTATCAAAAGCCTACCCTAAAAAAAATTCATAATGAGCCTCTATGTCCCTCGGTTCCTAGCTCAACATATCCCGATCATTTTGAGATGCCTAAGCTAGACAAATTTTAGGGCGATGATGATGCACAAGAGCATGTGACTAGCTTCATGAATCTATGTTTCCAGATTCAAAATAATGATGCCTTATTACTAAGAACTTTCATTATAACCCTTTTAGGCCCAGCCCTGGAATGGTTTAATCAATTGAAGAGGCATAGCATCACCAACTTTGAATAGTTGGTGAATGCATTTCTTGAATGCTTCTCTTTTGGCATCAGGAAGAAGACCAATCTATCTGACTTGGCTGCTTTAAAGCAATATGATGATGAGCCAATCATAAAATTTGGAAATAGATGGAGGAAGCTAATGGCTAAACTTCCCTTCTCCATCCCAACTATAGAGTTGATATGGATGTTTACCAAGAGCTACATGAAACACATCTCACTATTATTACAACTACAACAATACCAAATATTCGAAGAGGCTTTGGCACAAGCCAAGGTCATAGAGGATATCAAGTTACAAGAAGGTGACTTGAAAATCCAGATGAAAAAGGAGTGGAACAATAAGAACATGAAGAACCAGAATCACCAAGCCAAGCCTTCACATGTGAATCAGGTTGTGTTAAACCTTCAAAAGGGGGATAAGGGCTAGCAACCATAAAACTATTAGGTACAACCTCCCCCTATGCAATATAATCAATGCAACAAAAAGTAGGGCAAGGACAAATAACATCACCCACCTCACCAATTTATGCCATTGTCTGAGACTTTGGCATCGATATTCAATCAATTGTGTGAGGCTAAGGCCTTAACATTGCCCAAAGTTCAATTGCTCGATCCTAATCACCCTAAATCGAAAGGATATAGGGAATATCATTACTACCCATACCATAGACAAAAGGGGTATGATATCGAAGTGTGCCATAGTTTCAAACACATGGTACAAAATATGATTGATAGGAATGAGTTGATTATTGATAATCCCTTGGCTTTAGACAACTAGAATATGGGAATATTCAAAAATCCCTTACCGAATCATGAGCCATCGAGGAACAATCTTGGACAAGTTAATCAAGTGCGGATTGAACCACCTACGCAAGGATTTGTTGGCATGGTGAATGTGGTCACCAAAAATAGGAGGTACAACCCACCATGATCCTCCTCCAGAACCAATTCAAATTCAAGCTGTGCCTCAGGAGAGGCCAGCATAGAACCCCTTGTTAGGCCCACCAACAAGACCGATGGTGACAATAAGGAATAGACTCATCTAGAGTCTACAAATGACCTCAACTAAATTATCAATATATGAGATAATACAATAGTCTCCTAGGCATAGGGAGATGCTAATGGATATCTTAAGGGCCATTGAAGTTCAACCCCAAGATCCTGAAGCTTTCACTAATTTTGTGGGGCATGTGTAGTAGTGCCAAGAACCTGTGATCCAATTCTATGATCATGAAATCAAGATAGTTTCCACTACTATAGTGGACCCACCGCTTCACATCATTGCATGTGTAAACCACACTCCATTCAAGTAGGTGTTTATTGATACAGGATCATCGATCAACATAATCACCATGAAGGCCTTGGGGCATCTAAAATTGCCTAAGTCACATATCATACCCTCTACTTTTACACTATGAGCTTTCAACGATGCGTTGTGCTTGATAGTAGGTACTATAGTCCTTCCTATTTAGGTGGGGCTGAAAACCATCCCTATGATGTGTCACATGCTAGAGGGTGCTATGCAATATAATATTCTCCTAGGTTGGTCATGGATTAGGGATATGCAATGCATCCCCTCGATCTTGCACCAATGTATCAAATATGTGCATGAGGGACAAGTGCATGTGGTCCCTTCGGATGAAGAGCCATTTAAGTATGTTAATCAGGTTGACTTGCTGAGAGACTTCATCCTCCCATATACGCATCTAGATATTAGACCTACGTCTCCTATCAAAAATCTAGATCTAGTGGGTAAGTCAAAGGCAGTGTGTATCGATCCTTCAACATCGGCACCATGACCAACCTCAAATACAATGGCTACTTCTGAGAAGCCTACGACATTGACAAAGCTCAAGAATGATCAGAAGCTAAAGGTAGTATTGGGTGAAAAATAGTCTAAAGAAATCCCCAACATAGCAACTACCAAGATCCCAAATCCCATGGAGGAGGGAAACTCACAAAATATAGTCAAGGAGGTACCTCAACCTACCTCACTTGTGTCTTCAACTGCATCATCTACACCATAGGTGATGATTCACTTAGTCAACCCTAGGTTAGCTAAATACTTAGTGTAGAATGTAACTTTTATGCCAATCATAGAATCTGCACAGGATATGGGTAGGCCTCAAGCCCATCACTTTCCTATCGAGATGGTGGTACCACTAGGGGTGCCACCTAATTAGACTAACTTCATCTATGGAGGTTTAGATCAAATTGCAGATCGTTCACCCATAGAAGAAGATGATGATGAACCATTCATTATGAATATTCATTATCTTTCAAACCCAGAGTATGCCCTTCATTATTTTGATTTATTACCATTGGCATGGTTACGGATTGGGTCTATTTGAACAAGGGTATCAAACTCTGTATCAACCACATTATCAACTATCATATGATAGGTTCGGATTGGGTTATGACGTAGGAGGTCAGGATGAGTTATTAGCTATATCTCTAGATCACCTAAACCTAAGCATGGGGGATGATGTTGATAGAAACCCATCATCCCAACCCTTCATATTCTCAAAGGATTAACTAGCTAATGACCATGGTTGCCATAGAACCACCCTTGGTCTATCATGATAATATTTCAATGGAGGCTAGTTCAGATGATATTCCAAAAATTGATTGGGTTATCAGAAACCATGTATATGCCAATGACATTGGCATTGAACCCCAAAGTTTTGGTACAATAGTAGAAACTGAATCAGAAGCTACTTATGAGGAAGGTGAGTCAAAATCCATCTCTAAGAGAGGTGGACCAGAATACAATTCTGAAGAAGATGATGGAGAATATTTCTTAGATGATGAGGAATATGAGGATGAAATAGATATGGCTTATCTAGGGCCTCGACATCTCTATCATCTTAGGGAACCTATGGACATGGAACCAATTTATCATGTGGTATTCCCAGGTCCTCCCATCCAAAGAAGGCCAGTGAATCTGGAAGAGATATATCATATAGCTTTTCCTAGTCCTTCCAATTTAAGGCAATTGCTTCCCCCTAAGGATCCAATTGTTATATTTATTCCTAGAGTAGACCTAGTAATCCCCATTCTTCCTTAGCCACATCTAGAGTAGGGGGACCAATCTGGAGATAGTGTGTTGCATCCACGTGGTCCTAGAGATTTCTTCCATTCCATCAACATGGTCTCCATTGATTTGACCACTCCACTTCATAATCCATATGACCCTTCAAAACCTTTGTACCTCAATCCTGAGGCCATTGATTTTGATCATGCCAATTCACCCTTAGAGCCTGAATATTTCTTCCCCAATGAAGAAATGTTGCAACCATTTCATTTTGTACTAGGCTATGCATATGATGTTTATCATGCTGAGGATAATTCTGATTCAGTGGAACCTTTAAACCCAGCAGATGACATCCATTTGATCCCTACGCCTCACCAAATTGAGGAGGGGTCACATATGTCAATAGAGGAAACCTTCAAAGTGGATATCAATGATGATCCCACAAATCCAAGGAAGGTTAAATTTAGAGAGATCTTATCTCCTAAGGAGCATGCCAACCTCATTCCTCTATTGAAAGAGAGACCTGATCTCTTTGCTTGGACCTACAAGGACATGCCGGGTTTGGATCCAAAATTGGTTACTCATAACCTTTCATTGGACCCTACCAAGAACAGATCAAGAAAAAAATTAGGAAGATGCATCCAACCATCGCTTTGATGGTTAAATATGAGCTACAAAAATTGTTGGATGTAGAGTTCATAATTCCCATCAACTATCCAGAATGGGTATCAAACATGGTACCCATAGGAAAACCTGATGGAAGAATCCACATTTGTATGGATTTTAGAGACCTCAATAAGGCAACACCCAAGGATTCATTTTTATTGCCTAATATCGATGCTCTTGTAGATGCAACTGTAGGTCACGAAATGCTTTCTCTCATGGATGGTTTTTTTGGTTACAACCAAATTCGGATTAAACTAGAAGATCAGCACAAAACTACTTTCACCACTCCATGGGGAACATTTTGCTACAAAGTTATGCCATTTGACCTCAAAAATGTTGGTGCCACATATCAATGGGCTATGACATATATTTTTCATGACTACATGCATAAGATCTTAGAATATTATATCGATGACTTACTGGCCAAGTCATTGCTATGTGAAGAGCACGTTGAGGTTCTAAGGAAAGTCTTTGATCGCCTGATAGAGCATAATGTCAGGTTGAACCCCAAGAAATGCATCTTTGGTGTAACTTTAGGTAAACTCTTGGGATTCATCATTTCTAAATGAGGGATCGAAGTTGACCCAGTGAAGGTCAAGGCTATATTAGAAATGTGTCCCCCCACAAACATCAAGGAATTAAGAAGCCTACAAGGCAAGGTAGCATCCATAAAGTGCTTCATCACACAATTATCAGATAAATATTGACCCATGAATCGACTACTACACAAGGGAGGTCCCATTCAACTAGGATGAGGACTATCAGAAAGCCTTCATTGAGATCAAACAATACCTGGCATCACCATCAGTATTAGCTCCACCTAGACCAGATGTGCCATTTTTGTTGTATATATCTACCATAGACTTTGCATTGGGAACCATGCTAGCCCAGAAGAACATGCAAAACAAAGAGTAAGCAATATATTATATCAATCAAACCTTGGTCAATTATGAGCTATGATATGCATATGTAGAAAAGTTGTGCTTAGCAGTGGTCTTTGCGATGAAGAAGTTGTACCACTACATGTTGAGCCATACGACATATGTAGTATCAAAACAAAATCCTTTGCAGTATATGATGAGCAAGACATATCATAATACACGTACTGCAAAGTGGATCATGCTATTGACAGAATTCAACCTAGAATTCATTAGTCAAAATTCTATCAAGGGATAAGTCATAGCAGATCAACTGGTAGAGGCTCCTCTTCAGGATCATAGGCCTCTCATCATAGAGCTTCCTGATGATGTAGTCTTTGCATTATCGGAGTCACCTGAACCTGAAGAACTAGATAATCAAGCCGACATGTCTTTGTTCTTCGATGGTTCCAAATGTGAGCAAGGGGGTGGCGTAGGGATTGTGTTTTTCATGCCACAAGGTGCTCCAATGCCCTTGTCATTTTAAACTCAATTTCCCTTGCACCAACAACAATGTTGAATACGAGGCCTTAATCTTGGGTCTCCAAACAATGCTCACCATGAATATTAGAAGGCTAAATATCTTTGGTGACTCCTTGCTCATTGTTAATCAAGTTAAGGGGATCTATCAATGTAGATGTCCCATATTGAAAGCATATAAAGAACTTGTGGACACTTACCTAGCCCAACTGGAATGGTATGACATCGAGGCAATCCCTCGAACATCCAACAGATTTGTAGACACCATGGCATCTTTGGGATCCTTAATCCCTCAAAATCCATCTACTAACTTCACTACCATCCAAGTGAAAATGCTATCACAATCCATGATACGATGTGAGGCACAAAATAATAAAGAATCAGTCCACATGATTCAGATAGAGCCAAACCATGAATGGTTCTATAGAGCTAGAGACTTTCTGAAGAAGGTGCCTTGGGGATCTTTGTTGTCGTAGGGTCCTACAGAGAATGGTACCACTATTCTCCATAAGGTTATTTCCCAATCGACTTTTGTACAAGTTGAATTGTAATGGGAACATGTCGTTCAATTAGTTGAAGTTGTTGCTTATCAATATTGGTTATCATAATTACATGATTTCCTTAAACTTGGAGTAATCCCACAGGGATTGTTGCATGCTACAAAAAGAGCATTTAAATAAAAAGTGACTAGATATGTCTTGCTAGGAGACATCTTGTATCATCGTAGCTATGATGGAATTCTCCTTCATTACCTTGAGCCCCAAGAATCAGCTTGGATAATCTCACAAGCTCATGATGGTACATGTAGTGGCCATTTTAGTGGCATGGCCATCATCAAGCGCATCCTTAGAATGGGTTATTATTGGCCCACTATGGAGAAGGATTACATAGCGTATGTTAGGAAGTGCATCAAATATCAACATCATGCTAATATTATGCACCTACCATCACATGACTTACAACCCATCCAAGCGGCTTGGCCATTTGCTCAGTGGGGTTTTGATCTAATTGGTAAGATCTCTCCCCCATATTTAGGCTGACATACGTTTATCATAATAGCCATTGAGTACTTTACCAAATGGGTGGAAGAAATCCCTTTAACAACAATGATAGGAGCATGTATTATAGAGTTCATACTCCATAATATAATATGTCATTTTGGGATCCCATCCAAGATAATATCAGATAATGGAACTTCATTCAAAAATAAAATTATAAGGGCTTTAACATCCAAGTATAATATTCAACATAGTTTTGCAACTCCATATTATCCACAAGAAAATGGGCAAGCAGAAGCCTCTAACAAGATAGTGGTAGCAATCTTAAAGAAGATTATTCAAGAAAACCATAAAGATTGGCATATCCAATTACCTCTTGCACTATGGGCTTATAGAACTAGTATACGGATACCCATTAGGGCAACCCCATTTTCACTAGTATATGGTGCTGAGGCCATTATGCCCTTGGAATTGGAAATTCCAACCTTGCGCATCACATTGAAAGAGTTCATCGATGATGACACTGCGTAGCAAGCTCACCTAGATCAATTGATGCTTCTTGATGAACATCGTGTGAATGCCCTTGAGCATCTTTGAGTTTACCAAGATCACCTAAAATGAGCTTACAATAATAAAGTCCACTTGAGAGACTTTAAAGTTGGGGATCTTGTGCTAAAAGAAAACCAAAAGAACTCAAACCTGTCGCTACACCTACGAGACAAATTTATGGCCAATTGGTTAGGTCCATTTATTATCTCAAAGAAGATAGGACCTGGTACTTATCACCTAACATCACTAGAAGGTGTTGAAGAGCCTGAACCTCTCAATATTCTTCATCTAAAGGTATTTCATACATAAAAATTCAAAATTAAAAACATTTGAAAAACACTCAAAATTCAAAAACAATTTAAAACAAAAAAATTCAAACAAATAAAAAAGCAATAAAATACAAAAACATTGCAAAACATCAAAAATACAAAAACATTTACATTATGCATTTTCATTTCACACATGCATTCACTTAATTGCATTGCATTAGGCATGTTCATCCATTGCACTTGCATTAGGATAGGTTGTGTTTACAATCTTACAAATGACACCACATTTGTATCTTAATCATGCATCTATTCATCATCATCATCCATCACCCTTGTGAGTAATTGTGTTTTTCAACACAACCCTTCCTATTGCTATAAGGAATATACTAGGGTTTTTTGGTCATTCAGCCATACCTAGTGATCTTCTCAGATTTTGTAGAAAGCTATATTTGCTTTTGGAGATGAGGTCTAGTTTTGATAGCACCTAGCATATGTCAAAATCCCATCACTAATTAAACATTAACAATCCTAGTACTACAAAGTGGTTCTAGTCACTAGGATGTTTGAGTCTCATGGAAAACCTCAAAAATCCCTTATAGCAACAAGTCATCTCATCAAATCATACAACTTTCCTTATGAGGTTTTGTTTATTAAAGGGTGTTCATGAAATAGGATAGATACCAGATAGATATCAACAATGATATTTAGATGACCACTGACTATTTTGTGCATATCTTTTAATCTATATAAGCTCACAAGGAAAATACATACATCTCACATCATCTTATTTCACATATGGATGCTTAAATGATTATTTCTTATGATAAGATTTAACATTTTCATTCATGATTTTTGTACATTATGTGGTGTCGTCCATTAGTTTGTAAAACACATATTACATTCATCCCTTATGTTTTAAGTGATTAAAGCATACAAGTTCATTTGCATTAGTTCATTTTCTCATTTAATTAATGCATCACATCACATAGATTAAATGCATAAACAATTGAAACAAATTAAACATGCATTTAACATTCAGCAGTGCATCCATATATGCATCCATCATCATAATGCATCTATACATGTAGATCATATCATCTAACAATACATCTATCATCTAGCTAGTGCATGTAATTAGTACATCACATCCATATAGCATAATCAAAATATCAAATAAGCATTGCATCCATGTGCATCACATAAACATAAAATAATAAAATCATACACATAATGAGCCATAATAAACTAGAATATCATATACATGTGTGTAAAAGTGTCATAAGTACATAGGGATACAAAATACCCATAGGCTACAATAGTGTAGGTCCTCAGACCTTACACTCAAAAATGATATAGTGACATCATGTCATATCATGAATGGCCTGCACCCCTTAAGTCACCTCCTCCCTTAGCTTCCTCTCTACGAGGCTTCATGGAGCTAGTGCCTATGATCGCTCTAATTAAGGCCATGACTTGTGACTTGAACACACTGATGACTACCCTAACTCACTCTACCTACTCTAGTGGGAGCCCCCTACTATAGATCTAGCTGGTAGTGTACCCCCACATAGCCTAACCTCAGCCTCTAGAGTGATGATATATGCAAAATCTGCTATGTGCTAAGTGTATCATCAACTATGATGCCTCGTAGATATCTGATCTATGCATCTGCATCTAAACCTACTAGTATCAAAGAGGGGTTGTAGCCTATGGAGCTAAAGGAACCCATGCCATAACCCTAATAGTGTCTCTCTCAGTAGTCCTAAGATCTATTTGCACCTATAGAAGATCCTATTATACAGTAATATTCTCTATATCCATGGTTTTTGAGTCAACCTGTGCCTAAATGGCAGTCCTCTCCTCCTCATAGCCCTACCACTGAGCCTGTCCTACACTCAGTTGCACATGTACGACACTTAGTTAAACTTGTACTATTGCTAGAGAGGTGTCCCTATCTAGAATCAATCATTGAACTATATATAGATGTATCTATAGACTATGCACTTGGGCCCACAACTATTTTACCTCATCATATAGATTCTCCTCATCCTCCTCATCCCCTTGTTGCTTCTTCTCTTATGTGGCAACCTGATCCCATTCACCCTTTATTATTTAGCACACTCGTCATCCATGGGGGTCATCAAATACTGCCTCAGTAGCATCACCATCCTTGAATCTACCTAGAGGACCACCACCCCACCATAATCTAGTCATCCACCATGCATCATAGTTCAAAGTCATATCAACATCCGTTGCCCCTATATCCTCTAGGGAATCATCCTCCTCGATCAAATTCATGACCTATGGCCATGCAAGTTGTGTCTCCACCTTAAGGCAATGGTAGAGGACTAGATCCTCTGGTATATCCTCTCAGAGCCTAAACTATTTGGTAACCCGAGAGAAGTGGAAGAACTCTCACACCTTGAGCTTATGCCCAATCATCCAGTGGTCATACCTAGCCTATCTCAGGTAAATATTGACCTCCTCCCATGCTAGGTAGTCCAAGTAAGGGTGCCATACAATCTAGATAGCCTATAGCCCTATGAGTCTATCCATATAGTACTACAAATCCCCCATGTGAGATCTACTCTGATAGGTCTCTAACTCCCATGGCCAATAAGCCCCATAGCATTGAGTCACTAGTGCTAATGAGGTGATCCCTAGGGGTAGTCCTCCTAGGTGGTCTATGCTAATGTGCTCCTAGGCCCATATCTATAGCAGGCTACAACCTACTCCTACTCACCCTCATTATGTGATGTGATAGAGCTCATCATATAGCTATGCCAAGAGGTGCTCCCCCATGCTAGGATGAGTGGCTCATTCATGGTGCTCCCAAGTAAATCTTGCACCATAGCCAAGAGGTTCCAAGGGAACCTCACTCCTGATGTGTCTAGAAGAAGCACATTACAGATAATGTGCATCAATACGACTTGGTACCGTGAGAAGACATTGGCCCTATACCAATGCTCCACTAGCACTCCATCATGCTCTATGTCTCCTAGCACCTCCTCACACCTATCCCAAAAGACCTCTGAAACATTATAGTCTTCACTATGGTAGCCAAAGAGGTGATCACCTACCCATCTATCGGGATCCTGTATATACGGTAGACATCCTCCAATGTCACCATCATCTCCCTAGTAGGAAGATGGAAAGTGTTAGTCCTTGCATCCTAGTGATGGGCTAACATAGTCATGTAGGCCTGGTCTACCCTAATGGTGGGTAGTCTAAGTACATATCCTAGGCCTATGACCCCAAACCAATCTAGGTCAGCACAGGTCAAATAGGGTAGCAGCTCACACAGCAAGTCAGGCTCCCATGCCCACACAATCAAAGTCTAAAGGGAAGATAACCAGATGCATAATAAATCAAAAAATTAAAAAAATCAACCTTCAAAATAAAAAAAAAAATTCAAAAATCAACCTTCAAAAGTCAAAACATTCAAAAAATCAAGTTCAAAATCAAAAAAATTAAAAAATTGGGCTAAATTTCCTTAGCCACTTTTGACAATAGTACTATTTTCGTAGCCGTAGTTGTCAATCGTGGCTAGCACCAATGGTAAAATTTTTTACCATTGATGTTTGAACCTAGTCACGACTGACAACCATGACCCCCAATTTACAAATTGGGAGCCACGATTGCCAACCGTGACTACGATAATGACCCATTTCGAGGTCATTTACCACCCCAAAATTACCCAAAAAATGTAAACCCACCTCCTAAGCTATCCTACAACTAAATCTAACCTAAGGTGAGGTTTGTTACTCATAGTTTAGTGAGGTTCATTTAAAGCCATTAATTAATGAGGTTCATTTTAAACATTCAAATCACAAAGGAGATATAGAGATTCTACCTTAGGAGCTCCAGCTCTGCCACTAGTAGAGGCCTCAGGTTGGTCCGCCATGGTGGTAGGTAGTGGGTTTGAAAGCATTCCATATCAAAGTACTCTTATTCTCCCCTCAAAGCTCTCACTCTCACTTTCTTCTAACTAGAAATAATGAATAGTAAAAACCCTAATTTTACTTTTATATTTTTCACTTGAGCCTCAATCATTCTTGGTAGCCAGGGTAGATATTAGGGTAACCCTAGTTGCAATTATCAACCATGGCTAAGAAAATTGCAAAAACTAATTGTGGTTGTCAACCATGGCTAGTAAGTAGCAATAAATGCTCCAAAATTCTCATCGTGAGGAGCTTCAAAATGGATAATAATAAATATCTACTAGTCCAAAATTCTCAAAAATTATAAAATTAACACAAAAATTCAATAAATCAAAATTCAAATGTACCTCGTATTCAGTTATTTATTCTATACACTTGGTGATTGTAGCGACTTGTGCTCCATGCAATCTAGACAAGATGAGTAAATTACCATAAGGCCATTTGGGGTAAATTAGTCATCGTTGAATTGAAATGTCTTCACTTCAATCCTAAATAAGGCCATTGCGATCAGACTACCCCATAGGAACGAGGCATTCATTTCATTTCTTCTATGATATTTTTAGCAGATCATCAAACATAGTGATTCACCATAAGCTTAAATGGAATTACTATCATCTTGATTCCCTAAGAAGGCCATTGTGGCTGGATTGCTCCATGGGATAGAGATGTACAATTACTATTAATGGTTGAAATCACGATTGTAATAGGACTTGCCATATAACAACATGCAAAAGTCTTGAATCATCCAAATTATTCATCTTGGTCAAGTGACTCATCGCTTTAATCACTTATCCTTTCCTCATCGACTCGTCGCTTGAGGGGGTAGTCATAATATCAACATTCATAATCAAAATCAACAAAGTATCACTCGATCATGTAAATTGCATTCGTCTTATGAATCATTGCTAACAACTATCATAAGCTTACCCTTTTACTAGGAAAAAAGTAAATATGCTAGTTTAAAGCCTTTTAGCGATCCATCTATCGAACCTATTGTAGCCCTAATGCTACTTGATTGTATCTGGACATGCGAAAGCTTTACAAAAGTTAAGCCTTCCATCTCGTTGGAAGCAATGATTCTAAGATGTGCATCCTTTGCAAGATTGGGGTATCTAATGTTGATCAGATCAATGATCATCAATCAACCTACAACATGGCTTTAGGTGATCTATTTTTTCTCAGCATCATGTTTTCCCATAATGCATCCCAAAAGGGGTATCTATAGACACCTAAAACATGTCATGTTTAGGAGACTACTCATATGGGCACCTTTGCAGACCATATGAATGAACTTGGACCCTACCAAGGCTAAGTAGTGATTCTAATCACTCATTTTAGGCATCCTAGGCCTATTCAACCTTAGCCACTGATGACATCAATAGCTAAGATCTCAGCCATGGTTGACAATAGTAGCTAGGGTCCTAGCCACACTGAGCAACAATGGCTAGCCCTATAACAAACTCGAGCTACCAAAGCCGAGAAAAATCGGTTGTAATGACCAAGTTGTAACTGATCTCAAGTAGTTTTGGGTGAGGAAGCTTCTAGATGTTTCCTCCCAACTGCTCAGGACAACAACTTCTTGATCTTAGCTTCCTTGAGAATCCAAAATTGGGATTTGAGGAGTCTACTTATAGACCCCTCAAAGAGGTAATTAGGATCCTGAATTTCATTGTAGCGAAGCCCTACCAAACTGGAGAGCCAATTGCAACCTTTGAAGAGTATGGAGATGCTACCCAATTCTAGTTTGACACCTACCTTTGCAACAATGGAGCTTCCAAAGGATTGAGAAGCAAACCTTACCATTCCACACCAATCCAATATGAATTCGAGTGAAATCAACCACAAATCTATGTCTAGACATGAAGGCAACCCTTGACCATCAATCACATAGAGGATTTGAGCATTCTTAACCCTGGTTTTAAGAGAAAATATACTTTGCCCATGGTCATTATTGTCAATAGCGACCCATAGGCTTAGCTATGGCTATCAACCATGGCTAATAGAGTTGACTACTCTGAGCACCCGTGGCTAGGGTTTGATGCCCTCATTTCTCTATTTTAGTCGTATATTCACTTTTCTTAACATGTATTTAGGTTAATCTAGCATAGATCAGTCATATTGCAGGCATTTCTATGGTTAATTAGCAACATCATAGGTAGATTTACCTTCATTTATGTCATACATGCTTTCTTTCATAATATTTCATAGATTAACTTCTTTTATGCTTAATACTTCATATTACATGCAATATTAGCTTTCTATACATGTTTCAAGCCATGCTTTGTGCTGATTTGTCAATATCTTAAGCATATTTACATATATTCATGTTTTCTTTACATGTTTACTTCATTTCTTGCATTTCTTGGACAATAGCCTCATCATGAGAGGTTGCATATGCTTTTGATGTGTTTTGTTGTTTCTTGTACGCAGGTGACAAATCCTTCCAATATTCAAAGCACTATTCAACATCATTCCTCTTGACAATGGAGAAGGAGGCATCCTAGTAAGCCCTCATGCAAATTTGGTGGAGACCTAAAGAGCCCTTAGAGTATATCACCCCCATTTAGGGGCTACAACACTTGTAAACATTGTATCAAATTTGGTATCCCTAAGAGGGATGGATATGTAACTGAGTTTCACCATTTATTAATACAAAGGAGGTACTCTTTCTTGTGAATTTGGTTTCATACATGTTCTTTCTTTCAAATTTGATTATCATGTTGCAATAGCTTTAGATATACACTCTTTAAGCCTTTCTACACTTTCCAAAAATATTTTCAATTTCGAAGATAAGTAAAACCATCTAAATATCATCTTCCAACAATCTAAAGAATATATCACTGAAATATTATAACCATTAAATCTAACATTAGCTTATCAATCAATCTGAAATATTATCTTCATTAAAACTAACATTATAGTAGTAACAAATCTAAATATTAAGTCCATTAAATCTATCATTAGTTTTAAACAACCAAATAGATTATATCCATTAAATCTAACATTAGACAAATCTCAAGATTAAATCCATTAAATCTTATCATTGGATTAATCTATAGATTAAATCAATTAAATCTATCATTTGATTAATAGAGAAACTAAATATTAATTCCAATTAATCTATCATTAGATTAATAGAGAAACTAAATATTAATTCATTTAAATCCATCATTAAGTTAATCTAAAATCTAATATTAATTCCAATTAATCTATCATTATATTAATAAAGAAACTAGAGATTAAATCAATTAAATCCATCATTAAGTTAATCTAAAATCTAAGATTAATTCCAATTAATCTATCATTATATTAATAGAGAAACTAGATATTAAATCAATTAAATCCATTAATTCCAATTTAATAGAGAAACTAGAGACTAAATCAATTAAATCCATCATTAAGTTAATCTAAAATATAAGATTAATTCCAATTAATCTATCATTAGATTAATAGAGAAACTAGAGATTAAATCAATTAAATCCATCATTAAGTTAATCTAAAATCTAAGATTAATTCCAATTAATCTATCAAAGCTTTAATAAGACTGAAAGATTAAAACCTTAATCTAACATTAAAGCAATATAAAATTTGAAATATTAAATCTTCTAAATCTAACATTAGGCTTAACACAACCTGAGAGATTTATCATTTAGTCTAAAGCTTATGCACAAACTAAAGATTATAACATATATCTAGTTACAACGTACACTAGAGCATTTGCCTATGTCAACGTTAACTTAGGAATTAAAAACTTGGAGGGTGCCATTCATGAAGGAGTCTTAGGTGTCCATAAAACATAGCAAAATGAGTATCAAGCCAACAAGGTTTTGAATTAAAATCCTAGAAAATAGGAAGTGATGCAAGTGCTATGTCAATAAAGGTAAAGTAACAATGAGCTGAGCATTGAAGACAAGCACCACCACTTCACTGTGCTCTTTCTTATCATGCAAGGAGAACAAGTTTCGAGCTGGTGGAAATTGAGCATGTAACCTAAGGTATAAAATAAAACCAAAACCCAAGCACAAGAATATGCCATCACACTGATCAGTAAGAGCTAGAGAAAAATCAGAGCAATAAGAAGGTATACATAGGGTAACCAACAACATAGTGGCCTCACAATAAAACAAACTAAAGTTAAGACATAAAGAGAGAATAACAAAACCAACCCAAGTGATATTGTCATTGAAGGCTATAGAAATTACCGATAATCCATAGCAAGAGGACAAAAGAGTGACATTCATTTCTTTCACTCTAACTTCGTCTACCACCTACACTGCACATTAGAATTTCACTCAATCATTTCTATCCTCTTTGATCTTGATCCCCTAGTGTTATATTTTACCAAAAAAATGTCTTCCATTTAAATGCAATGGGGGAAGACCAAGCACCTTCATGCATGGATCTATTGAGTAATTCCAAGAGCATTTTATAACACCCATAACCAAACTCAAACAAGAGCCACTTACACAATAAGGAAGAAAAGAATTAAGCATCTCATTAAAGTCTGAAGGTGGCTCCACCAATACTAAGAAAAGATAATAATAAAATAAAACCAAAACCCAAGCACAAGAATATGCCATCACACTGATTAGTAAGAGCTAGAGAAAAATCAGAGCAATAAGAAAGTATACATAGGGTAACCAACACCATAGTGGCCTCACAATAAACCAAACTAAAGTTAAGATGTAAAGAGAGAATAAAAAACCAACCCAAGTGATATTTTCATTGAAGGCTATAGACATTACTGATAATCCATAGCAAGAGGACAAAAGAGTGACATTCATTTCTTTCACTCTAACTTCATCTACCACCTACACTGCACATCAAAATTTTGCTCAATCATTTCTATCCTCTTAGATCTTGATCCCCTAGTGTTATATTTTACCCAAAAAATGTCTTCCTTTTAAATGCAAGGGGGGAAGACCAAGCACCTTTATGCATGGAGCTATTGATTAATTCCAAGAGCATTTTATAACACCCATAACCAAACTCAAACAAGAGCCACTTACACAATAAGAAAGAAAAGAATTAAGCATCTCATTAAAGTCTTAAGGTGGCTCCACCAATGCTATGTAAAGGAAATAATAACCAAATAAGGGGGAACCAACCTTAATGTGGTTAAAGCATAAACAAATTCAACCATAGATTCTACAAACACTAGCATCGAGAACAACTCCAACAAAACAAGGAAGAAACATTCCTAGACTAACATGCCATAAACAATGCCAATGCATTTCCTTGATGTTTTGTACCATTGTTTTATCCTTAAGCAAGTGACCTATTTTAAGATATACTAAGTTATCATTGAATCACTTTAAGTAGATTCATTGTAAGCAACTTCCTGGTCCAATGGTATGTACATGAGTTATAAGAAGAAATGTGATGCACCTACATAAAGGGTATTCATCTATGTTACCCTGAGCTATTTTATGAACAATTCATTATAATCATTTCCATTTCAATATGGTCTCTCATTCCTTGTGTCCAATTCTTTTGTCTACCCATGAGAGTACTTGATCCTTCAACCACATAGAGCATCATTAGTACCATATCGTTATATAAAATAGACACAACAATAGAAGCATATATCCATCAAAAGAAACAAGGCTAAGCATTAAATATTATCTATCAATATATAATCAATATTATATAGCAAGTCCTACCAAGGTGAGTCATGAAAAGACTCTTTTTAAGTACCATGCACCATTCAGGAGAAAAAAATTGGTAAAGAAAATGTAGTGTTAGATGTTAATAAATCTACCATTAATAAGGAAATACCAAAAATGAGTAGAACAAGTCCAAACCTTCCATAGTATAGCTAGGAGAGGATAAATCTAAGGAAAAATAAATTTGTGAAGTAACATTGAGGAATATAATAATAAGACCTATTCCTGATATAGGTAAGGAAAAACAAGGAAAACCCTCAAACTATCATGCGAGATCCAAGGAAGAAAGAACAAACATAGAGAAAGGAACACAAACTAAGTTGGTTGGACTTCGATTTACCAAACAATAAAATGATATTGGTAACTCATAGGAGGTGCTAGTAGACCCTAATGAAACATGATTACCATCTCATGAAATATAAGGGGTGATAATAACCCTTAAAGTAGAGGTGTATCAGGGATCTTTGTTTAAGTAATAAGCCCGATATTCTTTGTATCTAGGAAACTAAAATGACAAAAGAAGTTTCAAACAAATGAAAGTAATATAGGTGATATGTGAATGGGATGCGATAGATTCAAAAGCACTGATAGGGGGAATTCTAACTTGTTGGAATTCTATTAGAACCTCATGTGTAATCATTCACAAAACTAGGCATCGCATAACCTCTTTAGTCACATGCTTCTTTGTAGATATTCATTTCATCCTTATCAATGTCTATGGAACTACAACTGAATTATTTAGATTAGAATTTTGGAGTGGGATTGAATTTTTTAATAAGTAAAGACCAAAAAACCTAACTCATGATCATAGGAGATTTTAATTCCATAACCAAGTTGGATGAAAAATTTGAAGGAATTAGAAAACTAACCCAAAGTATAAGAGATTTCTCAGCTTTTACTCAAAATAATAATCTATGGGAAGTTGATTTTAAATAATACAACTATGCATGGACCAAAAATAGGAGAGTCCAGAACCTAATAGAAAAAAAAAATAGATAGATGCATTATCTTAGATCATTGGCTAGATGAAGGGAATTGTGCTAAAATTAATACCTTGACAAGGATTGGTTCAAATCATTGGCCAATAAAAGTTAAAATGGTGGTAAGTAAATTAAAAAAGATCACATTTTAAATATAAGTAGATATGGGAAGACCACCCTTAATTTATTGATATGATAGCACAAACATAGAATTCTTCAAGAAATGGTGGGCTGTATACAATTCCAAAACAAATTAAGTCAATAACATCTAGATTAAAAGAATGAAACAAGAACACTTTTGGAAACATCTTTGAGAAGAAAGAAGAACTAAAAGATAAACTTTCAAAATTATAAAAGGTGATCATAATAATCTAAGATCGATGTAAAGAGAGTCACTTAATGAATATCATAATATTTTGAGTAAGGGAGAGAAATTGTGGACATTAAAATCAAGATAGACTTGGTTAAAAAGAGATAAAAACACAAAGTTTTTTTTTAGGATGGTAATAGTACATAGATCAACATACAAAATTAGTAAAATTAAAATAGTAGAAGGGGTTTGGATTGAATACCAGTGTGAAATCAAAAAGGAGGTAAGGTATTTTTATAAGAATATTCTAGGATTAGAGGAGGTTGAAGTTCTTAATGATAAAATTATACAAGAAGTTTCTTTAGTTATAACATATGAAGACAATAGGAAACTGATGGAGCCCATTACTTTGGAAGGAGTTCATATAGCTCCTTTATTTTTAATAAGGATAATCCCTAGGCTCGAATGGGCTCTCTACAACATTCTATAAATAGAATTGGGATATCGTGAAGGATTGTTTATTGGTGGTAGTGGAATAGTATAGGGTAAAACAATACATACCTCATAAAATAAATGTAATAATATTTACCATTATTCCAAAAAATAAGGATGTAGAATTGTTTTATTCATTTTTACCCATAAGCCCATGTAATATGACATATAATATTACTTCCAAAGTGATGGAAAATTAGTGAAGACCACTATTAGATACAATTATTTAAGAAGATCAAGGAGGTTTAGTGAAATGGAGACAAATTCTAGACAGGATCATAGTAGCTCATGAAGTTATGCATTCAACAAATTTAATAAAAGATACAATAATGGTACTAAAAATTGATATGAGTAAGTTCTATGATAGGGTTAAATGAGATTTTATTTTTGAAGTATTAGAAAAGTTTGGATTTGGGAATAAATGGGTCAGATGGATTAAAGCTTGTATTTTTAAAGTTTCGTATTTAGTGCTGGTTAATGAATTAGTAACAAAATAATTTAAATCCAAGAGAGTCCTTGGATAGGGAGATACTCTATCACCATATTTATTTATTATTATGGCAAAGGTTTTGGGTAGTAACTTGAAGAAGGCTTACAAAAATGGTCTTATAAGTGGACTTAAGGCTAGTAATAACATTAATAACATCACCCATCAACAATTTGTAGATGATACAACCCTTTTTAGGAGCAAAAGGATAAATAAGGCCAAAGCTTTTAATAACTTATTAAAGAAAAAAAAAAGAACATTAAGGCAAAAAGTCAATATGACAAAAAAAAAACATTTAGTTCCTAAATACCCCAACTAAAATCAAAGTAAGAATATGTAGGAGGCAAATTTACCAGCAACTTATCTAGGTATGCCCTTATTTGAGGGTAGAGTGAGGATAGAATTATGGAATCTAGTTATAATTAAAGTTAATAATAAACTACCGGTATGGAAAGGTTGGTTATTGTTAGCAAGATGAGTGTAGATAATTAAATCAATCTTACAAGCCATTCCAACATATTATAAGTCTTTGTATACTATTCCAAAACTGATAGAAAAAGTTTAATCTTTATTATGCGATCACTACACTATGGAATGATTTGAAAAAATAATTGTTCTAGTGATTAATGGTTTAAGATGGATGGTGGGAACTAGAGAATTTTTTTTATTTGGATGGATACTTGGTGTGATAAAACACCACTCAATCTAGATCCAATTTTGAAACCATGGATGATATTACTTCAAGATAAATATAGTGATATGGATTCAAACATTTTGTACAAGGATCAAGAAGGAAGATACAAATGGAAAGAAGATTTTTTTACAAGTATACAAGACCTTGATGCTAGGATGCATTTGAATAGAAATATAACAACAATTATTATTTCAAGGGGAGCCAAGGATAAGTTGATTTAGGAGTTTAATAGATTAGGAGAATACACAACAAGAAGTGGATATAATATAAAGCACCATAAAAATAGGAATATCACAAGAATATGAAGAGATATTTGGGATAGCCCAAGCATTCCTAAAGTCAAAATGTTTGTTTGGCTAGTAGATCATAGAAGAATTTTATCATGGGATAACCTTATGAAAAGGGGTTTTCATGGCCCCTAAATATGTGTTCTTTGTAAAATGGAGGAGGAGAGTACAAACCATCTCTTGGGACACTACTCAATAGTCTGAAAACTATGGAAATATATTATTAATATGTGTAGACACAAAATCCTAGACACTTGTCATTCATCCTGGTCATTCTACCACCCACTTGTCCACCATCACCCTTTCTCGCCATTCAATTGGCCATTTCATGCCTTTCCCGCCATCCAATGGCCCACTTTTACCTTTTCCCATCATTTTTCGATCCCTATTTGACTTATTTATGTTTATTTTATATTATATATATTTAAAAATAATATTTTATATTATATTATATTATAATATATTTATTATAATATATATTTATAAGCCAAATTAACCTCAGTCGTTCGATCTGATATAATCTCAGCCATCCATTCTCCATAATCTGTGTCACACCTAAAGTTTAATATCAGTCTTTGGATCCACTTTAATATTAGCCACATGATAAAAAGTGTTAAGCTAAAACCCTAAGAAAACCCTAGTCTTGATAATAAATAGGAGCATTCTCAATGCTCAACCCCTAAATCATAGAAAACCTTGAATGCTAGAGCTCTAATTTTTTTGTGAGACCTAACCTTGTTGAGAGATTGTTTCTTGTGAGTATATTGTATCCTAGCTTATCCTTCCCAAAAACCCTAACTTACCCTAGGATTTTTTTATTCCAGCCACCTTCACATCCCACTTCCATCACTGCCATTGTCGGTCATCTGTCGAGCCCTTTGCATCCCATCAATATACTTATGTAGATCTAACCCTAATCCATAGGTACAACTGAGCACCTGCCTCATCCCATAGGCACAACAGTGCACCTACTATATTATGCAAGCATAGTACAATGCCTACCATCCTTTTAGCCACAAACTAGAATTTGCCACACAAGATCATCAGGTACCACCGGGGCACCACTGCCATCAAATCTGCAATGGAGCAATAGAATAGCAAAGTAAGTATTATGTGTGTTTTATTTGTTGCTATTTGATTATGTATGTTCTATTTACTCATATCTAGGGTTTTTAGTTTGCATTCCTAAGGGTTCACATCATGGAACCCTCATTTTTTTGCTAATGACTTTATTTTTGATGTGTACAGTATCAGGTAGCATTCATCAAGGATTGTTGAGTAGTTGCTAAAGCTAGAGTGGTTTGATTATGGATAACTAGAAGCCCACTCACCCTATTGGAAGCAAGATACATTGGAGACACTACTTTTTTTATAGCTAGGGTTTTAGAGAACCCTAGCATCTGTATTTACTATATCAAAATAAGTTATTTTGAAAAAATAGATTGTAACAAAGAATTTTATCAGATCCTCCCATTTATTGAATAAAATCATATTTTGTGCAATCCCTTGTTCATTGATTTATTTTACTTTCATATTTATTTTAGTGTCATATTTTTGCTTCACAACATGTTTGGTAAAGGTATGGTGATGAATGGTAGAATTGAAGAATTTTTAAAGCAATGACATAACACTTTTAAAAGTGACACTTTACAAATGATATGGGATATATCAAAATATACAATACTTTGGATGTATGGCTAGAAAGGAATAGAAGATTATTTAAAGGAAAGGAAAGGAATTTAGAGGTAATTAAAAGGAAGATATGTTTAGCCATAAAGGAGTCTAAACCAACCCTATAAACTCATCCAATCCCTAATTTGGAAGTAGAGAGCCTTGATATATGGATTTAAGTCATAAAATGAAATTATGATGTTGGGGATAGGAGAAACAAAAATAAGACAAAAAATATAAAGTGGAAACCACTAGATGTGGAGTTGGTTAAATTAAATTTTGATGGAGCATCTAAAGGAAATCTAGGACCAGTAGGAGGAGGAATAATTAGAAATAATAGATGAGATATTTTATCTCATTATGCTTTCAATAGTTGATTTAAGACAAATAATGAAGCTAAATCTTGAGTAGCTTTGGAAGGGTTACAAATATTCAAACAAATAAAGCTGAAGCTAAAAAGAAAATGTTGACTACCTAAATAAATAATTATTAAGATTTAATTTAATGTTTTCCATTGGTAATATTTTCTTTATTTTATCACATTAATGTTCTTTCATATAAACTATTTATTACAATTTGTGTGGTTGCATTTGTGCTTCAGGAAGGAAACTAGCAATCCGAATCTAGTAAAGCAAGCTATGATAGTGCAATGTTTTGGAAATATTACTCTACTAAGATGCAATGCATAGATGGTAGAGGTGAATATTTGGTATTGTGAAGGATTTTTTAGGAAAATATCAAGAAGGATGTTGAATTCTAGAACATTTGTATTCACATAGAAAATTGAAAAAGTTCTAGAAAATGAAAAATCAAGAAATTAGAAATTTTATGTAAAATGATATAGCAACTCAATTAAAATAAGAATTTATTTTATTTGTAAACTCTCATACTTTTAAGAAGAAAGTGGTGATTTTTCAAGGGTGGGGACCTTAGTACAACCCCTTGTTCTCTAGTAAAAAAAAAAAACCTATATACGATCACCACGAAAAGGCCTATATAGGAGCAAACATCAATTAGAGAGCAAAGATGCAAATTGTAACAACCCTCCTTGGAAATAGCTTGATATTGATATTGAATTATGTATTGATGTGTGGGTATATAATGCATGATTTTATTTATATGTTATCAAGATGAGTTGATATTTGTATTTTATGTTTTGAGAATATGGTAATGTTGATAAATTTTGTGGTTGCAGGACTAGGTACTCTCACCAGTGGATTGGTATGGTACAACCATTAGAGTTGAGAAAAATTTGGGAAATGATGAATGACTTATTCATAGAAAAATCAAGGGTAAAAGAATACCCTTCATATAGATGCATTGCATATGTTATTGTTGTTTGAATACCCCCTTGGGCCATGATATTGCTATTGGAAAATGAGTCATACTTAGTAGGTAGGGGATAACATTTTAGTTATCTTGAAAAAAACACCCACTCAAGGATAAAACAACGTGGTGTATCATTGATTTGAAAAGTATTTGTATTGCTTGGATTTTGGAAGCATAAATTTAGTTGATTGATCCAATAAAGTATTAATAAGGTTAGTAATATTAATACTTGAAATATTAAATCAAAGTTAATAATTAATATTATCTGGTGTTAATTGGAAAGTAATTAATCTAATTACCTTTGTTAGTAAATAATATTAAAAGGTAATAATGCTTTGGATGAGTTATTAGATTAATTATTTGTACTTTGAAGATTCAAAAAAAGAATAAAACTTAGTTCCTAATAATTAATTACAGTTTTAATGTTGGAAATATTAAGGGGCTAATAACTATTAAGGGAAATTTTGATTAAGCCATGATTCTTTTTGAAACACTAATATTGAGAACGTTAGAATACAGGTTGGTGCCAAGTAGTGGTCAGATAGCACTTGAAAATAAAAGGTGGGTCTTTATTCGGGTGCTTCTATGATGCATGTTATATATTATTTATATGCCTACATAAGTGTTTAAAAAAAATAGGGAATGCATGTTGGCTGAAGATCATAAGAAGCAATCAAAATAGAGTGGAAGGGAGCTTAGTGCAAAGGTAAAGCTTGACAATTAGCTGAGGTAATGTTGTACCTTGATAGAATACACTTTAGTTATTTTTAGTGTTGTTTTGCTTGCTTTTGCTAGTTTTGTAGAGCTCATAGTGCTATAATAGGACAAAGTTTTTATTGTTTTATGGCTTGTGTTATCCATTGAATTAGTGAAGTGAGATTCTAGTGTATTTACCTACTATGTTTTTCTCTTAAACATCTTTGACATGATTATCCAGTCTATTGTTGTTCAAGGAAGTTGTGCTTGGGACTAGAGATGTTTCCCTTCATTGGTTATCCTTGCTATAGCTAGAATTTTGGTTAGACTTGTAGAAGAGAGTAGGTTCCCTGAGCTCAAGCGTTTTCCCTAGTGGTTTTCATTAAATACATCTATAGCTTTGGTTTTTGTGATTCTTTTCTATGTGCTAGATCGTGCTTTCTATTATGGGATATTTGAGTGGTTAGTTGTATATGGGTGGTGTGCTTTAAAGTGTTTGAAGGCTTGCGAGTGCTAATTCCAGGAACTCCTTTTTTAGTTAGCGCAGGTAGTAGTTCGAGCTCAAAAAAATACCGTTAGTTCACTTGCATTATATGTATTTCTCATTGATTGTTGATATCCTTTTTTCTTAACGCATTCTCATCTAAATATTATTATAAAATTAATATTTTGGTTTATGGTTTTGTTTGTTATAATTTTGGTTAAGTTTCATTTGGTTTAAATGGTTGCTTTTATGTAAAATTAAGCATGTTTAAGATTAAATTTGGTTTTATTTAGCTAACAAAAGATTGGTATATAGCTAGTAAAGGTTTCTTTTAGTTTGAGCATTAGTGAACATTTAAGCTTAAATATTAATGGAAATATATTTTTTTGTTGAAACTATTAAAGGTTTATTTTAATTTGAGTATTAGTAAATGTTTAAGCTTGCATTTTTAAGGAAATATATTATTTTTTAATGAAAAGAAGAAGTTTAGAAATATTTTTCAAAAAAGGAAAGATTTTGGAATGTATGGAAATTTATTGTTTTGGATTGCTATTATTTTGGAAAAAGTGGTTATGTTATTAATGGTTTTCTAATATTGAGAAGATAAAAAATCATTATAGAGAGAAGCATGAGAGTCTCTCTAATTGCTTGAAATGTATTTTGCATGGTTATTTGTATTTATACATAGAGCATGTTAGTTGCATTGCATTAAGAGTTGTCCTCGTACCTAAGTTTTCTTAAAGACCATGGGAGAATTCTTTCATGAAAAGGATTGTGAAAAGAAGGTGGTGTAGAGGCCACTTAGACAAACTTGCTCTATTGTACTTGGGAATGAAAATTTGTTATGTAAATGGAAGTTTTGATATGTAACACTTGGATATTTTTATTCCCGAGTTAATAAGGCTTGAATTCTTTAAGTAAATATATGGAATATTTGTTTTTGAGAAAATGAATTAATGAGTTTGTTATGATCCATTGAGAGTTTGATTTGCTAGTTTCAATTAAATAGATGTTTTATTCTAGCATTAGGTTTGAATGTTAGTATTATGATTAGTTTAATCATGTTTTAATTTAGAGAGATATTTCTTTCATACTAGCATTATATTGGAAATTATGTTTATTTTCAAGTATGGGTTGAAAAACTTTTATTTAAATCCAAGATCTAGCATTGTGTTATAGCTAAGCATGTTATTTCCGTTATAGCACTTTAATTTATTTCATGGAATAGATGTTATATTATTTTTATGTAATTATTGTATTTGGTGGGGATTCTTGGGTATGGATTTAGAACCTTTTTAGGACCCTTAATATATAGAGTCAACCCAATCCTTGGAGATGTTGTAAGGATGCAATAAATAGGTAGTTGTGAAGCCTAGAAGGAGTTGAGGTGATGCAATAGCTAGGTATTCATGAATCTAGGAGTTGTAGTGATGCAATAGTTAGATTTTTATGATTGATACATCTTGAATGGTGAGTATTAGGTGTTCCATAACTTTAAGTCTAATGACATCATTCATGAGATAATAGTTGTGGTACCTTGAACAATGAAGTTTGGGTGACCATGCTCATTACGAGGTGAGTGGTAAAGATCTTACTTAAAGCATGGAGGTGTGGTAAATAAGAACCAAGCATTTACACCAAAATAACCAACATAGATGACCTTATGGAAAGGTTAGGGAATAGAAATTTTACTTTAAGTTTTATGGGCATTAAAGGATAATCCTTACATCATGGTCAAATTGTTCTATGCTGGTGAGGGTATGGAAAATTTGGGGCACCATTTTGGAATCTTTATAAATGTTGAGATTTAGTAAAGTGAACCCAAAAAATATGATATGTTGGCCACTCTTGTCCAATTAATTTTTGTCTACAATGACTCAAATGTGGTGATGGCTTGAGAATGCTGAAAAAAATATTGGGATTCCTTTGTGAACCTTACTTGAAAAAAATTCTCTCTCATGTTGGTATTGGTGGGTTTTTATAGTTGGTATTAGAGCTCTAAGTCATAGGAATAGAAGCTTAAATTGAGCATGCATAGGATGATACTTGACTTGATGTGCTACTTTTGGAAGACTTACTCTCCTAGGGACCTTAACTTGATCTGGGATAAGTCAGCTATTGCATGTCGACTAGATTAGTCAGAACAAGGAGTAAAAATCCTAAAGAGTATAGTATATTATTGAGGAATGACACATTGAGATGAGGTAAGCGTGACCATGATCATTAGCAAGTGAGTGATAATGGTCTAAGTTAGTTCATGGGGAAATGAAATTAACTAATTGCAACTATAATTGAGGGAAATTATAACTTACCTAGTTACATTTTGTGGATAGGAGATAAAACCTATTTTAAGAGGAGTATAATCCAAGAAAGTACGGTTGGCTACACAAGTGGAAACTATGGTGTATCCCTAAAAGAATTCTGGAAGGACAACAAACTCCAACAAGAAAATTGGGAGAACAATGGACCCTAGTAAAAAGTTTGGAAGGACAATAGACTCAAATAAGAAAACTAGAAGAACAATAATTTCCTATGAGAGGGTGGAATATTTTTTTTTTTTATAGTTAATATGCTTCAATAATATATAGAATAGCAACATAAATTGTTAGAAATCATGATCAATAAGAAAACTAGTAATAAGGTTATAGAGGGTAGAGAGAAGTGAATCCTATTAGAAGTACCCATGAAGGCAAAGCTCGAAAATAATCCAAGCTTGATAAAGACCTTATGAATTTTAATATAGATAAATTTAATTGGAAGTAAGGGGGTGATGCAACAGTGTCATGGTTTAATGAGTTAGAAATATTCTTTTCCATGCACAATTATTCTTCCAAAACCTAGATTGTGTGGGCTACTATTCATCTTCAAGATGCAACCCTAGAATTATGGAACACATTCAAAATAGGATAAGGTATTCAAGCTATGGATATTAAATAGGATAATTTTGTTAGGGCATTTAATAAAATATTTCTATTAAAATAGTTCCATGTAGATAAGTTTGAGGAATTCTCTACACTCTAGTAGGGTACACTAGCTGTAGAAATATACTTTCAAAGATTTGTTAAATTTAAGAACACAAGATTATACGGAGAGGGGGGGTGAAAAGTATAAGACCAACTTTCACTTTTCTTTCCCAAATAATATTATCCAATATTATCAATGGCAATATCAATAGCAGTAATCAAATCAATGCATAAATCATCACACACAATAGAGATGCAAATTTAGTGTGGTTTACCCAATGTGGGATACTCCACAGAGAATATATTTCTACTAAAATTTCTCAACAAATCTCTTGGGGCTACTCCACGAAGAATATATTTCTACTAAAATTTCTCAACAAATCTCTTGGGAATCACTTCCCTATTACAATTTTTATGGACCTCTATCTAAACGAGACACCAATACCCTAATGCTATGATTTGTGGATCTCTATCCATAGCATAACTCTTTCTCCTCTTCTTTGGTTTGTGGAACTTGACCCAAGAGAACTTTTTCTCCTCAACTAGTTTGTGGATCTTTCTCCATAGAAGAAATTTATCTTCCCAGTTGCTTCATGGATCACACTCCATAGGAGAACTATTTCCCATTACTATGGTTCATGGAAATCTATCCATAGGATAACTCTTTCTCCTCTACTCTAGTTGGTGATCTTCTAGAAAATTACTTCCCCACTGCACTACCTTGTGGATCTCTCTCCATAGAAGACATTTTTCCTCACTCAGAAGACCTCTATTCTAACTACCCTAGCTAATATATCTCTATCCATTGGAGACTACTGTCCTCTACTCTGTCACCTCCAAATATTGCTCTCAACTCTATATCAGATCTACATCAAACACTATCCTCATTCTAGTATAAATCTACTCTAACTCTATCTCAGGTCTAGAAATTTTTTTCTCTTAAATCTGCACCAAAATATATCTTCAAATCTATCCTCAAGCCTTAACACAAAGCTTTATTGAATCATAAATCAAATCTACTTAGATTTACCCCAAGCCTTAACATAAGTCTTGAAAAAATCACTCAATCAACTATGCTCATATCTGCCCCAAGCCTTAACACAAATATTGAACAAATAAATCAATCAACTCTGCTATCAAGTCTTCACAAAGACTTATCTCAAATATGTCCTCAAGTCCTCTCAAGAACCATCTCAATCTTCTCTCAAGTATTCAACAAGATTTACCTCAAATATGCTCTCAAGTCTTCACCAAGACTTGCTCAAATCTGCCTACAAGTCTTCATCAAGAATTACTCAAATATGCTCTCAAGTCTTAACCAAAAATTGCTCAAATATGCTTCTCAATTCTTCACCAAGACTTTCTCAAATATGCTTACAAGTATTCATCAAGACTTGCTCAAATCTGCTCTCAATTCTTCACCAAGACTTGCTCAAATCTACTCATAAAATTTCACAAAAGCTTGCTCAATTCTATCCTTCAAATTTCACAAAAGCTTACTCAAATCTGCTAAAAAATATGCTCAAAATAGCTCACAAGATATACGCAATCAAACTCAAATATTGCACACAATGCTATCAATTGCTTTGTCTAATCTTAAAATTAATTCCTTTAACTTGAAACAATTTAGACATATTCTATTCAGAATTTGTTTAACCTCTAGAACATATAGAGAATGATGTATTCTATCAGAGGCTCAATATGTTCTACTCAATAATTAAGTTTCTCACTTTCACAAATTTGATTTTTGATATCACTCAAAACCAATGCTCAAGAATTTCACTCAATCATTCAACCAATGAAACACAAGTTGGTCACAAATCCTAGCCAAGTGTTTCACACTAATTCCAACAACACACAATATGGGTCTCAAACATTAACTCCAATAATATTCAATCTCTATCCCAAATGTTCTCTAAACATTCACCAATCATGCATATAAAAACCACTCGAAAATTTTCAACAATGCTTGTCAAACAATCCTTTTCACTCCACCTTATATTTCACAACATTCAAGTCAAAAACACTCTAATCAAAGGATGATGTGCCCATACTTTTGTTTTAATGGAGATATATCTTCAAAACCTGTTTCACTCACAATGAATTTTGCTACTATAAATATTAGACCAACACTTCTTTAAGAGTTAGCAAACCTTCAATATGTGTGCCCAAATAAATTCCAAACCACTCTCTTGGTTTCTCAAAATATTGCATCAATTCCAATAATCAAGCCCTTAAAAATATTTTAGCCAAACATACACACATCCACAAATTCCTCATACACCTTTTAACTCCCTCTTAGCATACTCAAAACATAATCAACAAAGACTTCCAATAATTCACTTTACCAATAATTCACTATAACCTCCTTCAAAATTTGAATGCATAGAATAATCAAAATTACTTACTTATATCTCCCTACTCATCAAAATTCATTTTCAAAATAATTATAACCACCATTCAAAAATATTCCAATGCACTTATCAAGTAAAAATATAAATCATTCATCCGCGTGTGCAGAGCAGTTGGTAAATGCCCTGGGTGTTGGTTGTGGTTGACCCAGGTTCCATTTCCACTGCCTCCACCCTGTTGGATATGTAGGCATAGCTAGAAAATGTCCTATGTGCTGGTAGAGGCCAACAAGGCTCCATTTTCCCTATGCTCAACCTGTGGATGTATTAATAAATTAAAACCCCTTGTGACTGATGCCATGTGGTATACCCAAATAGGACAACTACGATTGACCATAGAACTAGGTTCTTGGGGATTCTAAACTACCCAATTTTTTGATAGATTTAGGTTCTTGGGGTTTCTAAACTACCCAATTTTGTGGATGGTAGAAGTGAGAACAAGAATGGGAACGGGAGCGAGATTGGGATTGGGAACAGGTTCAGATGTTGGTGTAAGTCCTAGTGTGGGAACTGGATTAGGATCAGGGTTAGGCACATCGAGGCCCGGGATCAAGCCCTTAGTACCCACGGTGGGCCCAAAGGAGGGCTCAGAGGTTGAGCAGATTGGTAGACAGGGTGGGGACGATATATTGGGCCCAGGACCCCCTCCCTTCCTCGATGTGAGCACAGGCCTAGGGAAAAAACCTCTAGATCCTGGGTAGGGTTATGCTCCGGGTAGGCCCAAACCCTCGTACCAACAGATCCTAGCTGGTATCAAGGACTAATTATGGGCCTTGGGTTTAGGGCTTTCCCTTGAGGTCACCCACATATCCATTCAAGAGGAGGTTTAATCCTCATTTATCACTGGATTCTCTACTTCCCTGGTTGGGAAGTTCCTAGCAGGGTGCCCAGACATGGAAACCGTTCGTAGATGGGCGGCTACCAAATGGAAAGTTTTTGGTCATATTCAGTTGGTGGCCCTCACCAAGGGATTCTTCATCATCAAATTGAATATTAGTGATGATGCTGAAAAGATCTTGCTGGGTGGGCCCTAGTTTTTGGGATGCAAAAACCTCTTCCTTAGGTGTTATGGAGCTGACTTCCACACCAGCACTCAAATCATCAACTTTGCCCTAGTCTAGGTCTGACTCCCTGAGCTTCCATTCCATTTGTGGCATGAATACATCCTAAGGCTTATTTCCCAGTTGGTCAGGGAGCTGGTGGCCTTCGATCTCGCTACTAAGGCAGGCTCCCGTATGGTTCATGCCAGATTCTGTGTCAACGCAAATCTAGAATTTGAACTTCCCTCTTCTGTGACCATCTCCTTTGGGTCCTTCTTTTGGTGTCAATCCATGATCTACAAAAACAAACCTACTTTCTACCCTCTCTTCTACACTCAGGGCCATCTCCCACACCAATGCCTTGGATCCAAGAAGGTTGATGGCACTTTACCCAAACTCCCTTCTTGACCAGGCCATGCCCCCTCCCAAGGGCCCCCTCATGATGGCCATAGATATCAGGCTTGGACTGCCAAGGAGGCTCCCCCTTCTGTCCCAAAGGAACCCCATGCGGGCCTTGGCCTGGTGGACACTCTTCCCTAGGGTTCCCCTTCCCCTGCTCCCCTCCTTGGGTCTTCTTTCAAGGTCCCGATCCTAGGTTTTCCCCCCTCACCTGATGCGAATCCCTCCCTATAGGCCCCTACTTGTGCCCCCCATACCTGTGAGCCACCTGGGATCTCTTCCTCATCAGCTTCCACATTCTCGCATTCCTCTATCAGGGTTTCCTCCTTCCCCCAACCCTCGCTATCCCCACCTTGAACCCCTCCTGCCCCTACAGGTAGTCCTTGTTGGCTTCCCCCCTTCAAAGTGTAGCTTCAAGAGGTCTGATGAAGAGGTCGAGGGTAGTTCTCCATCTGGGCCCGATGAAATCAGCCCCATGACCCACAATAGGACTTTCACCATAGAATTTGGTAGTAAACTCAAGTGAGTCCGGCCCACCCTGGGTGACCAGAGAGTGAGGATCACTAAAGACAACATAGCCAATGGCTCCTAGGAAACCCTCTTTGATGTTGCTGCAAGATTCTCCAAAATATAAGCCCTTCAACCCAAACCCCTCGCTCAGGCCGAGAAGGGGGGAAAGTGACCCCACAAGGGTGTCAAATGTGATGGGACTAAAACTGATGGGATTGATTTTATTGATACAAATGGTTACAATATATAGGCATAAGCCTATATTCAACACATGACACTTGTCAAGATAAACTGACAAGTTTCAAGGTGAAGGCATAGTGCATTTTAACTCTAACATTCCCCCTTAAAGTGCACTATCCTAACTAAAGAAGAAACAAAACAAGTCAACATTAGGTAACATTCCCCCTTAATGTTGACTTCTATAAAAACAACCTATCATCCTCCTTTATTGCTGATTTTGTCTAGGCTCGTGCTCTTTGCGCTTGGCTCTCCAACTGTGAATAATGCTAGATTCACTATGTATACATTTCGGTCTGTTGCCTCAGGGTCAGCCACTTCCATGGGTTTGTTGCCACTGGGTCAGTCGTCTAAGTGCCTCAGGGTCATCATGGGTGCCTCAGGGTCATCATGGGTGCCTCAGGGTCAGCCACTTCTGGGTCTGTTGCCTCTTAAGGTCATTCTCAAAGGATGTTGCCTCTCTTAGGTCACTGACTAGATTCACCATAAATATGAAATCCTTCCTTATGGTGAACTCAATATAGAAGGTGTCAGTATCAGCCAAAAATGCACCTTAATACAAATGAAAAACAAGCCATATAAGAGTGTCGGTCTCTGCCAAAAATGCACTCAATACAATAAAATGAGCCATAGATCCAAATAGGAGGAGAGAAGAAGAAAAGAAGAAAATCTTCTGAAGTGTCTTCATCTGTAGTCTTCAGAGGTAGATCTAGAAAAAACCTCAGATAGAGTCTAGGGTGTTTATGTCTGTAGTCCCTAGAATAAGTGTCCTTATGGTGACCATGTTATCCTAATGAAATGCATGGGTAACCAGCCGCTGCATTCACCAAGTGTATAGAAAATATCACTAGGTACAAGGATCACATATAAAATTACCTTGGGAGTGTCGGGTACAACCAAGAGTGCACTCCAAGGTAAAAAAAACTTTGAGGCTAAAAAACTGAATTGAAACAGCCTCAAAATTACAATATGACACCACCATTGTGTCCGTCGTGGAAAAACGTTTCCAACGACTATAAATACCCCTATATTCCATCATCAAATGGGCCTTCATCATGTGGAAAAACCATAATGCCTATCTAAGACAGCAAAATAAACCTCAGGAATATCATATTCCTGGCATCGCACTGTGGCGGAATAAAAAGACAGACTCAATTTTCCCTCGCAGGGGAATTACATGGGCCATTTAGGGCCATCATCTAAAAAATGCAATAAGGTACAATAAACAGACTATTTAGGCCTTTTTCCACTTCCACTCTATGTGGAAAATTTTCTTAAAAAAATTGAGGCCATACTGTCGGCTTATATGCACGGGCACTGCCAATAAAATCTTCATACAATTTGAAAAAATTATAAAGTGGTCCTTCACTTTTAAAAAAAAATGCCCCTTACTTTTCAAGAAATAAAAAGCCCCCCTTCACTTCTTATGAAATAAATTACGTGCCCCCCACTCACTATATTTCATTAAAATATTCCCCCTACAGTGCCTTTTTACAAGGATCGGAGAAGTCGCTACTACCTTGTCTTGGCCGCCTGGCTGTATGTCGCCCATGCCAGGACTATGGTCATGGAGGTACCGACAGCACCGCCCGTTTCCTCCCCTGACCTTCCCGTCCACCCAGACGACTCGTAGGCATGCGTTGCCATGCTGAAAACATCTCTCAAGACGCATGGTATCAACATCCCTCACCCCAACGCCATGTGCAACGTATTTCTGTGTTTCTGTGGAATTCGGCTCCATCAGTTAAACTCCCTCCATTGTTCCTCAGTTTTCTATGTGAATTCCATGAAGCCCACGTCGATGGTTCGAGTCCTAGAGGCCAACTGCATAGATCCACCAATACTAAAAAAAAAAAAAAAAATTGCACGTCGGCTGTTTCACGTATAGAATTGCTTCTCCTACCTCCGATCGCTGCTACCAAGCAAATCTCGTCATTAAAGCAATTGGAGTAGGAATCTTCAGAACGAAAAACTCAAGAGTAGCCAAATGGACCACCATAAATGATGTTGACGTGGGCCATACTGCCATAACCTATCATCATTCTCTTTTGTTCACTGGCAGTTCAGTGCTAGGACTGCATGTTGTCAACACGAGAGTGCGGAAGCATCTTTGGCAGGTATGGCAACGGTAACAGTGAATGCACTCTTTTGTAGGAACTCCATGTTGACAATCCTTTATACGTAGATTGTCATTCAAATCATAGTTATAGCTGCAATTCTTCCATAGTGCGTATTTATCTCCAAATTTTTGGCAGATGGCTGGTATTTTGCCATAATTGTAGGTATGGATTCAGTGGAATGAACTTCAGTTACATGGTGTAGATCTGCAGACTGTTTTATCGATATACATAAAATCGATCATTGACAACTTCGCCGCAACTGCCCTCGCGGCCATCATCGCCATCATCGTCATCAAAACTCGGCCCAAGCACCACGACGAGGAACCCCCACCCGACAATTACACCATCGCTCTCTATAAGGCCTTCTTGCCCAAAAATTAGGGCATTTGCCAAAGAATAATAATGTATCCTAGAGAGGAAACTCTGCGCTATGTGATGGGCTTTCTGACGATGCAGTGCATCATAATATGGTGGGCAGATACTATGATTTCGGTAATCAAATCAAATACAACTTCCCCTTTGCCTTTTCCTTTTCCAGAACTGGAGATCGTCGACCCAAAGGGTTTTCACCTCATTGCTGGAAGCTGGCTGTTGTTGCTGTTGCTAAAGTGGCATTTGAGGCATCGGCTGTTACTACTGATACAGCTGCTAACTCGGATTGAATTGCTGAGCCATCATGGGAGGTAGCTACGACTGGTGTTGCTTATTTGCAGGGCTCTAAAGAAAACATGAATACACACTACAACACAAGATATGATGTGGAACCCAATATCAATCCTGAATCATTAGTTCCTGTGATGCCTTTCTAGAATGCACGTTTAGCTTTTGGTCCTCGGCCATCACCATATTAGTCAGAGCAATATCAAAGTAGTCAACCAACAACTGGACATAAGCATTGAACGGGTCACCTAGGTCACTCAAATAAGCTGATGAGGGTTAGTGAAGAGCATAGCAGTGTTGCCGCGGCCATCATTAGAGCTGAAGAAGAGGTTGAAGCATAATTTTGAACAGAGGCAAAAGATAACTCATAAGAATTGAAACTAAAGCTGAAGAATTTACTGAAAGAAAAATTAGATCTTTTCAACTCTAATACAGCAGATGAGGATAAGGTAAAATTAGGAGATCCTGGTTGGAAAGAAAGGTATTGTAGATTAAAAATACCACGCCAAACAAAAGATAAAACCACAATGACGGAGTACAGAATAGTTGCACAAAAACAAACGATTTCTATTAATCGATGGAGTTTAAAAACTCCTTTTTGAATACAACTGGGCTTGTAACCCTTTATTTGTGATACACAGTTACAAATTATGCTAGGGTTCTCCGAAACCCTAGCTGGCACGAATGGTGGCGCTTCCGAAGAACGTATCTTCAATCCCAACGGAGTGAGTGGGCTTTGTCGTATCCCTTGCTTGGACCACTCCGGCTAATCAGTTGCCATCAATAAAGCTGGATCTGTTATCAAAAACCTGCACACATTAACACTATCAAGGAGTTAGAAATTAATGAGAGGGCTCCACTACGTGAGCCCTCAGAAACAATCTAAAACCCTATAAAAATGGAATGCAGGAAATCAATAACAGATTAATACATAAAATATGGCTACTTGCTTTAAACTAATTTATACATATTCTCTGTTAACGTAGCTAGACCAGGCGACACACAGAAGTAATGTTGTTGTCAGAATAGGCTACGGAAGGCGCCCTGGTGCACTCGTCGAAAGCCGCGTGCTTACGGATCTGGATTACAGACGTCGGTCTGAGTCTGTGGCTGTAGGTAAACGCCGTGGGCACTTGTAAACGCTCGTGGGCACTTGGTAAATGCCCGTGGGCACTTGGTGAAGGGGTAAACGCCCGTGGGCACTTGCGACAGGAATGGGAGATTCTGCAGAATGCTACAGAAGGAATGGCGGTCGAGCGGCGAAAGCGGCGATGGATGCGG